>JAHRHZ010000062.1:16203243-16279064 GCA_024137785.1 Ginglymostoma cirratum
GATGAACACAGCAGGCCAAGCAGCATCAGAGGAGCAGGAAGGCTGACCTTTCTGGCCTAGACCCAAGAAGGGACCCTAGACCCTTCTTGGGTGTAGCCCCGAAACGTCAGCTTTCCTGCTCCTCTGATGCAGCTTGGCCTGCTGTGTTCATCCAGCTCTACACCTTATTACCTCAGATTCTCCAGCATCGGCAGTTCCGACTATCTCTGAATGTACTTAAACTTGGGATTTGTAGGTGTCATTGGGAAGCAGTTGCAGCTGATTCAGCTCTCTGCCTTGTGAGACAAAAGCAGGTTAAGCTGCTGCTTCAGTTGTGTCAATGTCTCCATTCTGAATTACAGAATCGTTCCAGAGGTCATTCGGCCTATCGTGTTTACACTGCTGCAATCACCCAGTGCCAGTCTCCTTCCTCTTCCACCTATCCCTGTCAATTCTAACTGAATAATCATCCAAAGCTTTCTTGACGTGTCAATTGAATTTGTTTCCAGACAGGAACCACTGGCTGTGATAAAAGTTTTTCTTCCTCACTTCATCCTTGCTTCTTTTGCACATTTAGATGTGAACGAAGGAGGTATGGTTAATTGGATGTGCACTGGATAGTGAAGACGGTTACCTCCAAGTATAATGGGATCTTGATCAGATGGGCCAATGGGCTGAGGAGTGGCAGTTGGAGTTTAATTTAGATAAATTTGAAGTGCTGCATTTTGGTAAGGCAAATCAGGGCAGGACATATACACTTAATGGTAAAGTCCTTGGGAGTGTTGCTGAACAAAGCGACCTTGGAGTGCAGGTTCATGGTTCCTTGAAAGTGGAGTCACAGGTAGATAGGATAGTGAAGAAAGCATTTGGTAAGCTTGCCTTTATTGGTCAGTGCATCGAGTGTAGGAGTTGGGAGGTCATGCTGCGGTGTTCAGGACACTGGTTAGGCCACCAGTGGAATACTGCATGCAATTCTGGTCTTCCTGCTGTAGGAAGGATGTTGTGAAACTTTGAAAGGGTTGAGAAAAGATTTACAAGGATGCTGCCAGGGTTGGAGAGTTTAATCTATAGAAAGAGGCTGAATAGACTGGGGCTATTTTCTCTGGAGCGTAGGATGCTGAGGGGTGACCTTGTAGAGGTTTGTAAAATCATGAGGGGCATGGATAGGGTAAATAGACAAGGTATTTTCCCCTGGAGTGGGGGCATCCAAAACCAGAGGGCATGGGTTTAAGGGGAGAAGGGAAAGATTTAAAAGGGACCTATGGGGCAACTTTTTCACGCAGAAGGTGATATGTGTATGGAATGAGCTCCCAGAGGAAGTGGTGTAGGCTGGTACAATTACAACATTTAGAAAGCATCTGGATTGGTATATGAATAGGAAGGGTTTAGAGGGATTTGGGCCAACTGCTGGTAAATGGGACTAGATTAATTTAGGATATCCTGTTAGCATAGACAAGTTGGACTGAAGGGTCTGTTTCCATGCTATATATTTTTATGACTCTGTCACTTAAATCTATATCCTCTTGTTCCTCTTTTATGAGCAGCAATGGCTTTTCCTTATTTATTAGAACAGTACAACACAGTACGTTGGCCCACGATGTTCTTATCCATTCCACTAATGATCGTGACAAGCTGTGTTAACCTCCCCCAACCCTGACCAGCTTCTTCTCTCGAAGGAGACCAGTCCCACTTCAGTCTATCCCAGCAACATTTGTACGTGTAGCGCGCTTACAACTGTAAATGGCTTGCTGAGATGTTAATCCCGATAACAAATATACAAATGAAAGTAAGGGGCTGTTGTGGTGCACAGGTAGTGTCCCTATCCATGGACTGGGAGGCCTGAGTTCAAGTCCCACCTGCTCCAGAGGTGTGTAATAACATCTCTGAAGAGGTTGATTAAGAAAATAGGTTAAATAATTTTTAAAAAATGAAAATAAGCAGTGGCTGGCCCTTGAAGATTTCAAGTTACGGAGCTGTGACGGTTTCTTTTGGCAGCTTGTTCCATTGAAAGGAAGAAAAGTGTTGACACAGTATGGTTTCAGTAGTTTGTTTGGATGACTGCCTGGTGTTTTGGCCCTGCTCAAGGGCACCAGGCTCTTGTTTCCATCAATTCTCACCAGTTCTTTCCATATCTCTATGATATAAATTTTCACCTCCTTTGCTGTGCTGATTCCCCTTCTAAATCTTTGATGAAAAGTCTAAGACTGATGTGTTTCCCATTCTGATTTCATTCAGAATCAGTTCAAGGCCCATTTTGGGTATTGAAACAAAAGGCTGATATTTCATTGTTGAACTGGAGAGTGCTGCTCTGATGGTCTTTCAGATGTGTTATTCAAAAGAATTAGATATGAAAGCTGTCATGGCAATATGTTGAAGAGCTGGGGTATTATCGTTGGTATTCTGGACAATTTCTGATCCCCCAGTCAACAGCACAAAGTCATTATTGCCTAATCATTGCTGTTTGAGTACTTGCTTCGTTTCCTACAACTTAATATTGATGATATTTGAAAAGCACTTCATTATGTATAAACACTGTGAAAGCAATGACAAAGAGGTTTAGGGAGGGAGGTCCAGAAATCAGGGCCTAGTTGGCTGATAACACAGCTACCAATGTTGGATCAAAGGACATGGGGGTGATACGGTGGTTCAGTGGTTACCACTGCTGGCTCACTGAGCCAGGGACCCGGGTTCTAATTCCACCCTCGGGCAACTGTCTGTGTGGAGTTTGCGTAATCTCCCTGTGTCTGCATGGGTTTCCCCAGGTGCTCCGGTTTCCTCCCACAATCCAAAGATGTGCAGGCTAGGTGAATTGGCCATGCTAAATTGTCCATAGTGTTCAGCAATGTGTAGATTAGGTGGGTTATAGGGGGATGGGTCTGGGTGGGATGCTCTGAGGTTTGGTGTGGACTTGTTGGGCCAAAGGGTCTGTTTCCACGCTGTAGGGATTCTATGATGACACTAGGGGTTAGAATTAGAGGATTTCAGACATTTTGGAGAAATATAGGCCGGAGAATGTTGCAGATGGGAATTGAAACCAAGGATGAATTTGAAGCATTTAGCCAGCAGTCTGTGTAAAAGAATGAGATTTGGTGAGAACTAGGAGATGGACAACAGAGTTCTGGATGAATTCTGTGACCAGCATTGGAGGAATCAATTCTAGGGATAATAAAGGCAGTACAAGTGCCCTTTGCCCAACAACAGGAATTCACCAAAATAAAACAATAATTGAAAATATTTATATCAACAATTAAAAAACACAGAAACTGCAGGAGAACCTGAACAGGTCTGGCAGTATTCATGGAGAGGCAAACTGGACAATCACAAGTAAATCATAGAAATGTTAGGCACAAAAGGAGGCCATTGGCCCATCATATCTGCACCAACTCTTCAAAGAAACGTCATTACTCCAGTCTCCCAGCCTGCCTTGATGCCTTACAATTTGCTTACCAACATAACCGGACCACAGTGAATATCCCTAGCCCTGCACTCATCCCAGAAACATCTGGACAATAAAGACACCTACATCAGATTCCTGCTCATTGACTACAGCTCTGCCTTCAACACCATTATCCCCTCCAGACTGATCTCAAAACTCCGTAACCTTGGTCTCGGCTCCGCCCTCTGCAACTGGATCCTCAGCTTTCTGATCCATAGACTGCAATCACAATGACACTCAAAACTGAAACCCCCCCCAAGAATGCATCCTCGGCCCCCTACTGTACTCCCTGTACACCCACGACTGTGTTGTCAAATTCCAAACAAACACCATCTACAAGTTCACTGATGGCACCATCGATGAGTCAAAATACAGAAGGGAGTCAGAGGGCTTAGTGACGTGGTGCAATGATAACAACCTCTCTCTCAATGTTTGCAAAACTAAAAAACTGATCATTGACTTCAGAAAGAAAGGAGGAGAACACACCTCCATCTACATCAACGGAACTGAGGCTGAGAGGGTGGAGAGCATCAAGTTCCTCAGGGTGATAATAACCAACAACCTGTCATGGACTTTGCACGTAAATGCGACGGTCAAGAAGGCACAACAATGCCTCTTGTTCCTCAGGCGGCTCAGGAAATTTGGCATGTCCATAAGGTCCTTCACCAACTTTTACAGATGCACCATTGAAAGCATACTGTCTGGCTGCATAACAGCCTGGTATGGCAACTACTCTGCCCAGGAGTGTAAGAAACTACAGAAGGTTGTGTGCACAGCCCAGACCATCACAGAAGCCGACCTTCCGTCCACGGACTCCATTTACACAGCTTGCTGCCATGGAAAGGCTGCCAATATCATCAAAGCCCCGGTAATGGTCTCCTACAACCTTTCCCATCAGGCAGAGGATACAGAAGCCTGAACACACGCACCACCAGGTTCAGGAACAGCTTCTTCCCAGCTGTTAGTGTAGTGGTGAATGGACTCTCTAGCCTCAAATAATATTGATCTTGCTAATATTGATCTCACCTAGCACACATCCTGTGCAATGTAACCTGTGTGCTTCTGTGTAAGTCTTTTTGATCTGTACATCCTTGCTTACTATGATCTGCCTATACAGTTCATAAGCAAAGCTTTGCACTGTACTTTGAACACGTGACAGTAAATCAATCAATCAGTAATGCCAATCTCCCGCTTTTACCCCATATTCTTGCATGTTATTACTATCCAAATAATTGTCCAATGCCCTTTTAAATGTGCCAATTAAATCTGTTTCCAAGTGTTAAATTCCACACCCTAATTACTCATGGTGTTTTTTTATAATCATTTTAAATTTGCTTCTTTTGCAAATGACTTTAAATCTATACCCTCTCATTCATGTTTCTTTGACAAGCAGAAAAAGTTTTTCCCTATCCACTTTATCCAGCCCACTCGTGATTTTACAGACTTCTATCAGATCTCCTATTAGAATTCCTCTTATCCTTCTCCTTCTCTCCAAAGTCAACAGTCCAGTTACTTCTTCAATTTATCTCATCTCTGGATTCATTCTTGTAAATTGCTTCTGTTCTCTCTCTGATTTGTTCACATCCTTCCTATAATATGGTTTTATGAAAGGTAAATCATATATGTCTAATTTGCTTGAGTTCTTTGAAGATGTAACAAGCAAAGTGGATAATAGGAAACCTGTAGATGTAGTATATCTGGACTTCCAGTGATATGGTGTCACACAAGACGTTAATAAACAAGGTAAGATCATTATGGGGTTAGGGGTAATTTACTACCTTGGATAGTGGAGTGGCTAACTACCAGAAAGCAGAGTCAGGATAATAGGGTCTTTTTCTGGTTGGCAAAATGTAATAGTGGAATGCCGCAGGGTTCAGTCTTTGGGCCCCAAAGATTTACAATTTATGCTAATGACTTGAATGCAGGGTAGAAGATACAGTAGCTAATTTTGCAGCTGACGCTAAAATGGGTGGGAAAATAAGTTGCATTAAGAAATAAGAAATTTACAAATGCATATGGATAGGTTAGGTGAGTGAGCCAAAATTTGGCAGATGAAAATTTTTTATAAGTGTGAGACTATCCATTTTGGTTGGAGGAATAGAAAGGCAACTTATTATCTAAATGGAGAGGGTGCTTTGGTGCAAAGGGAACTGGGTGTCTTTGTGCATGATTCACAGAAAACTAGCAAGCAGGTACATAAGGTTGTAAGGAAGGCAAATGGAATTTTGGTATTTATTGCTAAAGGAATAGTTTATAAAAGTAGGGAAGTGTTGCTGCAACTGTACATGAGTGAGTCCACACCAGGAGTATTGTGTACAATTTTAGTCCTGTTACTTGAGGAGGGATGTGGATGTATTGATGACAGTTATAGAGTCATACAGCCTGGAAATAGACCCTTTGGTCCAACGTGTCCCACTTGCCCCATATTTCTCTAAACTTTCATATTCATGTACCTGTCCAAATGTCTTTTACATGTTGTAACTGTATCTGTATCTGCACCTATTACTTCCTCTGGCAGCCTAATTCCAGAGATGAGTCGTTTGCCTTATGAAGAGAAATTGAGCACCTTAGGCACCTTTGAAGAGGAGATCTAAATGAGATATATAATGTTAAAGACGATTGACAAAGTAAATGTAGAGAAGATTGTTTCCTCTTTGGAGGCAATCTAGAACAAGAGGTCATAGTTTTTAGATAAGGGGTTGCAGATTTACAACACAAATGAGGAGAAATTATTTCTCTAAAAGAGTCATAATCTGTGGAATTGAAAAGGTGGAATTGCCAGGACATTGAGTAGGAGGAAATAGGCAGATTTTTTTAGTTAGTAATATATTGAAGGTGGGGGGCGGGGAGAGGGCATGAAAGAATGAAGCCAAGATGAGATCAACCATGATTGTATTGAATGGCAGAGTAGGCTTGAGAGGCTGAATTGCCTGTTTCTGTTCCTATTTCTTACGTTCTTTAGATTTGTACCCCTTTTTACTTTTTGTTGTCGTTCAATATTCTTCCTACCAAAATGCATCACCTCATATTTTTCTGCATTGAACCTTATGTGCCACCTGTCTGCCCACTCCACCAACTTGTTTATGCCAGCCTCAGAATTTACACTTCTTTCAAGTTTCATATCATCTACAAACTTTGAAATTGTACCCTGTAAGATCTAGATCATGATTATACACCTGGAAAAGCAAGGGTTACGATGCTGACTCCTGGAGAACTTCACTACAAACCTTGCTTAATCCCAGAAAACATCCATTGACCATTACTGTTTTCTATCACTCACCCAATTTTGTAACCAACTTGCTATTGTCCATTATATTCTATGGCCTGTAACATTTCTCACAAGTCTGCTGTGTGACATTGTATCAAAGTACTTATGGAAATCTGGGCAATGCATTTGACATAGCTTTCTTGGATTTCAGCAAGGCTTTCAATAAGGTCTTACATGGAATACTACCGGTGAACGTAAAAACTCATGGGATCCTAGAAAATTTGGCTAATTGAATTCTGAATCGGCTGAATGGCAGGAAGCAAAGGATGATGGTCGAGAGGTGTTTTTGTGAATGGACACCTGTATCCATTAGGGCTCTGCAGGGATCAGTGTTGGGGCCTTTGCTGCTTGCAGTATATATAATGAATGGAGGAGGGTTGATCAGGTAAGTTCACATATGATACAACAATTGGTGGGGTACATGACCGCTGATGCCATAAGGTAACGGGACAAGTTAATAAAGTGATTAACCAAGCATATGCAACACTTGCCTTTATTAGCCAAAGCAGGAAGATTATGCTGTGACTGTATAAAGCATTGGTTAGGCCACAGCCAGAGTATTGTGTGTAGTTCTGAAATTCACATTATAGGGGAAATGCGATTGCATTGGAGAGAGCATGGAAGAGAGTTACTAGGATGTTAGCTGGCCTGGAAAGTTTTAGTTATGAATAGAGATTGGAGAGACTGGGGTTGTTTTCCTTAGAGCAGAGGAGACTGAGGGGACATAGATCATAGATCATAGAATCCTTACAATGTGGAAACAGGCCCTTCGGCCTAACCAGTCCACGTTGACCCTCGGAACATCCCACCCAGACCCATCCCCCTATAACCTGCCTAAGCTACACATCCCTGAATACTACGGGCAATTTAGCATGGCCAATCCACCTAGCCTGCACATCTTTGGACTGTGCTAGGAAACCGGAGCACCCAGAGGAAACCCACGCAGACATGGGGACAATGTGCAAACTCCACAGAGATAGTCACCTTAGGGTGGAATTGAACCCAGGTCCCTGGCGCTGTGAGCCACCATGCCACCTCAATGATAAAAATGAATAAAATTATGAGGGGCATAGACAAGGTGGAGAGGTCTTTGTGATGGTAGAATCAATGCAGGGGTCATAGATTTAAGGTAAGGGCAGGAGGTTTAAAGGGAAGGTGAAACTAAGTTTTGTGATGGGAATCTAGAACTCCCTGTCTGTAAGAGTGATAGAAACAGAAATCTTCATAACATTTAGGAAGTGTTGAGATGTGCGCTTATGATGCCGTGGCATACAAAGCCATGGCCCAAGGTCAGGAAAATGTGATTAGAATAGTTAGTGTAGTGATTGTAAATAGGTGAATTAAGTTGTAAGGATTCTATGATCTATGATCTATCTCCCCTCATAGAATATGAGTTCCCTGTTTTGGGCTGTTAATCTGGTCCCATCAGGGAGCTCTGGCTGACAGATAAGAACAGGCGTATCAGACATCCTGTTAACATTTAGAGCTGGCTCTGAGAGAGCTGGATCAGTGTCAAGGACTTTCTACATGTAAATAAAGGGTGACTTGGTGACAGGACACTGGCCACTATGGAGCTAATTCAGTTAGCTGCTTGTGTTTTACCCCTCGGACTTGGTGAGCTGAAGTGTCTTTCTGTTTGCTGTAGACCTCTATGACTCCATGTACACCACATCAATAGCTTTACCCTCATCAAACCTCTTCAAAGAGACTCCAGCAAGTTTGTCAAGCATAATTTTCCCTTCAAAAATCCATGCTGGCTCTTTATTTTTTACCATGTGTCTATTAATTCTACCTTGAATACTTGTTTTTAGAAACTTGCCCACCACTGAAGTTAAACTAATTGGCCTGTAATTGCTGGGCTTATCTTTATAACATTTCTTGAACAGGCCTTAAATTTGCAATTCTCCAGTTTTCTGACACCTCCCCAAGTCAAGGGAAGACAGGGAGATTATGGTCAGTACTCCTACATTTTTCCACTCTCACTTCCTTCAATATCCTTGGCTGTATTTCATCTAGCCCTGGTCAACTATCTTGTCAACTTTAAATACCATATATCTATCCAACACTTGTTCCTTATCAATTTTGAACCCTTCTGGTGACAGTATTTGGTCCTGTGTTACAATGGCCTAGGTAATATTTCCACTTGGGTAAGGACAGAGTGAATGTTTCAGATTGTGACCTTTTATCAGAACTGAGAAAAACCTTAAATGTAAATATAATTGAAGTGGGGAAGGGAGGGAAAAAGAACAAAGGGAATAGGGTGGAAATTGGAAACATTAAATGTCAAAATGTTGGTGGGGCAGAATGTACTTAGAAATAGATCAAGTAAAGAAATAAAACATGGGTCCATAAGAGGTGTAAACAACATTCAAAACTGATAATGTACAAAGGAAAGGAAGCAAAATGGGAGAGAAGAGATCACAGTCTGAGATAAAAATAGAAATTGCTGGAAAAGCTCAGCAGCTCTGGCAGTATCTGTGGAGAGAAATCAGAATTAATGTTTCAGGTTGAGTGACCCTTTCTCAGAACTGATGGTAGCTAGGAAACTGTTTTAATTTTAATTCATTTTGTGGGATGTGGGCATCGCTGGCTGGCCAGCATTTATTGCCATCCCGAGTTGCCTTTGAGAAAGTGGTGGTGAGCTGCCTTCTTGAACTGCTGCAGTCCACCTGCTGTGGGTTGACCCACAATACCATTAGGATTTTGACTCAGCAACAGTGAAAGAACCATTATATATTTCCAATTTAGGATGCTGAGTGGCTTGGAGGGGAACTTGAAGGTGGTGGTGTTCCCTTATATCTGCTGCCCTTGTCCTTCCAAATGGAAGTGGCCGTGGGTTTGGAAGGTGCTGTTTGAGGATCTTTGGTAAATTTCTGCAATGCATCTTGTACACACTGCTGCTACTGAGCATCGGTCGTGGATGGTTGTGGATGTAATGCCAATCAAGCGGGTTGCTTTGTCCTGGATGGTGTCAAGCTTCTTGTGTTGTTGGGGTTGCACTCATGCAGGCAAGTGAGGAGTATTCCATCACACTCCTGACTTATGCCTTGTAGATGGTGGACAGGGACAGGCTTTGGGGAGTCAGGAGGTCAGTTACTTGCCGTAGCATTCCTAGCCTCTGACCTGCCCTTGTAGCCAGTGTATTTATGTGGTGAATCCAGTTGAGTTTCTGATCAATGATAACTCCCAGGATGTTGACAGTGGGGTTTCAGTGATGGTAACACCTTTGAATGTCAAGGAGCGATGGTTAGATTGTCTCTTGTTGGTGATGGCCATAGCATGGCATCTGTGTGGCATGAATGTTCCTTGCCACTTTTCAGCCCAAATCTAGATGTTGTTCAGATGTTGTTGCATTTGGACACAGACTGCTTTAGTATCTGAGGAGTCACAAATGGTGCTGAACATTGTGCAATCATCGGCGAACATCCCCACTTCTGACCTTATGATGGAGGGAAGGTCATTGATGAAGCAGCTGAAGATGGTTGGGCCTAGGACAGTACCCTGAGGAACTCTTGCAGAGATGTCCTGGAGCTGAGATGACTGACCTCCAACAACCACAACCATCTTCCTGTGTGTCAGGTATGACTCTAACCACCACAGAGTTTTTCCTGATATCCCTTGATTCCAGTTTTGTCAGGGCTCCATGATGCCACACTGTGTCGAATGCAGCCTTGATGTCAAGGGCTGTCACTCTGACCTCACCCCTGGAATTCAGCTCTTTTGTCTGTGTTTGAATCAAGGCTGTAATGAGGTCGGGTGCTGAGTGGCCCTGGCAGAACCCAAACTGGGTGTCACTGAGCAGGTTATTTCTGAGCAGATGCTGCTTGATAGCACCGTTGATACTATGTTCCATCACTTTACTGATGATCCAGAATAGACTGATGGGATGGTAATTGGTCGAGTTGGATTTGTCCTGCCTTTTGTGTACAAGACATACTTGGGCAATTTTCCACATTGGCGGGTAGATACCAGCATTGTAACTGTACTGGAACAGCTTGGCTAGGGGAGCAGCAAGTTCTGGAGCACAAGTCTTCAGTACTATTGCTGGAATATCGTCAGGGCCCGTAGCCTTTGCGGTATCCAGTGCCTCCAACTGTTTCATGATTTCATGTGGAGTCAATTGAATTGGCTGAAGACTGGTATCTATAATGCTGGGGACCACTGGAGGAGGCCAAGATGGATCATCCACTCAGCACGTCTGGCTGAAGATTGTTGCGAGTGCTTCAGCCTTTTGCACTGATGTGCTGGGCTCTCCCATCAATGAGGATGGGAATATTTGTGGAGGCTGTTCCACCACCACCATTCATGACTGGATGTGGCAGGACTGCAGAGATAGATCTGATCCATTGGTTGTGGGATCATTTAGCTCTGTCTGTCACTTGCTGCTTATGTTGTTTGACCTGCAGGTATTCCTGTCACCATATCTTCATGTACGCCTGGTGCTGCTCCTGGGATGCCATCCTGCACTCTCCATTGAACCAGGGTTGATCCCCTGGCTTGATGGTAATGGTTGAGTGGGGGATGTGCCAGACGACGGGGTTACAGATTGTGCTGGAGTACACATCTGTTGCTGTTGATGCCACACAGCGCCTCTTGGATGCCCAGTCTTCAGTTGCTAGATCTGTGTGAATTCTGTCCCATTTAGCACGGTGATAGTGCCACACAACACGAAGGAGGTTATTCTCAATGTGAAGGCAGGACTTCATCTCTACAAGGACTGTGTGTGGTGGTCGCTCTTACCAAAGCTGTCATGGACAAGATGTATCTGCAGCTGGCAGATTGGTAAGAATGAGGTCAAGTACACATAGTTCTTCTATAACACGTCTTCTTAATGCAAATTGGCTGTAACATGATTGATGAATAGTGGATGCTGTTTGGATAACGCAAACTTTCTGCTGTATGGGTATAGCGATTTTCTATAGCATGAGGTCACACAAGAATTAAACTTGCACATTACGGGAGAACTACCTGTATGTGTTTCCCTCCTGTTGGTTCCTTCACCACCTGCCACAAACCCAGTCTAGCAGCTATGTCTTTAGGACCCGACCAGCTCAATCAGTAGTGCCGCTGCTGAGCCATTCTTGGTGGTTGACATTGAAATCCCCCACCCAGAGTACAGTTTGTGCCCTTGCCATTCTTAGTGCTTCCTCCAAGTGTTGTTCAACATGGCGGAGCATTGACTCATCAGCTGAGGGAGGACGATATGCGGGAATCAGCAGATTTCCTTGCCCATGTTTAACTTGAAGCCGTGAAACTTCATGGGGTCCAGAGTCAATGTTGAGGACTCCCAGAGCAACTCTCTCCCGATTGTATACCACTGTGCTGCCACCTCTGCTGGGTCTGGCCTGCGATGGGACAGGACATATCCAGGGATGGTGACGATGGTGTCAGCAACATTGTCTGTAAGGTATGATTTCATAAGTATTACTATGTCAGGCTGTTGCTTGATTAGTCTGTGAGACAGCTCTCCCAATTTTGGCACTAGCCCCCAGATATTAGTGTGGAAGACTTTGCAGGGTCGACAGGGCTGTTTCTGCCCTTGTCTTTTCTGGTGCCATGGTCAATGTGTGGTGATACATCTGGTTTCATTTCTTTGAGACTTTGTAGCTGGGAAGCTGTATTAAAGTGGCAGGCAACTAGAAGATAGGGAATTAAGGATTATTAGCCACCATTTCCGCCACGTCGAGCGAAATGCCATCGCCAGAAACATATTTCCCTCCCCTCCCTTGCCCGACTTCTGCAGGGACTGTTCCCTCCGGGACACCCTGTTCCATTCTTTCTTCACCCCCAACACCCCGCACAGCCCCATGGCACCTTCTCCTGCAACCAGCAAAGGTGCATTTTCCTCCCCCCTCCCCAGTATCCAAGGGCCCAAACATACCTTCTAGGTGAAGCACTTCCCAGAATCTAGTCTACTGTTTTCGCTGCTCACAACATGGTCTTCTCTACATTGGGGAAACGAAGCGTAGATTGGGTGACTGCTTCGCAGAACATCTATGTTCTGCTCGCAGAAAAGATCCTGAGCTACCTATTGCCTGCCACTTCAACACACCACCCTGTTCCCTGGCCAACATCTCTGTCTCTGGCTTGCTGCAATGTTCCAGTGAAGCTCAACACAAGCTGGAAGAACAGTACCTCATTTTCCACTTGGGGACCCTACAGCCGTCTGGAGTCAATATCAAGTTTACTAAATTTTAGGGCCTAAACTCTCCCATGTCCTAGCTCCCCTATCCCACACACCAGGCCATAATCTGCCATTGCACACTACCTATTGTTACTCACTAACAGTACCCATTAACAGCCATCCATTTCTGATGAAGGGTCTAGGCCCGAAACGTCAACTACTGCAACCCTCTTAGCCAGATTGTTATCAACTCCTTTGTCCAATTGCTCTTCTCTCTGTTCGGGCTCTATCCTATCATTTACTCCCTAACACACCCCCTCCCTATTCTCTGCATATAAACTGATGTTTTCCTAGCTCCCAGCAGTTCTGAGGAAGAGTCATCGGATGTGAAATGTTAACTCTGACTTTTTTTCTTCACAGATGCTAAACTTTTCCAGCAACTTCTGTTTTTGTTCCTGATTTACAGCATCTGCAGTCCTTTCGGATTTTATCACTGTCTCAGGCTTGCTGTAGTGCTCCAGTGAAGCTCAGCGCTAACTAGAATAACAGCACCTCATTTTCTTCCTGGGGACCCTGCAACCTTCCAGACTCAATATTAAGTTAAATAACTTCAGGGCCTGAGCTCTCCCATGTCATTACTGTAACCCCCACAACCAGGCCTTGGTATCACAAGTCTGCACATCACCCATTGTTAGGCACTAAAAGTCCCCATTAACAGCTATTCACTCTCTTAACCAGATTGTTATCCACTCCTTTGTCTGTCTAACTGCTTTTCTCTCTGAGATAATAGGAACTGCAGGTGCTGGAGAATCCGAGATAACAAGGTGTAGAGCTGGATGAACACAGCAGGCCAAGCAGCATCATGGGAGCAGGAAAGCTTGACGTTTTGGGCCTAGAACCTTCATCAGAAATGGGGGAGGGGAAGAGGGTTCTGAAGTAAATAGGGAGAGAGGGGGAGGCGGATAGAAGATGGATAGAGGAGAGGATAGGTGGAGAGGAGACAGACAAGTCAAAGAGGCGGGGATGGAGCCAATAAAGGTGACTGTAGGTGGGGAGGTAGGGAGGAGATAGATCAGTCCAGGGAGGACGGACAGGTCAAGGGGGCGGGATGAGGTTAGTAGGTAGGACATGGGGGTGCGGCTTGAGGTGGGAGGAGGGGATAGGTGAGAGGAAAAACAGGTTAGGGAGGCGGGGATGAGCTGGGCTGGTTTTGGGATGCGGTAGGGGGAGGGGAGATTTTGAAGCTTGTGAAATCCACATTGACACCATTGGGCTGCAGGGTTCCCAGGCTAAATATGAGTTGCTGTTCCCGCAGCCTTCGGGTGGTGTCATTGTGGCACTGCAGGAGGCCCAGGATGGACATGTCGTCTGAGGAATGGGAGGGGGAGTTGAAATGGTTCACGACTGGGAGGTGCAACTGTTTGTTGCGAACCGAGCGCAGGTGTTCTGCAAATCGGTCCCCAAGCCTCTGCTTGGTTTCCCCGATGTAGAGCAAGCCACAACGGGTACAGCGAATGCAGTATACCACATTGGCAGATGTGCAGGTGAACATCTGCTTGATGTGGAAAGTCTTCTTGGAGCCTGGGATGGGGTTGAGGGAAGAGGTGTGGGGGCAGGTGTAGCACTTCCTGCGGTTGCAGGGAAAAGTGCCAGGTGTGGTGGGGCTGGAGGGGAGTGTGGAGCGGAGAAGGGAGTCCTGGAGAGAGTGGTCCCTCCGGAAAGCAGACAAGGGTGGGGAGGGAAAAATGTCTTTGGTAGTGGGGCCACACACACATGTCCTGCCTACTAACCTCATCCCGCCCCCTTGACCTGTCCGTCCTCCCTGGACTGACCTATCTCGTCCCTACCTCCCTACCTACACTCACCTTTACTGGCTCATCCCTGCCTCTTTGAATTGTCTGTCTCCTCTCCATCTATCTTCTCCTCTATCCATCTTCTATCCGCCTCCCCCTCTCTCCCTATTTATTTCAGAACCCTCTTCCCCTCCTCCATTTCTGATGAAGGGTCTAGGCCGGAAACGTCAAGCTTTCCTGCTCCCATGATGCTGCTTGGCCTGCTGTGTTCATCCAGCTCTATACTCTGCTCTTCTCTCTCTTTGGGGTCTAGCTCCACCTTTCATTTATTCCTTAACCCCTCTCCCCACCCTATCTCCTGCATATAAACAAACATTTTCCTGGCTACAGCACTTGTGAGGCAGGTCACCAAACCTGAAACATTAACTCTGAGATAACAAGGTGTAGAGCTGGATGAACACAGCAGGCAAAGCTGCATCAGAGGAGCAGGAAAGCTGACGTTTCAGGTCTGGACCATTCTTCAGAAATGGGGGAGGGGGAGGGGAAGGGGATTCTGAAATAAATAAAGAGTGGCTCCCCCTCTCCCTCTATTTATTTCAGAATCCCCTTCCCCTCCCCCATTTCTGAAGAAGGGTCCAGACCCGAAACGTCAGCTTTCCTGCTCCTCTGATGCTGCTTTGCCTGCTGTGTTCGTCCAGCTCTACACTTTGTTATCTTGATAATTTTTATGTTCTGAGAGACTTGGGTGCGCTTGTGCAAGAGGTGCAAAAAATTAACACTCAGGTGCATCAAGCATTTAGCATGGCACACATCATAGTGACCTATATTGCAAGGTGTCTGGAGTACAAGAATACAGAAAATTTGCTACAACTGTGCAGGGTTTCGGTGAGACCACATTTGGAGTACTGTGTGCACCCTCAATCTCTATGTTTAAGGATGGATATATTGTCATTGGAGACAGTGCACAAATATTTATTAGATTGATCCCTTGTATAAGAGCGTTGCCCTATGAAGAGGTTACATAAACTGGACCTATGTTCTCTGGGGTTTTATAGACTTAGAGGTGATTTCATCGAAACATGCAAGATTCTGAATACGTTTGATAGGGAATATGCTGGGAGATTATTTTCACTGGTGGAGGAATCTAAAACATGGGGGCAGAGTCTTAGGGTAAGGGTTAAAATTAGGACTGAGATGGGAAATTATTTCACTCAAAGGGTTGTCAATCTGGAATTCTCTATCCCAGAGGACTTGTTTGTTTATTACATCTGTTAAAGTACACTGTTTAACCTACACTGGGATAGACAGATTTTTGATCTCCCAGAGAATTAAGGGGTACGTTGAATGGGCGGAAAGTAGATTTGAAACCCAAGATCAGCCACAATTGCATTAAATGGCAAAACAGGCTTCACAAGCTTGTGGTCAATTCCTGTTCTTATCTCTTGCATTTCAGACTCAAAAGTGGGTTCAGCCATCTCCGACCGTGATTAAAACTGAAAGAACTACAGATGCCCCCCACCCCCATTCCACTGATCTCTTCACCCACCTCCAGTATTCATCCTCTACTTGGACCCCTTCCCTTGGCCGCTTACCTGCCCTTGATCTCTTCATTGAACTGCCAGCGTGACATTAGCAATCTCAGTTTATTTGCTCCTCTCAGCCACTGTACCCTGACCCCTTCTGAAATTGCCACACTTTGCTCTCTCAGGTCCAACCCTAACTCTATTATCCAATCAGCCGACAAAGGAAGTGCTGTTGTAGTCTGGTGCACTGATCTTTAACTTTTGAAGACTCAATGCCAACTCCCTGACACTTCTTCCTACCTTCCCCTGGACCAGATTCGAACATCAAGCCATTGTTGCCACAACTGTCACCGACCTCATTACCTCGGGAGATCTTCCCCGCTACTGCCTCCAGCCTTACACTCTCCCAACCTAGACAGCCTGCTTCTACCTTCTTCCCAAAATCCACAAACCAGACTGCCTGGTAGGCCCATTGTATCGGCCTGTTCCTGCCCCACCAAACTCTTTTCCTCCTGCCTTATCTCCATCCTCTCTCCATGTGGCCAGACCCTGCCCACCTACATCCATGATTTCTCCGATGCTTGCCACCATATAGACAATTTCCAGTTTCCGGGCCCTAACTGCCTCCTGTTCACCATGGATGTCCAATCCCTCTAAATCTCCATTCCTCACCAGCATGGTCTAAGAGCTCTTGGCTTCTTCCTCGACCAGAAGCCTGAACAATCCCCATCCATCACCACTCCCCTCTGCTTGGCTGAACTTGTTCTTTCACTGAACAATTTCTCCTTTAATTCATCTCACTCCTATCAAGTCAAAGGAGTGGCTATGGACACCTGCATTGGTCCAAGTTAAGCCTGCCTCTTTATGGGGTATGTGGAACGATCCTTGTTCTAGTTCTACACTGGTCCCCTCCCACAACTCCTTTTGGTACATTGACAACTACTTTGGTGCCGCTTCACGCTCCTGCCAGGACCTTGAAAAATTTGTTCATTTTGCCTCAAATATCCACCCCTCTATAAGTTTCATATTGTCCATTTCCAACACTTCCTTTCCTTGATCTCTCTGTCTCCATTTCGGGGAATAAACTGTCCACTGCCATCAACTACAAATCCACTGATTCCCATAACTACCTTCACTACAGCTCGTCACACCCCAGGTCCTGCAAGGACTCCATCCTGTTCTTATCTGTTTGAATGATGCCACCTTCCAAAACAGCGCTGCTGACACGGCTTGCTTCTTCCATAACTGTGTTTTCCAGCCCACACTGGTTGACAGGCCCTCAGCCGCATCCGACCTATCACCCGTGTTACTGCCCTTGCCCCTTTCCAGCACTCACAACAGGGTGAACAGGTCCTCCTTGTCCTCATTTATCATCCCCAGCCTCTGCAAAGGATCTATCTCCGCCATTTCGGACAACACCAGCAGAATGCCACCACCAAACATATCTTCCCCTCACTCCCTCTGCCTGCATTTTGCAGGGATCGTTCCCTGCAGGACACCCAAGTCCATTCATCAAACACTAACACTACTCTCCCTCCCCACGTAATTGCAGAAGGTGCAACACTTGCCCCGTCACCTCTTCCTGCTCACCATCCAAGGGCATATCACCTGTACCTCCTTCCTTCTTGTGTATTGTATTCGCTGCACCCAATGTGGCCTACTCTACATTAGAGAAAGTAAACACAAACTGGCTGACCACTTTGCAGAACAACATCTCATCTTCAGATTAGGCAGTTTACAACCTTCTGGACTTAATTTCAAGTTCAACACCTTCAAATTGTGAACTAACTCCCATTTCTTTTAGCTTTACTTGTTACATTCTCTGTCACCATGTCTTCTCTCCCCTCCCTGCAGCACAGCGGGACTATCTGTTCTTTCAAGTCTGGCAGTTAGATACACCATTATTCTGCCATCCTCACATTCTAATCACTTTGGGGGCAGCATGGGGGCTCAGAGGTTAGCACTGCTGCCTCACAGCGCCAGGGACCCGGGTTCAATTCTACCCACGGGCAACTGTCTGTGTGGAGTTTGCACATTCTCCCCGTGTCTGCGTGGGTTTCCTCCAGGTGCTCCGGTTTCCTCCCACAGTCCAAAGACGTGCAGGCTAGGTGGATTGGCCATGCTAAATTGCCCATAGTGTTCAGGGATGTGCAGATTAGGTGGATCTGGGTGGGATGCTCTGAGGGTTGGTGTGAACTTGTTGAGCTGAAGGTCCTGTTTCCACGCTGTAGAGATTCTCTGAAAACTTAATCTAAACTACAAACTTCCTTTCACCCCCAGAACACTACATTCCACCACTCCCCCCCTCCATTAAAACATAAATGCTGTCCTCTCCACACTTCACATCAGCTCTGATGAAGAGTCATCTAGACTCAAAACATGAGCTTGCTCTCTTCCCACAGATGCTGCCTTACCCCCTGTGATCTCCAGCATTTGTTGTTTTCAGTGTAATTATTCCAGTGTAGAGGACACTGTGTTGTGAGCAGCTGAAACAAACACACAACCTGCTGCTGCACCTGGAAGTAATGTTCGGGTGTTAGACTGTGAGGAAGCATTCCATTTTCTGTGCTTGCTTGGAGAGGTCCCATAGAAACCAGAGTACCGGAGAACTAACTAAAAAAGTTGTGCAGACAATTAAAATAATTAGAATAGCATGGAAAGTCATCCATTTATGTCAGATTCTGTGCAGACAATTGCTGAAAATTAATTACATCCAAATTTCATGTGAGAATATAAAAAGCAGCATTAAATAGCAGAAATACACCCTCACCAATAGGGCTTATTTACTAACAAGTGAATTCTTGTCCTCTGGAATATTTTACTCTCAAAGCCCCTTTTCCCTGCTACTCCAATTTCATTAATATGCAGACTTTTGTTGAAAGCATTCCAATTGCTTGCTTCTACAGAAGCTTGTGTGCACTGAGATGGTGGGCATTTGGTAAGTGCCTTTATGAAAGAAAGTCACAAAATTGTATTTAAACTCCAGACATGTTACACTGATAACTGGGTGCCTTTTAGAATATGTTGAGACTGCATACATGGGCTGAAATCAACCCTGCGCATTACTGTTGTAAATACAATAATCTTATGTGAATTGTTCTTTTATGTGTTGGGCCCATATGTAAATAAACAGCACTGGGCCTTGGCATGCAGTGTAGAAAGGGCCCACGATTGAAGAAAGTCACGAGTACCAATGTTACAGTGTAAATCAGTTATGCAGAATGTTCCTAAAATGGGGTTACATTTCTACTACTCCTAAGGTTCCAGAAATTCGAGATATTCGTGGCTATCTGTGACCTTAACAGAATGTTAATAAGGTGGTCACTAGGACTTTAAACTAGTAAAATGGGGGAAGGAGAAAATGACAGGAAATGTAATGGTAAATAGAAAAGAAAGCAGCAGGGTAAGATTTATGCAGGAGGGTTTAAATACATCGAGGAGTACGAGGGAAGTTAAGAGGAAGGAAAACTCAGGGGATATTATTAATGAAGATGTTAAAATTCAAAAAGAAGGTATAAAAACTAGCATTAAGGCACTTTATCTAAATGCTCATAGCATTTGAAATGAGGTAGACGAGTTAACAGCACAAATTATCGTGAATGAGTATGATTTAGTAGCTGTTACAGAGACATGGTTGCAGGATGGTCACGACTGGGAATTACATATCCAGGAGTATCAGACCATCTGGAAGGACAGACAGGAAGGGAAGGGAGGTGGTGTAGCATTGATGTTTGAGGATGACATGAGGGCAGCAATGAGAGATGATACAGGTTCTATAGAGAATAAGGTTGAATCCACTTAGATGGAAATTAGAAATTCTAAGAAAAAGTCATTGATAGGCGTAGTCTATTGGCCACCAAATAATAACATCACGTTGGGGCAGGCAGTAAACGAAGAAATATGTGATGCCTGTAAAAAATGGTACAGCAATTATCGTGGGGGATTTTAATCTACATGTCAATTGGTTGAACCAGGTCGGTCAAGGCAGGTTTGAGGAGGAGTTCATTGAATGTACAGAACATAGAACATAGAACAGTACAGCATAGTACAGGCCCTTCGGCCCACAATGTTGTGCTGAACTTTTACCCTAATCCCAGGGTCTATCTAACCTCCACCCCTACCTTAAACTATTATCCATATGCCTATCTAATAGCCGTTTAAATGCCCCTAATGAGGCCAACCCCACTATACTCTCTGGCAATGCATTCCACGCCCCGACCACTCTCTGAGTAAAGAACCTGCCTCTGACGTCTCCCCTGTATCTACCTCCACTCACTTTAAAACTATGTCCCCTCATAATAGCTACCTCCACCCTAGGAAGAAGACTCTGGCTGTCCACTCTATCTATACCTCTGATCATTTTGTACACCTCTATCAAGTCACCTCTCATCCTTCGTCGTTCTAGAGAGAAAAGCCCTCGCTCTCTCAACCTTTCCTCATAAGACATTCCCTCCATTCCAGGCAACGTCCTGGTAAATCTCCTCTGCACCTTTTCCAACGCCTCCACATCTTTCCTGTAATGAGGTGACCAGAACTGGACCTAATACTCCAGATGTGACTGAACCAGGCTTTTGTATAGCTGGAGCATAACTTCACAGCTCTTGAACTCGATACCTCTATTAATGAAAGCTAACACACCATACGCCTTCTTAACAACTCTATCCATCTGGGTGGCAGCTTTCAGGAAACTGTGAATATGAACCCCAAGATCCCTCTGCTGCTCCATACTGCTAAGAATCTTTCCATTAACCCTGTATTCTGCTTTCAAGTTTGTCCTTCCAAAATAAATCACCTCACATTTTTCAGGGTTAAACTCCATCTGCCACTTCTCAGTCCAGCTCTGCATGCTATCAATGTCCCTTTGTAACCTAGAACAGCCCTCCGCACTGTCCACAATGTGACCCACCTTCATATCGTCTGTGAACTTGCTAATCCACCCTTCCACTCCTTCATCCAAATCATTTACAAATATCACAAATAGAAGAGGACCCAGACAGATCTTTGTGGTACACCACTCGTAACTGAGCACCATGTTGAATATTTTCCGTCCACTACCACCCTTTGTCTTCTAAGGGTCAGCCAATTCTGAATCCAATCTGCCACATTTCCACCTATCCCATGCCTCCTTACCTTCAGCATGAGCCTACCATGGGGAACCTTATCAAACGCCTTACTTAAATCCATGTATACCGCATCCACTGCTCTACCTTCATCCACGTGTTTGGTCACCTCTTCAAAGAATTCAATAAGGTTTGTGAAGCATGATCTACCCCTCACAAATCAATGCTGAACAGTGTGTCATGGAACAGATGAGGGAGGAAGCTATTCTAGATCTGGTCCTGTGTACTGAGACAGGAATAATTAATGGTCACATAGTTAGGGATCCTCTTGGAAGAAGTGATCACAGTATGGTTGAAATTAGTATACAGATGGAAAGTGAGAAGATAAAAATCCAATACCAGGGTCCTGTGCTTAAACAAAAGAGAGTACAATAGGATGAGGGAGGAGTTGGCTAAAGTAGACTGGTAACAAAGACTTTATAGTGGGACAAGTGAGGAACAGTGGAGGACTTTCAAAGCAATTTTTCAAAGTTCACAGCAATAGTATACACCAATGAAAAGGAAGGACTATAGGAAAAGGGATAATCAGCCATGGATGTCTAAGGAAATAAGGGATGCTATCAAATTGAAAGATAAGGCATACAAAGTGGTAAAGACTAGTTGGACACTAGAAAATTGGAAAACTTTAAACATCAACAGAAAGTTGATGTTGTAAAAGAGATGGAGGGAGTAATAGCAATGCACTCATCGTAATTTTCCAAAATTCGCTAGACTCCGGGGCAGTTCCAGCAGATTGGAAAACAGCCAATGTGATGCTACAGTTCAAAAAAGGAGGTAGACAAAAGGTGGGGAATTATAGGCCAGTTAGCATAACTTCTGTCATGAGGAAAATGCTTGAATCTATTATCAAGGAAGAAATAGTAAGACATCTAGATAGAAATTGCTTCACTGGGCAGGTGCAGCAATAGTTCATGAAAGGCAGGTTATGCTTAACTAATTTGCTGGAATTTTATGAAGACATTACGAGTGCGGTGGACAATGGGGTCCCAGTAGATGTGGTGTATCTGGATTTCCAAAAGGCATTTGACACATTGCCACACAAAAGGCTGTGGCATAAGATAAAGGCACACTGTGGTACAGGCAATGTATTGAGGATTGGTTAACTAACAGGAGGCAAAGAGTGGGGATAAATGAGTGCTTTTCTGGTTGGCAAATAGTGACTAGTGGTGTGCCTCAGGGATCAGTGCTGGGACTGCAATTGTTTATAATTTTCATAGATGATTTGGAGTTGGGGACCACGTGTAATGTGTCGAAGTTTGCGGATGACACTAAGATGACTGGTAGAGCAAAGTGTGCAGAGGACTCTGAAAGTTTGCAGAGGGATATAGATAGTTTGAGTGGGCGAAGGTCTGGCAGATGGAGTATAATGTTGATAAATGTGAAGTCATCCATTTTGGTAGGAATAACAGTAAAAGGGACTGTTACACGAACGGTAAAAAAATTGCAGCATGCTGCTGTACAGAGGGACCTTGGTGTCCTTGTGCATGAATTGCAGAAGGTCGATTTGCAGGTACATCAGGTAATTAAGAAAGCAAATGGAATTTCGTCCTTCAATGCTAGAGGGATTGAGCTTAAAAGCAGGGAGGTTATGTTATAGCTGTATAGAGTGCTGGTGAGGACACACCTGGAATACTGTGTGCAGTTTTGCTCACCTTACTTGAGAAGGGATATAATAGCACTGGAGGGGTGCAGAGGAGATTCGCTAGGTTGATTCCGGAGTTGAGAGGGTTGGCTTCTGAGGAGAGGCTGAATAGAGAGACTGGGATTATATTCATTGGAATTTAGAAGAATGTGAGGGATCTTATAGAAACATACAAAATTATGAGAGAATAGATAAAATAGAAGCAGGGACATTGTTTCTACTGGGGGGTCAAACTAGAACAAGAGGGCATAGCTTCAAAATTAGGGGGAGCAGATTGAGGACTGAATTGAGGAGGAACTTCTTCACCCAAAGGATTGTGAATTTGTGGAATTTCCTGTCCAGTGAAGTAGTTGAGGCTTCCTCACTTAATAATTTTAAAGCTAAGGCGAGCTTTAAAGCTAAGGTAAGCTTCCCGACTGGGTCACTTGCCTGCTGGGACAAGGAGAGCCCTCCACTTGCCTCAATTGGGACAGCAATTGGAAGCATGGATGAGGAGTAGTCAGGTTGCCTCTGAAAATGACCTCCTGTCTTTGCGTCAGAAACCCTGACTACACTTTTCCCCATGACTCTCCAACATGTGAGAAGCAAAAGAAAATGACTTTTCTTTTGTCATTGGATTCTCTAAAGACTTGACCTAGGCCAACAGTCTTTAAGAGCCAGCAGCTGTAATGTGCACAGTCAGCTCTTAATAAGGTGATTGGCTCCAAACCTGGCAGGTTTTATGTCATCCTGAACATGCCTGCCCAAAAATTAGACCGAAAACCAGAGAACTGTAGCCTCAAGCCATACAAATGATCATTTCAATTTGCTTCAACTCTTTCAGGAAATTGCAATCCAATTGCCCAGTCCCTCTTTATTTTAGAACTATCAATTCTGTCAGCTGTGCCTCACTCATAAAAACTGACCATAAACAAGCCAAGTTACTGAGAAATGTACACAAGTAATTTCACACTTTTATTCAACATACCACACTTAACAACGACAGCCAACAGAACTGAGGTGCAGACCAGCCATGAATTGATTGAATTTCAGAACAATCAATAGGGGGTTACTTCTATTGCTATATTCATATTATGTCCAAGGACAGGCCAACAAGTGGCTTGTTTGCTGTGACTATGAACCAGTTCTAAGAGATGACATTTGCATGAGACTTTAATAAAGGCTCACCTGATACTCCAGCGGAATAGTGGAAATCTCATGATACAATTTAAAAGGAAGTTCTTTCCCAGTATTCTGGTTAACATTCAGCTGCAGCTATTAATGAATTATTTTATCATTTGACTGTTTTTGATCATTGTAACCAAATATTGTGGTTAACGTAACACTGCATTCGAAAACAATTAACTGTAAGAATGTTGACAGTCCAGTATAAAAGGTCTGTATGTAAATATCAGTATTATCATTTCCAACAACTTACAGGATAGTCACTCTGATGCTGCACCCCTTCAGAATGGGAGAGTATTTTTTTTTTGTTTTACAGAGTGAATTATTTAATCTAGTGATGACCAATTTGGATAGAAAATTCATTTGTAATTGCCAACTTTGGAGTTTAAGGAAGGGAAGCAGAAGACAATATAGTCTGGTCAGCTTGACTTGGTCGACGGTAAGATTTTAAGAGTCCATTATGAAGGATAAATTTGTGGAATACTTGGAATTGCATGGTAAAATACAGGTGATTCAGCACGACTTCATCAAAGGGGCAATATGTTTGAATTCTTTGAGGAGGTAACAAGCAAGTTAGACAAAGGAGAGCAGAGGACATGATCTATTTGGATTTCTAGGTCTTTGACAAGGTGCACGCAGGAGGCTGTGAAACAAGAGCCATGGTGTTAGGGGAAAGGTACTATCATTGATAGAGGACGGGCACAAGGCAGAGTGGGGATAAAGGGATCTTTTTCAGGATGGCAGCCAGTGACTAGTGGAGTTCTGCAGAACTCCATGCTGGGACCACAACTATTAAAGTTATACATAAACGATGTGGACAAAGGAATTGAGAGTACCGTTGCTACACTTGCAGATAACACAAAGATAGGTGACGTAATAGGTAGTGCTGAAGAAGTGGAGAGGCTTGGACAAGCTGGGAGAGTGGGTAAAGAATTGGCCCGTATAATACAATCTGGGAAACAGATTATGCACTTTGTTAGAAAGCTGACATTTCTCAAAGGGGAATGGCTTTGGAAATCTGAAGCACAAATGGACTTACAAGAATCTTGAACAAGGACTCCTAAGGTTAACATGCACATTCAGTTGGCAGTTAGGAAGGTAAATGCGATGTTTGCATTAATTGCAGGAGGGTTAGAATACAAGAGTGGGATGCACTGCTGAGAGTGTATAAGGCTTTGGTCAGACTGGATTTGGAATATTGTGAGGATAAGTAGGTGATGGCTTTGGAGGGGTCCAGAGAAGATTTACAAGAATTATCCCGGGGTGAAGGCCTTGATGTATGAGAACTGGTTGAGGACTCTGTATTAGAGATAAAAGGTACTGCAGATGCTGGAGAATCCGAGATAACAAGCATGGGGCTGGATGAACACAGCAGGTCAAGCAGCATCATAGGAGCAGGAAAACTTGATGTTTCGGGCCTAAACACTCTGTATTGATGGAGAAAGATGAGATGGTATCTCCTTTGAAACTTACAGAATACAGAGGCCTGGATAGTGGACGTGGAGAAGATATTTCCACTAGAGAAAAGGCTAGGACCTTGAGGGGACAGCCTCAGAATGAAGGGACAACTCTTTAGAACTGTGACGAGGAGGAAGGTGCTGAATCTGTAGAACCCATTGCTATAGAAGGGAGTGGATGCCAAATTGTTGAGTGTATTTAAGACAGAGATAGATAGACTTTTGCTAAGGGGATCAAGGCTTACAGGAGAATGGGATTGAGAAACATAATCAGCCATGAACAAATGGTGGAGCAGACACAATGGGACAAATGGCCAAATTCTGCTGCTATACCTCATGGTCACATGTTCTTCCATGGTAGTAAGATCTTAAATTCTTCTCTCAATCAAAACCAAGGAAAATTGCTTTGTTCATTTATTGCATTGCTGCTGGAGAGATCACTGTATGCATTTGATTTGTTTCACCGCCAATCCAGGTGCAATTGATAAAAGGAATTACACAATGATGTTCACTTCCAGAAGAATTATAGTGGTCAAATCTGAAAAATAGAACTGCTTTAGCAATGGGCTTTTTAGGTATACTTTATAAATGTTTCACCATAAAAGTGTGCTATATGTGGCTGATAAGATTTAGTAGTACTATAAACAGAATGGATTCACTCTGGTGGGAGAATGCATCATTCTTTAGGACAGATCCATCTCCAAATGTGACTATGATTAGTCTTATAGGAATTGTTTGCTACGAGCTTCCTTATTCTTCTCTGGGCAGCACTGGCAAAGCCGACACATATTGCCCATCCCGAACTGCACTTGAAACAAGTGATTTGCTAGGTCAGTTGAGTCAACCACATTATTGTAGGTCAGGAGTCAAATGCAGGCCAGGTTAGTAAAGATGGCTGGTTTCTTTCCCCAACAGACATTTATGAACCAGAAGGGCTTTTAATTACAATGTTTCATGGTCACCATTACTGAGACAAGCTTTTAATTCTGGAGTTATTTGTTGAATTCAAATTCCACTAGCTATGTGGAGAGCTCCCCAGAGCATTAGTCTGGGCCTCTTGATTACCAGTCCAGTGACAAGTAATTCATCAGGATCAAATGAATTTGAATCAAATAAAGGCCGAGCAACAGAGCTGTCATAAAAATGAAACAGAAAGCAATTGCATTTCAAAGAATTTATATTGTTATGGGGATAAAACACTTTAGTTCATTGCCACAATTGATTTTATGTACACAACCACCTTGCATTCCATCTTGTTGAATAAACCATCCAGCGAGTAGTTCTGCTGTGTCAGCGCACACCAGGGTTGGGGGGCATGTTGTGGTGGTGTCAATTCAGAACTTTGTTTGCAGTCATGGAGTCTATAAGTAAACCATCTAGACCAGGGCCACCCAATTTTCCAAGTGAGCACCTGAAAATTGTTGTAACCCTGGAATTAGAGCAGGTAGACACAACATGTGCAGCTTATCATTCCAACACTTGCATTTTTCCTTTGGGTCTGAAATTTCTAAGAAGGGCCCTCTTGTGGTGCAGTGATAGTACCCCTACCCCTGAACTGGGAAGAGCCCAGGTTCAAGTTCCAACTACTCCAGAAATGTCTAACAACATCTTGAATTCAGTAGAATTGCACTGGGCAAGAGGATAAACAGAAATGGAGATAAGGCAGTGAGTGAGTCAAGTTACAGATCAATCGTTATTTATTAAATTATGAACAGATCAGATGGCCTAATCCGGTTCCATTGTACTTTCCTTTGACAGGAGTCACAAACCCTCAAGGCTTATTCGCTCAGGCATCTTTTCCCTCAACTGACCCAAATTCAGCAGGCACCATGGTATATTAGAGTTGTTATCAACCATGCCCATATGCATTACACAACATTCACCACCATTCAAGGTTACCTGTTATATACAAATTCATTCCCCATTACATCCAGACCTGCATTTCAATTGTTCTGGCAGCGGCACAGATCTTCGAGATAAATCTTAAAGTTAAAATCATAACTCAATGACTACAAATTCCTCCTATCAGAACACAGACGAACATAACTCTTGAAACCTCTTTACTCAAATGCTTTGCTTTATTGCAGCACGAAATTCTAGCCTTTTGAAAAGCTTTCTTGAGCTCTCCCCACAAAAGTCACTTTCAATATACCATGCAGGCATAAGATATCACGGGGAGGTAAAACAACCAGAGTTCAATCATCCATGCAGTCTGAAGGTATCGATGAAGAAACATATAGACCAGAAAAAGTGGATAGAATGACTGTAAAATCACTTCTTGTGTAGCTATGCTCTTGTCCAAAGAACACAGTGCTTGTAAAACAGCCACAAAATATTAGCATTCGATTTTGAGTGGAATGGACAGCATCTCCACATGAAGTGAGGATACTTAGTGAAAATGAAGTGTGTGGTGCTTACTAATATCCACGCATAGGACAGAAAATTATGGGTAGGGTACATAGTTTCCTTAAATGTAGGTTGCAGTGTCCAAGGCCTCATGATCCACAGTAATGTCTGGTTGTTATCTCAAACTGCAAATTTTTTAAAAAATAGACTGCAGAATATTTCCCTCAAATAATCTTATAGCTCAGTTATTTACAGTGAATGATAAAGCGGTGTTTAAAATCCATGTCTTATGACAGGTGGAATACACAAAGTTTTATTTATTCCTGAGAAGAGCCATATAAACAGTGCAGCTGGTACACAGACAGACAGCAGTACTCTAAAGTTTGCAAAACTTTTTTTTCAATTAGCCGTACATATTCCTCAGATTTTTTAAAACATTTAATACATAAATAACAAAATAGAATTCATATACCCCTACAATTCATTAATATTCCTAGCTAGGCAAATTGAGAACAAAAGGCCACCTTTTCAAAAGGTCTGTTCTGCAAAAAGCATTCCAAATGCAGCTTCACAGCATACAAGGTAATAAAGTACATTGAGTACAACACTAATTGTAAACCATTTTTGAATCCATATACTAAAAAGTAAACACAAGAAAAAACCTAATGTCACAGTTTAGCAGCTGTTTGCCAATGTCACAATGTGTTTAAACACACTTTTATCCTCATTTTGCTTTCTAGTGGCAACAATACCTTTTAATCGTTGGAATGAACAGCGTATACAATTAATAAATTATTTTCTTTCCTGTTATGATTTTCCCAAATTTGCAAGCAAGGTGATGCAAACTTTATATACAATTTACATACTCTTTAAGGCAGTTTACAAAACATTTTCAGGTCAAAATAAATGTTTAACAAACTAACTTTATTTCAAATTCTTATTATGGAAAATTTTCTATTCACACTATATAAACCTGAGTTTAAGCTTCCACTACAGAAATGGTCCTTGGCTACAATTCACAGTTAAATCAGCTGTAATACTACAACAGTATTTTCAGTGCTTAAAATGAGTTTCCTGAGCCACATCCACTTGCTGCATCAAAGTGTTTGTTCAGGGCTGTGGAAGGGGGTGGGGGGGGGGGGTAAAAAAATTACATTAGATATGCTTTATACATATTAATTTTTAAATACAAAAATTATTGAAAAATTAATGCCACCCAATAGCAACACTATGCTCTTAGAACATTCCAGTTACATTTTTATATACCTAGTTTTAATAAATGACCTGGGTTGAAGTTTTAGTTAAAATATCTATTGTATATCAAGTCAGTGAGCAGGCTCAGATTCCAAAAACAACAAATCAACAGGTGGTGCTGCAACCTAAATTTATTATAGCTTCAGATGTCATCGAACGTTGTGCAATTTGTTATACAAGATTTGCACTGTAACTTCAGAGTAACCAATTGCAGCTTCAGAGTAACCAGTTGCAGGTTCTGACAACTGTTAAACATTTTGAAAGTGATTTGAAAAATATACTAGTTGAAATTACAACTCTTGTTTTCTTGCAGCTTATTTCACCCTATTGATTAATACTACTTGAAGGTCATTTGCCCCATCAACCGTGCAGCAGCTAATTGACCAACACAAATCATTAAGAATTAGGAGGCTCTGCTTTCTCTTCTTCTCTCAAGAGTTTGCTGATGCAATAGGACCCAATGAGTGACTAAAACTCAGTTACAGGCTCACTGGTTCACATATTCAGGCATATTATATTAACACATGCAGAAATTAAGGAAAAGATCTAACAGCTGTGAAATAACAGGACTTCACGACATCACTGCGTGCTACATTAAGTAATATATTGATTATTGTTTCCTTTAATTTAGAAGAATGAAAGAATTGACTTTAATTTTTCAAACCGATGGGATGGTCACTGGGTTTCATAGCCAATGAACTACAGAAGTAATGCATACTTATTTTGAAATATATGTAATTACTTAGCATCACAAACAGACCTTTTGGTCCAACTTGTCTACGCATACCAGATATCCTAAATTAATCTAGTCCCATTTGTCAGCATTTGGCCCATATCTCTCAAAACCTTTCCTGTTCATACACCCATCCAGTTGTCTTTTAAATGTTGTAATTTACCAGCCTCCACCATTTCCTCTGGGAGCTTATTCCATATACACACCACCCTCTGAAAATGTTGCCCCTTAGGTCCCTTTTAAATCTTTTCCCTCTCTCACCTTAAACCTATGCCCTCTAGTTTTGGACTCCCTCACCCTAGGTAAAAGACCATGGCCATTCACCCTACCTATGCCTCTCATGATTTTATAAACTTCTATAAGGTCTCCTCTCACGCAAAGCTCTTGGGGAAAATAGCCCCAACCTATTCAGCCTTTCCGTACAACCCCGGCAACATCCTTGTAAATCTTTCCTGAACCCTTTCAAGTTTCACAACATCCTTCCTAGTTATTTAGTCATAAAGGTCAATTGCCTTGATGATGTGGATTGAGATATAAATGTTGCCCAAAACACCAGAATTCCCCCATTCTTCTTAAAGTACAGTCATGGGGTCCTTTCCTCCCAGTCTAACAGCAGACAGGATTAGGATTTAAAGTCTCACTGAAAACACATCACCTCTGGAATGCAGAACTTAGTCTTCAACTTCAGTTTTCAGTGTGGTCAGCTTTGGCTGTGGGACTTAAATTAACTAGCTTTTGACTGAGAAGCGAGTGCTCCCACTGTGTCAAGCTGATCTGAGATTTAAGTTTACTGATATGGAATTAAAATTAGGTGTCTTTTATTGAGAAACACTGGGTTTGACAGGTGAATGATCGGTTTCTGCATTGTAATGTTCAAAATGACTGAAAACATTTCTCTGCATGAATGATCAGAAACATACCTGGTTCATACAAGGAGTGGGTGTTACTTTATCTTGAGGTTGTGGCATTGTATCAGGATCCCTTCTCCCCATATGTTTGAGAACTGGATAATCAGGCAGCAGGCTAAACAAATAGTAGAACACCTTTGTTTCTATTCTTTTTCAATATCTCTATAAACAGCACTAGAATGAAAACCTATATATACAACTTTAAGTTTTCACCTTGAGCAATACTCCAGTTATATTTAAAATGGACGTGAGGAAAATGCAGGCACACAGGATTAGAATAAATCTAATTGAAAAACTAGCATTACACAAGTGCTGCAACACTCCTCCTGCCTTGTAATTTCAATATTTCTACATGAATTTGCTTACAATGAGTAAATATAAATACTCACCGATACAGCTATTTAAATTGGTGAATATTCATATTTAATTTTTAAAATCTTAATGAATTTACAGCATAACCACTCCACTTTTGAGAACTATGGTAAAATATTCCCAAAAGACCCAAATTAAATTTAAAATAAGGTTAGTGCTATATTACATATTGCACCATAGCTGAATTTGCAACTGTCAAATTGTCAGGTTGCATAAAAAATAATTAGCTTTTGCTTTCATTTTAATTCTAATCATTCTTACCTATAAACTTCCTAGCACCTGTAACTGTCTTATAACAGACTCTATAAATTAGAATACCTGCACAAACATTCACCCTATGTGACATCAGGTTGCTGTAACAATCAGAACCTGCTGCCTTAAAGAAACAGGCAATGTTCGACACAGTTTGTTGCCCATCAGCAGAACAACACATGCTCTGATAAGTCGCTCTTTATAAAACAAGATATTGTATGAGTTACAGACTCATGACAGGTTATTTTCTTTTCAAGTATTTAGGTGTATGTATAAGCCAATACAAATCGACTCTTCTTAATTTGAATCATTTGTTAATTCAAATTATAATGGTGCAAAAAATTCCCTCTCTTCACTGGTTTATTAAAATTATTCCATTTGAATTAATGGATAATTAAAATGTTCTTCCGTGCCAAGAACAACTTGGAATTAACAAAAGAAGACAAAGTTAACAATTTTTTTTCCTCTCACAGAGTCATAAACTTTGTAGAGCACAAGTTGAGAAGCCAGGTTGTGGTTGAATGTTTGGATCAACTTCTTTCCTTGTTCATATTGCATTACAGGACAAGTTGCCAATTCAGCATATTAAACTGGATACCCAGGTATGAATATTTACACAACACCATGAACTGGACCTTAAATGTGTTATGATCCCAACTGATGTTATTAATGGACAAGTCAGATCCCAGATTAAAATCTGGCTTGATAGATTGTGTTTTTTTTTAAAAACAAGATGGTCTCTCATGGAAATTTAAGCACATAATGCTGCATATCTGGTTTTAATAATGAAACAGCAGTTTATTATGAAGAAGAAATAAAAACAGCTTAAACCAAAATACTTACATAGAACACAAATTTAAAGATTTTGAAATACACAATAAAACACAATCCTAAAACCCACTTTTACAGCACTCACAGAGAGAATTCCTTTCTAATTGACATCTGTAGGGCTTTTTGTTTTAATTGCAGGCCCTAAATTGGAGTATACATTAGCCTTTTTCTGGAGCCTTCATACTTTCTCGGACTCTCTCAGTTTCAAATAACCCCTTCAGGCTTTAAACACACACTCCTGGTGTGGAATCTTTACACTAAACTCCTTATTCTGAGGTAACTGCTTTCTTAACAGTTCTAAACTATCTTCCTTTCTCAGGAACAACTCTTCACACAGCTTCAGCCAAGTCTTAAGAGTCATACAGCATGGAAATAGACCCTTCAGTCCAACTCATCAATGCTGACCAGGTTTCCCAAACTAAACTAGTCCCACTTGCCTGCATTTGGCCCTTATCTGTCTAAACCTTTCCTATTCATATACATATCCAAATGTCTAAATGTTGTAACCATCCCTGCATCTACCAATTTCTCTGGCAGTTCGTTCCACGTTCTAACAACCCTGTGTGTGGAAGAAGCTGTCCATCAGGTCCCTTTTAAATCTTTCTCCTCTCACCTTAAAAATATGCCCCCTCGTTTTGAACTCCTCCACCTGAGGGAAAAGACTTTTGCTATTCACCTTATCTATGCCCCTCATGACTTTATAAACCTCTAAGGTCACTCTTCAACCTCCTACATTTCGGTGAAAGAAGTTCCGGCCGATCCTGCCTCCCCTGATAACTCAAACCCTCCTGGTAAATCTTTACTGAACCATCTCCAACTGTTCTACTAAAACCCAAAAGCTTTTGTGTTATTTCCAAACATTCCCCAAAAATTCCAGAATCTTATATATGATCACCTAATGCACTATACTATTTATGTTGTGCACTCATAAACCAAACCCCATGATTTGCCAGGAAGGGTTTCTCATACTGTTTGAAATGAAATCACCACGGTGACAGAAATACTTGCAAGTTGATCACTGAATGCCTCCTGAACACAGACCAAATCCACATGCCACTAGCTCAAATTCAAATTTGAAAATAAATTATATTCAAAAATAGATAAATCACACACCTTACATCACAAATGGTGAAAATGTCAATGTTAATTTTCAAGTATGTTAACCTGGTACAGTGTAGGACATTGGTCCCTAACATAACTACTGATAGTGCAACTTCACACATCTGGAGATGGCAACTGGGTGTTGTTTCTATGGAGAGTCAGAACTGCTGAGGGGCAAGGCACATCATCAGTGCTTGTTGTCTCAGTGAAAGGCTTGAACAACACTAGAAAAAGTCTCAAGACTAACTCACTCTGACAGCATCTTCCAAATCCATTTCCATCTGGAAGAACAAGGGCAGCAGATACATGAGAACACCACCATTTGCAAGTTCCCCTCCAAGCCACTCACCATCCTGACTTGGAAATATTTTGCTGTTCCTTCACTGTCACTGGGTAAAGATCCTGGAATTCTCTATGCACTGGCATTGGGGGTCAACCCACAGCAGATAGACTACAGCGGTTCAAGAAGGCAGCTCACCACCACCCTCTCAGTGGGAACTAGGGAAGGGTAATAAATGCTAGCCTACCAGCGATGCCCACAACCCACAAAAAAAAAAACTTGAGAGAAATGGCCCATAACGTATTAAAGCACATAAAAATAGATATTGAGGTAATGTGGCACACTGGGTAGTGACCCTACATGATCAAAAGCTCCACAGTTGAGTTCGACCCCAGGGTTCAATGACCAAGAAAGGTGCAGTCAAAACAGTTGGGTATCAACTTGCAAAAGTCCTTCCAACACAATGCCCAATGGAAGACAGTAAAATCAAGAGTGTTTCATGGTCAGCAAAATGTAAACAAAGTTGGAGACTCAACTATCACCATCCATAACTCCAGACAACATGCAGATAAAAGTGTACGATGCGACAGCAGCTCGGGCTCTGAACGATCTTTAACAATTATCACCAAAATGAACAGTCAGCCAAAGTTTCCGAAAGATTTAAAAATAGCTTGTCCTGTCATTTTCTCAAATTAAATTAAAACCATCTGTATTCATTTAACAAAGAGAACAAGCTCTCGTAATTACATGGTATGTGACAATGCTAATCCAGTCACAGAGTCATAGAGATGTACAGCATGGAAACAGACCATTTGGTTCACTCATCCATGCCAACCAGATTTTCTAAATAAATCTAGCCCATATCCCTCTCAACCCTTCCTATTCGTATACCCACCCAGACACCTTTGAAATGTTGTAATTGTATCAGCCTCCACCACTTCTTCTGGCAGCTCATTCCATTACACACACTACCCTCCGCATGAAAAAGTTGGCCCTTAGGTCCCTTTTAAATCTTTCCCCTCTTACCTTAAACCTATGCTCTCTAGTTTTGGACTCCCCCACCCCAGGGAAAAGACCTTGTCCATTTACCCTCTAAGGTCACCCATCACCTTTGACGTTCCAGGGGAAACAGCCGCAGTCTATTCAGCCTCTCCCTATAGATCAAACCCTCCAATTCTGGCAACATCCTTGTAAATCTTTTCTGAACCCTTTCAAGTTTCACAATATCTTTTCTACAGAAGGGAAACCAGAACTGCACACAGCATTCCAAAAGTGACCGAACCACTCTTGGGCCCACTGGCCCATCTGATCAAGGTTCCCATGTACTGAGATAATCTTCTTCGCTGTCCACTACACCTCCAATATTGGTGTCATCTGCAAACTTACCAATCATATGTCCTATGATTACATTCCAATCATTTATATAAATGACGGAAAGCAGCGGACCCAGCATGGATTCTTTCGCATGCCACTGGTCACAGGTCTCCAGTCGGAAAAGCAACCCTCCGCCAACACCCTCCGTCTTCTACCTTCGAGCTAGTTCTGTATCCAAATGGCTACTTCTCCCTGTATTCCATATGATCAAACCTTGCTAACCAGTCTAACATGACAAACCTTCTCAAACACCTTACTGAAGTCCATATAGACCACGTTCACCATTCTGCCCTCATCAATCCTCATCAGTCAAACCTATACATTGTATTTTGGGCAAATTTGGGTGAATTTAAATCACAATTCTTTGACAACTTCAACTGTAAACAAACAAAGTCCGTTATGGAATATTAGGAACATGGAATCCTGGCAATGCGATAAAGGCAAATCGGCCCATTGAGTCTGCGCCAATCCTCCAAACAGCAGCAACCTATCCCCATAACCCTGCATTTACCATAGCTAACCCACATAGCCTGCACAACCCTGGACAGTATGGGGCAATTTAACACAGCCAATCCACTTAGTCTGCACATCTTTGGACCACAGTAAATCACAGCACCCAGAGGAAACCCAGACAGACATGGGAAGAACACGCAAACTCCACACAGACAGTCACTCAAAGCTAGAATTGAATCGGTGTCCCTGGCGAAAGGTATCAATCTCTGCCTTGAATTTACTTAGTGACAGACCTTCCATAGCTCTCTCTGGTTTTATCAGGGAGAAAGCAGGAAAAAGGCATTGAGAAACAAATTGGCCGTGATTGAATGCTGGAGCCGAATCGATAGGATGAATAACCCGATTCTGCTCCTGTCTTATGGTCTTAAGGATTCTGAAAATTCACCACCCTCTGGGTGAAGACATTCATCCTCATCTCAGGCCTAAAAAGGCTTGCCTTTCATTCTGAAACCGTCACCTCCGGTTTAGACCTCACAGCTAGGGAAACATCCTTTCTGCATCTACTCATATCACTGTAAATTTCAAGGAGATCATCCTGTATTTGTCTGAACACCAAAGAATACAGGCCCAGTTTCTTGAATCTCTCCTCACAGAAAGGTACTACTATCCCAGGCATGAGTCTGGTTAACTTTTGCTGCACTCTCTCTATGGCGAGTATCCTTCCTTAGGCAAGGGGTCCAGAACTGCACAGTTGTCTCACCAGTGCTACATACTATTGAAGCATTACTTCTTCATTCCTGTATGCAAATTCTCATGATTAAAGGCAACATACTGTTTGCCTTCCAAACTGTCTGCTGGCCTTCAGTGACTTATGAACAAGGGTTAAAATAGGCTGCTCCCTAGTTGGTTCCTCAACCAATTGCTCCAGAAAATGATCTCACACATTCCAGGTTTCTTCCTTCATAGCATTGGTGCTCATAGATTTACCCAGCCCATATGTAGCCTGAAGTTGCGTGCGCATCTAATTTCCTGATTTATGGTGCCCTACATTTTCAGTACAATTTGGTGGTCTATAAATTACTCCTACCAATGATTCCTGCCATTTGCTGTTTCTTGGTTCCATCCAAACAGATTCTGCATCCTTTCCTTCCAATTGGAGATGATCTGTCAATACTATACTGACCCCATCCCTTATGATCAGTACTAACCCACTTCTTAGTACCTACCCATGTTAAATGTCAAATGTTCTTTAATATGCAGTTCCCAGTCATGGTCACCCCTGCAGCCACATCTTCATAAAAGGCATTTAAATTGCACCCTTTTCCTAACACCATCAAATCATCTAATTGCAGATGTTGTATATGTTCAAGCAGAATGCTTTTAATTCTGTCTTCTTAACATTATTCTGCCATTTGACCCTTGTTTATTTTAGGTTTTGCTTTTTCTGCTTTCCACCTTCATTTACAGCTTTTCTACCTCGTCTCAAAACCAGATTTGATTTTACCCTATTTGAATTCCCGGTTAAAATTCCCTTCCCCGAACAAGCTAGTTTAATGAGAAAGCACAGAAGAAATGGAGTGTTGGACAATGATAGAAAGTGAGATTCTTCCAATCCTTTTGTCGCGGTGATCTTATGCAAGCAACACTAAACCTGCTGATCTTAACAGAACTTCATGGAGCATCCTTTACTGTGAATCAGCAAAATGAAATGGTTCATTACAGTCAGAATTATTAAGAAAAAATATTCCTTGGACACAAGAATGGAAGTAAGCCATTTAGTTCCTTGACCTTGCTCTCCCATTCACTGAGATCATGCCTGATCGGTGATCTAACTTTGACTTGTAGACTTTACAATTATTTAAATAGAGGGGTTAAAAACTCAATAGTACATAAAGTTCTAGACGTACACGAGTTAGTTGGCTGGTACAGCAAGTGATTAGGATACAAATGGAATGTTCTGGTTTATTACAAGGATAATGGAAAATTAAAGTAGGAAAGCTTTATTGTAGCTGCACAAAATATTGTTGAGACCATATCTGGAATAATGAAGAAGGGTTTAGGCCCGAAACGTCAAGTTTTCCTGCTCCTATGATGCTGCTTGACCTGCTGTGTTCATCCAGCCCCATGCTTGTTATCTGGAATAATGTGTATAGTTTTGGACTTATTTGAAGAATGTGTAGTTACTTTAGAAACAGTTCAGAGAAGGTTCAGTGGACTCACTCATGGGACGAATGGTTATCTTACGAAGAAAGGTTGAACAGGTTAGGCCTTACAAGAATGGCGGGCAATGTTATTGAAACACATAAAATTTGAGGAGACTGGATAGGTGAATTCCAGAAAAAAATTGCCTATGTGGAGGGCTAAATCTAGGCACAGAGTTTAAGAATAAGAGATCTTCCTTTTAAGACAGAGACAAGGACAACATTGAGATTAAAAAAAAAAGGGTCTTTTGAGTGTGGAGCTGCCTTCCCAGAAAGCAGTTTTTAAAGGTAGGCTGAGTCTTTACATTTATCCAGTACAGGAGCAGGAATGTTGTTGTTGCAGTTATACAGGGCCTTGGTAAGGCCACACCTAGGATATAGTTTTGCAGTTTTGATCTCCTTTTCTGAGGAAGGATGCTCTTGCTCTCAAGGGAGTGCAGCGAAGGTTTACCAGGCCAATTCCAGAGATGGTGGGGAATGACGTTTGAGGAGAGATTGACTAGGTTAGGATTTTGGGGGGGGGGGCGAGGCGAAGAAATGGGGATCCCATAGAGACATACAAAATTCTAACAGGACTAGACAGGCCAGATGCTGGGAGGATGTTCCCACTGGTGGCTATGTCCAGAACCAGGGGTCACAGTATGAGGATTCAGGGTAGACCAGTTAGAATGGAGATGAGGAGATATTTTTTCACCAAAAGAGTGGTGAGCCTGTGGAATTCATTACCACAGGAAGTAGCTGATGCCAAAACACAATGTATTCAAGATGCAGCTAGATATAGCACTTGAGGCAAATGCGATCAGATGTCATGGGGAGAAAGCAGGATTAGGCTATTGAGTTGGACGATCAGCCATGATCATGAAGAATGGCGGAGCAGGCTCAAAAGGACTGAACGGCCTCCTCCTGCTCCTATGTTTCTACCTGAGGCTGAGTTAGAGGGATTTTTGATAAGGATTGAAAGGCTCGGACTGCAGACTGGAAAGTGGAGCTGAGCTCACAGCCGGATTGGCTAGGGCTTTTTTGAATGATGGAACAGGCTCAAAGTGCCAGATGGCCTACTCCTCCTTCTACTTCCCAATGCTCCTACTTCCACTGATGAACAAGAATGTCCACTAATTCATTTTTCAAATTAATAACTGATTGAGCATTACTATGACTGGCATATAGAGGTGATGCCTAATTTCATTCTTAGCCCTAGCTTTTAATCTGCACTCGAACCAGAAGAAACAGATTATCTATCTGGTCCTATTAATATCCCAAATACTTTGATCAAATCATTCAAAATGATCTGAATTCCAAGGACTACAACCCTAGTTTACTTTATCTCTCATCATTTAACTCTTGGAGTCCAAAATCATTTTGGCAAATGTACTCCCTCCACCGCATCTTCCTAATCCCAAGTCTTCTCCCTAAGATTTGGTGCTCAGAACTCATTAATCCATGTGTAAAGTCATATTGTAATAATGTTTACTTTCATGGATCAAAGAAAACATAAATTATACTCACTTTCTCATCATGTAGAGATCCCCACTTGTATTGAATGGTGGTCTTTGTACAATTACAGTTCCAGGGTAAGGATTAGGTTTCATATCTGAATGACTAAGTAATTGCATTCCAAAAGGGCCTTGATTCATCACTTGATGGGGTATCACATGGTTGGATGTTGAAGTTATTACTGAACGTACACGCAGTAGTTGTGGATTATATGTCTGGCCATAAGGCAGTCTCTGTACATTATGGGATGGTGCATTAGCATAAAGTGCAGGGTGTGGAATTTGATGTGAATAAATTCCACTGGTTATTTGACTAGTATTATAAGTTGCAGAAACTGAATGAATAACCTTTTGCCTTTTTGTTGCAGTTTGGCCTTCAAAATCTAAATAGTCTTGCGATCTACCATGTGTACTAGCTTCCCCATCGTTTTCAATCTTGGAAGCCACAACAACTCTCTCTAATGCCTCACTTTTCTGCTTTTGAATTGAAGCTTCATGCACAGGTTTGCATTCATTTCTTTCTGATATTTGGTGCTCCGAATACATATCAGTTCTTTCCCTTAGAATTGCCTGTGACTGCCCACTGCCCTCTCTCAAGAATAAAAGTGGTGACTGGTTGTACAAACCAGGCTGCCCTGCAAGGTAACTCCTATCAGGCATTACAGCAGACTGAATCGATTGCTGCGGGTGATAGCCAATATTGTTCATATGAGAGGACAGTTGCTGCTCCATCGGATGCTGGTACAAATGAGAACCCTGGCCTTGTATTGGATGAACCACCATAAGGTGAGGAGCATGCTGGACAAAGGAATGAGCTGATGCCAGGTTCTCAGGATTGCAACCCACATAGCGCAAGTAAGCTGGCACTGATCCAAATTGATGCCTTGTGTCAGGGCGAGCAACAAGCATTGCAGGGTTTCGATGCTGAACACTACCAATAGTTCCTCCACTACAATTAGAAAGATTTGAATGTGATCCTGCATTGTTTGCTAATTTTAGTCTCAGATTTTCTGTTGATTTAGGATTTCTCATGCTTTGCTTTCCACTAGTGGTTAAACTATTTGACAGTAACAAATTCTGCTCCTCCCTTAATTTGCATCCTTCAGAGTCTTTTTCTCCAACTTCATTGCTTTGAAATAATTTCTGTTCCTTAAGTGCTAAAATTCCAAGTCTCTCTGATTCTGTGCTTTTTCCCGTAGTGTCTTGCTGAAGTAGATTAGCTGCTGAGGTATTTAGAGGGGTTACTTTATTAGAAGTAGGCTCTTTGTTCACCAGATAATGCTGATCTGTAGAAAACAAATTGTTGTAGGTAGTTTGATCTAGATGTACACCTGTAGAGTTTTAAAATGCAAAAGAGAATTAGAAACAACAAGGTTAATTTTGCTTAATCCAGGACATCAAACTTACTCCACCCAATAAACAATTGAACAGATGATTGCAGCAAAGGAAGAAAAAGATGTTGTTGCGAACACAAAATCTAAATCTTTCAACTAACTGAACTAAAGCAAAAAGCAGTGCTGTACAATTCACAACATTTGTGTGCACCTGTAATTTGCCCTACATCCAACACAAGTAGACTCCCTCCTCTGTAATTTTAAACCTTTTAAGATGCGCAGTAACATGGATGAAGGGTTTGCAAAAAAAAAGTTAAAATTTACTACATGTCCTAGATAAAGTTTTCTAATCCTAAAAATCATACCCTTTGAACAATGCTCATGATTATGGGAGAATTAATTGCTTAAGAAAGTTCAGAACCTCTAAATCAGACTTTTTAAAATAATGAGGATGAATGTTTCAGAACATCGTGGCAGCTGCCCCCTCACAGCCCACTAATAGGAATGGCTGTGCCACTGTCACAGGCTGGAGGTCATATTTTCACCTCTCATGGACATGATGGCCTACAACAGAGCTGCCAGCTCATCAGATGGCCAGCTGCTAAATAATCAAGGCAGAAGTGGCAACTACTGGGACTACAAATGGGCTGCAAATGGAGTTAATTACTGGAGCTGAACATCAAGGTAAGCTGCTGTGGAGGTTGTGGGTGGGGGGATGTAAAGGGAGAAAATATTACCTTAGGATAGGGGATGTGTAGCCAATGAATACAGAGGACCCACAAAAGAGCTTATTCCCACCCATGCCCACCTCTAGCAAGTATTGCTATTGGGCTTCCTGCAGAGCACAGGCCTCTTGTTGTTTTTGGTAAAATAGGGATGGGATGAGGCCAAGAGCAGGGTGGCATGGGCTCAGCTGTGCATCCTCTCCCCTCCCACAAAATTTCATAAAAGTCAGGGATAGGTGGGCAACAGGTTGGCCACATGATAGACTTTGTGACACCCCCTCACCATTAAGTCCACCAACAGGGGTGCGTAAGGAATTTGCAACAATATCTATTTTTCTTTTTTAAAATCAGACACATTAATTTTGCATTACTCATAGATGTGAGAACTTGAGGGGTAACTTTTTCATGCTGCAGGAGGCTGGTACAATTATAACATTTAAATGGCATCTGGATGGGTATATGAATAGGAAGGGTTTACAGGGATATGGGCCAAATGTTGGCAAATGGGATTAGGTCAGTTTGGGGTGTCTGGTCGGCATGTACAAGTTGGACCAAAAGGTCTGTTTCCATGCTGTTAGACTCTATGACTCAACGTCATTGATAAGGTTCAAAAACATATCCAGTGCTTGAAATACCACCTGGTGTACCTACTTACATAGAACCTCGTAGAGGCGGCTCACCATGTCACTGCTAGCACTTTGAAAGAGCTACTCTAAGTTCCACTCCCCTGCTCTTTCCTACAACCCCTGTAAATTTTCTCCCCTTTAAGCATTTATCCAATGCCAAGTCATTACTGAATCTGCTTCCAGCACCCTATCTGTATTTCAGATTTCTAACCCTAAAATAATTGTTCATGCCCTTGCCCTTTACTAATGGCCTCTCTATAATAATTTCTTCTGTCTCTGCCTGAGTGAACAATGCTTACTTTAACTACTCTCCTTTTTACATGCAGTAAAAGTTTTGTTTATTATATCCTTGATTAGTTTACTGTCACGTTCTATATTTTCCCTTATCAACTTTTTGGTAGCCTTTTGCTTATTTCTGAAATGCCTCCAATCCTTACACTTATGACTATTCTTTGCAACATTATACACCTAATTTGTAATAATCTAACACTATCTTCAATCCAATAGTAAACAACGAAAGAACCTTTCTGATGAGTTTTCACAATTGGTGTACTTAAGACTGTCTAGAACCACTTTTGGATGCTACAGCTGACAATCTTTTCGATTCCAAAGTTCTATTTTAAGGAAAGTGTGCAGGCTTCAAAAAAAAAAAGGAAATAGCCATTAGGTACTGCAACAGTCAAACATATACTTAGCTCTAAAGTAATGCTAAATCTACAATGCTTGCTAGATTGAACTCTGTCTCCAAAGTCTGAACAAGAAAATTAGAAGCCCTTTCTACTCAGTGTTCTCTTCCATTAAAAAAAGTCTCTACTATGATAAATCATGCAGCTGATTCTAGCCATGAGCGGTGGCAAAAAGGCATAGGAATCTCACAATTTATCCTTCTCCGGAATTGCTGCATCCTTGTATCTTTCTGATTTAACAAAGTTCAGACTGGGAAATTAAGCAGAACGTGACCAAAGCCAGTCTTCCCTGTCTCTGACTTCAACATTTTAACATTTCACCGTATGATTTTGCTGTTGTTTGAGATGCAGCACACATCTAAAAATATCAACTGGATAAAACAGCTGTACATTTTCACTAAGAATTAAAAACTAAAAATCAAAGTGTTTAGTTACAAAATTCAATTAATGTTAATAGTTTATGGCATTCAAATCAGTTACCTTTAACAGGTGCTCTTTGAGAGGTTTGATGAAGTGGACTGCTTGGAGATTTATCCAGATTAAAATCTGAAGTTTGCACATTAGGCTGACTTAGATGCCGTTCATTGTTTTGCACAGAAATTCCACATGCGTTGGGTAAAGTTTCATTTTTAACAGGACTTCTAGCTTTACTTATTGAATTATTTGTTGCTGTCAGATGAGTCTGCACAACAGGACTTGCATTCTCCATTAACAATGCCCGATGTGTCATGGGATTAGGCTGCCCTTCTGGAAGTCTGTCTTGAGGATGGTGACTGGAATGGTTCAAGTATCCAGGTGATTCTGCTGCTTTAGTCTGATTTATATCTGCCACATGACAATCACCACTTGACACATGTGGCTGTACAGTTGCTTCTTTGTTTCCATGCGTCATTGGGACAGCAGTGGCTGAGTGGGAACTGACTGTTTCTGTCTGAGTCTGTTGAAGGCCCAGATTTGCAGATCTATTTGGTTTACACACAGGGGAATGTTTTGGTGCTTGGACACCAACAGGGTCAGCAGGCATACCAGTGTGAGGTGGTGCATCTCCATGACCATCAGATGAAAGGCCAACTGTTTGTAATTTTGTAGCACTAGGTCCAACTGATGCAGGCGTCACTGGCCCATTCATCAACATTTGCTGCTAAGGAAAAAAAGAATAAACACTAGTTCAAAGGCTGTTTTGTGGATTAATGACTGACAATGCACAATAAAAGTGGCAGGATAGGCTGACTGCATGATCAATAAAACATACAGTATCCTAGGCTTTAAAAAAGTGGAATAAAGTACTAAACCTAGGAGGTTGCATTAAACTTATGCAGGATACCTGTTTGGCCTCAGAGTATTTGTCCAGTACTGGGCATCACGCATTAGATATGAAAACATGAGAGAGAATGCATGAAAATTCATCCAAATAGTTCCAGAGATGAGGAACTTCAATTACAAAGCTATAATGGGAGAGGCTGCAACTGATTTACTTCCAGAAGAGGTGTACAGATGAAGGGTCTGAATAGAGTAGACTGGGAAAAACTGTGCCCATTGCAGGAATAATCAAGAACAAAAGACACAAATTTAATGTAACTGGCAAAAGAAACTGTCACAAGGAAGACCTTTTTTCATACATCAAGTGGTTGGGATTTGGAATATACAGTCACAGAGTGTGGTTCAATTAGATATTTGAGGAGGAACTGGATTATTATCTGAACGACTAACTGGGAAAAAAACTGGGGATGATACTCAGTCGGAGAAATGGCACATGATTAGTCAATTGCCACCTCCTATGCAGTAAACATTCTGCAGTAAACAAGTACAGATATGGGGTAGGCACCCTCTCAAGGATCTTCACTCAGAAGATGATAGATGGAGCTCACTTTGAAACAGAAGTTCAGTGAGACACAGCAACAGACCTTACCCTCACTTATATCAAGACCCAATATTAAATCAATCTTTACTTAATTTTCATCTTCCTGAATCTTCACAACTAAAGTAAATAGAGTTCGCTTGCTGGCAAATTCAAATTGTTATCATGAAAGTAAGCTCTATCAGCCGCCAGGAATTAAACATTCTACATCTCCTAGGTCAGTTATAGCAGAAACAGATGATTCAAAAATGTGTCTTAATATCGACTCCCCTATGATGGTACAAATCTTTTTATTTATCATAGCAGCTTGCAACACAACCTTCCAAGTAAGATCAAATAGTGATGAATTTCAGCACAGGGAAAGCTGGTTGAAATTTTCCAAATTCCAAGAACTAACAGAAAGAAGAGGCTTCATCTAAATCAGACGGGAATAAATTAAAAACAAATCCCCAAGGTTAAACACCGGAAAACACATTGTTACCCAATCAAATATTCATGTACTCTACAGCAGTATACTACTTGCCAGCTATTTTGTTTTAATACATCTTAGAAGTAACTGAAAAAAATACATTATAATATTGCCATTTAGTTACAACAATATAAGCAGGATAGCAACAGTATGCAAAAAAAAAACAATAGCAACAAAAGCAGCTTGGTGGCACACAGTTTTTACTGGATTTAAAACACAAAGTGTTTCAAACAAAAAGATGTTACTTCTCAAAACTAAATACATTATTAAAAAAAAAGTGGATAAGGAGTTATGTTGGTGATATTAATATGGCTCAAAATACCTGCATCCGATATTGCTGCTGAAACCGTTTCCGTATTGGCTCCATAACGATCCGTTCTGGTACCCTAGGAATCGGAGACTGATGAATGACTTCAGAACATGGGTGTAGGCTGCTGGCTGAATTTTTCTACATGTTGAAAAGAAATGAGATTTAGTAGTTAAAGGCAGAATGAAATCAGCACAAGTGATCAAAAGTTAAAGCATACAAAAACCTGCATCCCTTAGCAAGGCTTTATTCAGTCATTTGGCAATGTTCTGAAGTGTGCCTCTACTTTATACTTGGAGATGTCAGCACAATTTAACTCAAGCTTAACCTTTGTACCAAAAAGGCAGTTTCTTTACATTGCCTTGGATCTGAGGGAGTTAATTGTCATATTTAACGTTAATCTGATCAATGGCATCACCCACTTCCCATTTCAAACTATCCTAACTTTTTTAATATTAAAATAATCATTCCCAGTAAAAGGAAAGATTTTCTACATAAATCTTGGTTGACACAATCATTTGTTTGCTCTAGCTTATGGCAATTCACAATGTCTTCTGCAGCAATTGAAATTTTTGTCTTGATACTGCACTCTATGACGAGTACTGGAATACATGAAACAAAAAACAAATGGAGTATTGTGAGCCAACAGCAACATCAAGTGTTCAGCTGTGATCAGCTGATGTTCATTTTCTGAAGAATTTCTGAAGAAGGGTCTAGGCCCGAAATGTCAGCCTTCCTGCTCCTCTGATGCTGCTAGGCCTGCTGTGTTCATCCAGCTCTACACCTTGTTATCTCGCTTTGTTCATTTTGTTTGAAAGACCAAGTTTAACCTGAAGCTAGGCACTGGGTCCGCGATGGTGGATGGGGTGTGGGGTGTGTGCGTGTGCATGGGGAGGCGCAGTCAGGAAGGATAATCATTAAGCAGGGCAAGAATCTATGCACTCAGTAACTGAATATAAACCGATTACATAAAAGTGCAAAATGTTCAATTCAGGGTTTCTCATCAATTGCAGTATGGAGATTTACAAAAGTACATACTCTGACGGGGAATTACTCTCAACAACTTCTCTCTGTTCTCCTAAGGAGTCCCAAAGTTGTCAGTTTCAACAAAGGAAGTTACAGAAAATGCGGACAATACTATTGTTATTATTACAGTAAATTTGTGACCTGGACGTCAAAAATCATTAGGATTTGCTTGGTGTCAGGAAGGGGTACAAACCAAATTGTGTACTAGTGTTCAGTTCAATCAAGCCACAGGTGCTCAGATTTGAAAAGCAATGCTTGAAAGAGTTGTGGAATTAGACACTTTCAAAGGACAACTAGATATATACTAAAAGAGAATTCAGCATGAGGTATGGGAAAAACTATTAAGGAGTGGGACTAAATTAATAGTACTTTCAAAAGGTAGGCACAAACACAACAGAACAAATGGTTTCCTTCTGTGCTGTAGGATTCTAAGATTTTATGAAATCCTACAACTTCTAATTTAATTTCCATAGTGCTGGGCCTGATCAGTTTCTAGCAGGAAAGCTAAAATTACCACCTCTTAAACTAGCACTTGAGCTGGATGGAAGAAATGGCAAAATGAAGGAGGGGAAAACAAGAATCCTTTGCTGTAAGTATTTTGTTACTGGGATGTAGGAAAAGCTGACAAGGCCACAATATCATAGCTACCTTAGGTGGGATTGATCAGGCTTTTTCTTCATTTGTACCCATGCTCCACCCTCCCTCCCTTCAAAGCAAACTTCAGAAAGTGTCTAGAGTCAACAACAGATTGTGTCATTGGTTAACACATGAACCAGTGTCTAACTTTACTGAATGAGACAGCTCAGGGACAAACATAGGTGGGACGAAGGAAGTAAAATTCAACAGTATGAATATCTAGAAAATTTTCTTGCCTTTTCTTCCATAATTTGCATTTGACTTGGCAAAGGTAGCTTGTTGCAAAGCTGCTGGTCAGCACCTTCCTTCTTGCTGGAATCAGCAATGATGTGTGGGACATTGGTGGCTGGATGACTGTTTACAAAACCATTGACTTTTTGTGTTCCACAGACATGATCAGTTGTTTCACTGAGTATCTCAGTTTCATCATTAGCCAAGTGATTAAGCTTGCTTTTGTGCTTGTCTTTCTTCTCCCACATCATTTTAGCTTGGAAATCATCATCACTATCCACTTCATCCTTTGGAAAATACTTGGCCATTGCTTTGTTGAAGCACCTTTCTACAGCTCGTGCCATTTGGGTATACTCTAAATATGTCAGTTTGGTAGGAAAGATTAAATTAAATTAAAAATTGTAAATGAGTTATCTAAAATCAAGATCTTGAAAATAAAACTAAAATAGTAAAATTTCTCTAACAGATCTTACAGATCTACTCCAAAACCTTAACTTTCTCTAACAGAACCCAATGTCTTACATCAAATAAAAACTTAAAAGGGTGTAGAATGAACTAATATGCTTAAGCCTGAAGTAGAAATCTGTTCATACATAATAACCTGGAAGAGTTTGTTCGATATACCATGTCAAAAATTAATCTTAATATACTTAGAATCTTTTAATATTTGCAATATATTGTGCCTCAGGCAAATTCAAAACCAATACATTCTCATGTCCCATTCTGTTTAACATATTTTAGAGTTCATAACTGTAACAATTATAGTATGTCTGTCTTAGAGTGAAATGAAGATGTTATCATAACTTGATCCAGAGGAAAAGTGAGTCCAGAGGATGTTCACAAGAACGATCCCAGGAACGAAAGGCTTAACACGAGGAATGTTTGAGGACTCTGGGTTTATGCTCATCCTTCGGAGTTTAGAAGGATGAGGGGGTATTTAATTGAAACTTACAGAATACTGAAAAGCCTGGATAAAGTGGGCACTGGGAAGATGTTTCCATTAGCAGGACAGACTAGGACCCAAGGGCACAGCCTTACAGTTATGGGAAGATCCTTTAAAATGGAGCGAGGAGAAGCTTCTTCAGCCAGACTGAATCTATGGATTCACTGCCACAGAAGGCTGTGGAAGCCAGGTCATTGAGTATATTTACGACAGGGAGAGACAGGTTCTTGACTTTTAAGGGGATCAAAGGTTATGGGGAGAAGGTGGGAGAATGGGGTTGAGAAACTTAATCAGTCATGACTGAACGATGGGCCGAATAACCTAATTTGTGCTTCTATGGTCTAAGCCATGTCTATTCAGGGGCTTAAGGAAGTACGTCACTGACCTTTTCCTTCACATGTGGCTAAACAGACTAAGCATCAAGATTAAACATGCACTGTTGCAAAGCATTACACCACCAACCACTTGGTATAAAGGAAATCAAAGTAGGAAGAGGTACTGTCTCAGGTTAGCTAGGAATTTAAAGCAATCATTTTATATGATCGGGTATCAAACTAACCATTTCCTTTCCCATTGTACTGTTCACAGTTGTCAAACATAAGCCTAAAATCTGATTCAAACGCCCATTTACTGCTGTACTTCTTTTTGCTTAGCTTATTTTCAATAGTTGAGAGATCCATTGGTTCCTATAAATAGGAGAATGAATAAATAGAAATAAGCATTACCGCTGCAATGACAATGAGAATCATGGCACTAGAGATCTGTCAGAGATAAGAAAAATATTATACTTCTAACAGGCAAAATTTAGTCAACTATTACTTGCCACCATATTTCCATTAAACAGAGTGATATGTTCATTAATTTGCATTGGTTAAGCAATGACTATCAATTAAAATTCATCAGCATATCCTTAGGCATTGGTCGTTGAAGGGAGACAGGAGATATGGCAGCTTTTTCATGAAAAATCGTTCAAGTCAGGGGAACAGGGGAATCGTACCATATTCTAGCTGAATATATACTTCAGTTTTTGCAACAAATTATTAACCTACTAAAGCTGTATCATTAACTATTCAAACAGATTTAAGAGCATTTATTATTGCCTAGAAATATAATGTAGGCCCAATACTTGAAGTAAAGCATATTTAAGTATGGATAAGAGGCAACCAGTCTCTATAACATTACCATGATTTTGCTGTACACATTTACAACACCTTATTTAGATAGTTTTCAGCAGCTTATGAGTTTATCTCTCCAAACACTCCTAAATTGACACCAAGAAAAAACTCTCATTTAATTAGTCTTTTCTAAGTTATCCAATCATTCCAATCGAAGTTCTGTCACGTTTTAAACAAAGTCATACACTATATTGAATGTCACCTCCCTGCTGTAATAACTTTTGTGAATCCAGCAGAACACTACATTCTAGTCTTTTACATTTTGTAACCAAGGAAGATTTATATTAAAAAATAAATTTATTTGAAACTGGACCTCAAAATAAATTCACAGCAGATTTTAGTTGCTAAAATTGACAGAGTCAAAATAATTTTAAAGATTAATAACCTCTAGCATCCAATTAAATCATTCACACTTTTTAAACGTTCCTTTTATCCCAAATGCTACTGAGCATATTTGAGGCAATCAGAATCACTTTAAGTAACATCAGTTTTAAGCTTTAAATTTCTTCTCAAGTCATAATCTTCAGTAAAATTCACTTGGCTGCGCCGATGCAGGAAAACAGGAAACAATCAAGGTAACAATTAATTATTAAAAAAAAAAAACTTTTGCTCTGACATACCTCAATGATTTTGTGGTAACCAGGTGCATAGGATTCATCCACCGGTTCATTAAAGGGCCAGGAATCCTTGTGACCTTTTACAGTATCTAACACTGTCAACAACAACAAAAATGTCCACTGATTAAAGCATATACATGTATTGCAAACTGAATGAAAGTACAACTAACAGCACTGTACCAAGACCACAGAAAGTAGCTGCATATCCATTAAAAAGTACTCAAGTATGAACATTCTATAGAACGTATATCACAAAACAGGTCAATCATTCAACTGATCCATGTTTATGTTTATGTTTATGCCCATGCTCCATGCCAGTCTCCTCCCATCCATGTTTATCTAATCCCATCGACATAACTTCTCACTGAGATTGGTTAGCTCAGTTGGCTAGGCGACTACTTTTCAATGCAGAGTGGTGCCAAGTGTACAGGATCAATTCCTACTTTGGTTGAGGCCACCATCAAGGCCCTACCTTCTCAACCTTATTCATTGCCTGAAGTTTGGTAAAGCTCAGGTTAAACTCACCACTAGATGTCTGTCTCCAATATGAGAGCAGTTTGCACTCCTCTGGGATTATAGTGACTTCCATGTATATCCACCTCCCATTCCTATCCCTCTCATGAGCTTGTCTGGTTTCCCCTTAAATGTATCTCTTGCTTCTGAAGAAAGTCTTAACTCAGTTAGGATTCAGACGAGGTCTTACTTAAAATGGAAGCCTCTGCTATTATTAGTATATCTTTTTCACAACATAGAGATAAGAGTTGTTTAAGTACATAGAGTAAAATCCTGTCACAGTAGAAACTTGGACAAACTTTACGATGCCCACAGATACCGTAGAAATTTCAGTGTTGAAAAACATACTAAATAAAAACCAAAAGAACTGCGGATGCTGTAAATCAGAAACAAAAACAGGAGTTTCTGGAACAGCTCAGCAGGTCTGGCAGCATCTGTAAAGAAAAAATCAGAGTTAACACGTTTCGGGTCTGGTGACCCTTCCTCAGATCTGATGGTAGCTGAAAAAATATAGTTTGTATGCAGAAAATAGGGAAGGGTTGGCATAGGGAGTAAACGATAGGATAGAGCCTAAAGGGGGAGAAGAACAGTTGGACAAATGTTATGATTTGATAAATGTCATAAAAACATACTGTTGAAAAATATACAAACCTTTGTACATTGAAACATACTCTTCATCGTCTGTATAATGCCTGAAATTAAACAAAATTATATTAATGTAAACAAAGAGAGAAGTTCTGGTATTATGAAAATTCCCACGTTTACCAAAAGAAAAATTTACAGATTTCTCTTCCCCTTTGCTAAACTTTCCAAGCGAAGGTAGGTGATTGTACGATAGATAATTGCTTTGCAACTAGGAGTCTATGGGAGTTTTCCCTCTTTGTCAGGGAACATCTCATAAAGACTTAGTTCAGGGGCTCACCAGGTGAGAGAATCATGAGGAATTGTTTATATCCTACTCATTTTCATGTTCCTTTCAATTTATTTCACTACCTTCTTGAACATGGCAACTGCAATTAGGGTATCTACCTGCAGTTATTATCAGTCTGCCATGATGTTCCAACAAGGTGGCTATTTCCATATAGCAGTCGGTAAATTTATGCTGGTAATCTACTCAAACCAAGCATAACAAAATGAAATCCTATCTTTGACCACTGGTGGGAGAACAAGCGAGAACAGGATCCCCAGCTGATTTTTCCTTCCCATTACTGATGGGTGCTGGCTGAGATCAGGTAATTCGGCACAGTGCAGGGACGGAACCAAGTCTCTTCCTAGTCAAAATCTGCCAGTATCACAAAAAAATTGATTCCATCCAACAACCCATTATGGAGTTTTTGGAGAAAACAAAAAACTCAAAAGGAAAGCAGGTAATTGGAATGATACTAAATTAAAGTCTAAATAATTACAGTGAGACTAAATTAAAAGATCAAAGGTTAGAATGAAACTAAATTAAAATGCAAACACATCAGATATACAGTTGTCAGCTACACAACACAACTGAAAACGTCTTACACTTCAGGCCTTTTCTTAATAGGTTCCTCATGTTTAGCTGGAGAAGGTGCTTTAGGATTACACTTTCTCTTCAGGGTACTTTTCACATAGGACATTTGTCTCTCTTCTCGTAATTGACGACGTCTTGCCCGTTCTGTTTTCAGGGAAGGTCAGAAACAAAGTAAACCTACTAATAAAAGCTTCTATTTCAATGCTTTGCAACAACTTTTTTGAACAAGTTTTGAAGAGGTATTGCAAGTGAGGCATTTGTTGCTCGCCTCTCATTGTACTTGAGCTGACTGGCTTGCCTGCTGTTTCAGATTGCAGTGAAGATTCAACTACATTGCTGTAGGTCTGGAGTCACATATAGGTCAGACCAGTTTTCTCTCTAAAAGACATTAGTGAACCAGACAGGCTCTTACAATAAATTGATAGTGATCATGATCACAGTCACTAGTTTTATATTCCAGATTTTGAATATTTTCTAATCAACCTGCTCAGGGATGTTATTACATACCTCTGCAGAAGGTCGGACTTGAACCATGGCTTCCTGGCTCAGGAAGTAGGAAAACTACCATTGCACTTTTGCCGTAATATTGCAAGTTGGAAACACAGACAATTAAATGAAATGACAGTGTCATCAAAAGGTGCAAATCAAGTTTCAATGGCAAGAAACAGAGCACCGGACGTTCTCCATCCAAGGGGACAGGAACTGTTGCTGTGCAGCACTTTCACTAATGAAAGTAAGCGAAAAAGAGGTAAGTACAGTATTATTTATATGGCTAAATGCTTCCACATGCCTAACTTGCCCCTACTACAACTCAAGTGAAGGTTTTATAAGGTTCACTCTCATTTGGCATTCCTCAGATTCTAAAGCAGCCCGCAACCACATCAATATGCAGCAAAACCTGGGCAATATGCATGCCAGAGCTGACAAGTGGCACCAACATTCACTTTACATAATGCCAGGCAACAAACATCTCCAACTAACCATCTCTGATTTTAACATTCAATGGCATGGCAATTACTGAATCCTTTATTATCAACACTCTGGGGGCTTACCATTAACCAGACTGTAAACTGGACCTGCCAAATGATTATTGTGTCAACAACAGCAGGTCAGAGACTGCAAATTCTGCAGTTAGTATCTCACTTCTGCTTCTCCAGCATCAACAAGGCATACATTAGAAACGAAATACAGTAGGATACTACTTTAATTCATGCGTCTAGATGGGTGCAGCGTTAACAATTCAGGAAGCTTGGCAAAATCCACATAATTGGCATCCATCTTTAACACCCACTCCTTCCACTGACAAATAGTTGCAGTAGTGTAAAGTACTTTAGTAGTACTTTAAAAAATCTACATCTTCCACCGCCTAGAAGAACAAGGGCAGCACATGTATGGGAACATCATCACCTGCGAGATTTCACCCATGTTGCACACCATCCCGACTTATAGTTCAACCACTTCTTCACTGAATATGGGTCATAATCCCAGAACACCCTTTCCAAGAGCACCACGGTGCAAATACAACCCCACCCAAGGATTGCAACCGACATCTCCTCTAAGTACACAGCTGCTTCAAGGTTCTGTTCATGGCGATTGATGCCAGCACACCAAGTGCAGCCATGACTTCTTGTTCCAGCAGTTGCCGCCGTATACAGACCTCAGAGGGCTGGTCAACCAGGAAGAAAGTTAGAGGGTGCACTGACTGTTACAGCTCAAGGCAGCAATTCACTACTATCTTGTCATTGGTAATCGATGCTGGTTTGGCCAGCAGTGCCCAATCACATGAACAAATAAAGGTCTAAATTAACTACCTTGCACATAATACCATTTGCACACTTACAAACAAATCAGCACGTTTAGTTCAATCTTCAACAACCTGCATTTATAAAGCACCTTTAACATAGATATCGCAAGATTCTTTATCTTCACCAGAGTTGTTGATCAAGAGGTTAAAATATCACACACTTTACAAACACTGAGAGGGCTTTACATCTTAAATATGTTACAGTATTCATCTAATATTTTAAAATTGTTGTTCTTTCTTCCCAGAAAATATTTCTTAGATGGTTTATTTTGCTTTACCTTTCAGATAAAAATACCTTGGAGGGAGCCAACATGGCTTATGAGGACGAGATGAGTGAATATTTTGAAACTGAATATCTTTGAGATAACTTTGTTTACATGGTGACTCAGTCATGTCAATTATTTAGAATACAACAAATTAACATTAACCGTGCAAGTTGCTGTAGTACATTCCTCATTTGACAGACTTATTTCATTCAAATGTTGCTGACAAAATAATTGCAAAGTGTGTTATAATGTCGTTGCCATGGTTTTCACTGGTTTGTACCTTTTGTTGTCTCATAGGCAATGTGCTTTCAGCAGACACCACTACAAGTAACCACACTCTGCCAGTCATTACCAGAAAAACCTCCCAGTGACCTGGCACAAGCAGGGCAAAACAACAGTTATTTCACTGCACACCCCCCCTCCACCCCCACCTTTTGTTGTACAAAAGCGACCCTTAAGGGATCAGGTACATAATTCTTTGAAGTTTGCATCATATACAGATAGGGTGATTAAGAAGGCATTTAGAATGCTTGTCTTCACTGCTCACACCTTTGAATATAGCGTTAGGACATCATGTTGAGGTTATACATGACATTGGTGAGACCTCTTCTGGTGTACTGTGTGCAGTTCTGGTCACCCTGCTCTAGGAAGGATATTATTAAGCTGGAGAAGGTTCAGAACAAATTTACGAGGATGTTGCCAGGAATGCAAGGCTTGAGTTATCAGGACAGACTGGATAGGCTGGGAATTTTTCACTGGAGCTTAGGAGACTGAAGAAAATGTCAGAACATAGCGTAAACTGGCTGAGTGTCTTTTTAGGAATGTGTTTATTAGGTGTGAATTTACTCATTTGTCTTCTATTAAATTGAAAAAGGTGGCTTGAAAATAATGCTAAGAGTACATTTTTCAAATGTATCAGTAAATTGCACGTTGGAGCACAGTGCATGTAGTTACCTTTCAAATAAAAGGTCTTAAATTCTGGATGGAGGAAATGTACCCACTTTGACCTATACAGGAGCATTCTAAATGATTTACCTATCATACTTAATCAAAACAAAATTACCACATAGAAATTATCTAGGTCTTAATGCTTACCTTGTCGGGCAAGAATTTTTCCTTCTTCCTCAATACGCTTAATTTCTTGTGGTGTATACAGCCTCTGTGCTGCAAGGTAAAATCCATCTTTCACACCCTTTTCACCCAGTTGACCAAATAGGGTTTGCCTCTGCTTCAAAAACAGAAGACGTCTAGTAGTTCAAAGTGACTTTGGTCAAAAATCATACAATATCAGACTCAGTTAGAAAACCCTCTATTAAATTACACCATCACATTATAAACAATACAACTAACTTGCAGCTCTCACAATTTTAATTCACTGTTTGATTTTCTGAGGCGAGATTGTACTTTATGTGTTGTCTCTCCTGCTTATGTGGTTACAATGCATAACATTCGGAATATTTTGATACTGTAAACATGACACTTGCACAAGCCTGACAGCCCTATCCATAAAATATCTTTCAGGGAGGTACATGTCACAAAACCCTGAACGGTTAAGAGGACAGCAGAAAGAGTGCTGAATGAAAGCTCCTGAATTCAATCATGCTCTTTGGGAAAGGATACAAGCACAAACTCTGGTGGTGGCTGAGTCAACAGAAAATTGGAGAGCTGGTCTTTCCAGGGCTGCCCTCACAGACAGACACTAGCAGAATCTAGCTGATAATAACAGCCTTGACATAGCTACTAGTTCGTTGCTTTGTCCACTTTCTCTAGTATATGTTTTAAAAAGACAATGAGAATAAAACAAAGATCACTTACAAGTTCTTCCTGCTGAGTACGTTTCACAAGGAGACGATCAGAGGCTCTGCGAGGAACAATTTCTGCATATTTCTTCTGCAACTGCTTCTCCTGTGAACAAAACACAACTGAAGTGTGTCACAATGTATGATTATTCCTAGATTATTCCAGAGTGCCACAAATTAGCAATCACTCATCAAGGAGGACAGAGACACAGAATGGAACATTAGCTGATTTTGTTTTAACGTGCAAGTATTTTCAGATTAGAAAAAATTTGCACATCAGCATACAGTTAACTTCACCCAATGTACTTTAGGATAAAGACTGCTCTCATTGTAATTCTGCACTAGGTAGTACTATAACAATTCCTCAGTTCCAACTCTGTTGCTTTGACCCTTCTGCTTACCAATTTTTGCTACCCAGCTGTAAACATAAAATCGATATACAAAATAGAAGGATGGACAAAATGTATGGCTTTTATATCTTTGTACCACAGGCCAGTTATTCCCTATCTTCTAGTTCCACTTTGGTTGAAGGCCACATTTAGTGTAAAAAAGTGACATTTGATCAAGATTCCCAGCATGTATTGCTGTGCATGATCAACCCATGAATAAAAATATAACTGTCTTATGTTAATTTTTTTGCTTGAATCCAAATTTAAAAAGAAAGCAGTTAATTTATTAAAATAAACCATGAAATAATAATTTGCAGGTTAGCAAAATCAACTTTTGAGAGCTGGAAATATAAGCCTAGGAGTTAATAAATTTACACACAGAGTAAACTGGCTTGATTCTAATCTCTAATTTGTTGTCTTGGATAAAGAGTATAAAGTTGCCTCTACATTATCGTTTGACAGCTGGGTGAAAGGGATGGGCACCTGTAAATCACTATGTAGCTGGCAGCTACGTCAAAAGAAAAGTACATGGTCAGAAGGCTTTCGAAACAAAAAATTTGATCTTGCCACTGACAGGCTTGTAAGCCATCACATCACTCTGCCACCTACATTGTATAATGTGAAATTAACTTCCTAACAATAACAATTTACTGCTTGTTCTCTCTTCTTAACTGACCTTCTGTACAATCAGATTGCTGATTTCAGGAATAAAGTTTTCAGTCAAAATTTTGTATAGTTTCCGCTCTTTTGAACATTGGCTCTCTCTAAAACCATCAGCGAGACGTTGCCACTCTTCCAAAGTGTGACACACAAGAGACCAAGTACTCCATTCTTCTAGGTGCATCATCGTTGAAGAATCTACAGTAAGAAATTAAATACAGAAGGAGTGATTTTTCATAGCACCAGGACTTAAAGCGAATTCTGAAGAGCTAACAAAGAAAGATAAAATGTATCCCCTTACAGATCATTACTTGGAAACTTGTATAACATTTTACTATAGATGAAAATACTCTGTGGACCTACACTGTTGCAAGAAATACTTTGCGTAACATTTCACTTCTCTAGTAACCATGAGGGTATGTAATATATGGGGTGCAGACCAAATGACTTCAACTGGCTTTGGAATCACAAACATATAAATTTTGGTGGTTCAATCCTTCCCTCCAATCTGGAAGCACCTCAAAAAAGGCACAGCATATATTTAGGGAAGCTAACAGAATATTAAAAGTAACAGTGAGGGAAGTTGAATACAAAAGCAGGGAAGTCATGCTTCAGTAAATGGGGCAATGACAGCAGTGCTGCTTCTAATGCATCCCCTTGTACCCCTTGCTGTGCAGACCTCCAAGGTCAGTGCCTTGCAGTGGCTTCCATGCATCAGCACACTGATCACTGTGCATGGAGCCTCCCAAAGACTGTGCATCTTTGAGGGATAGTCACTGGTGAGACCACATCTGGAGTACTGTGCACAGCATTGGTCATCTAGTTGAAGCAAGAGTGTAAATGCATTGGAAGTAGTTCAGGAAAGATTTACTAGACTATAATACATGAGTGGGTTGCCTTAGGAGGAAAGTTTGGAGAAAACTTGACCTTAGGAGGAAAGGCATGTATTCATTGGAATTTAGAAGAGTAAGAGGCAAGTTAATTGAAACATATAACATCCCAGGGGTCTTGCCAGAGTGGATGTGGAGTTGATTTTTCTTTTTATGGGAGACTTACAAACTAGGGCGTGTCCATTTCAAACAGATTAGATGAATTAGTTTTCTCTCAGAGGGTTTCAAATCTTTGCAAATCTCTTCCTAAAAGGGTGGTGGGTAGCAGAGTCCTTGAATACGAGTAAGGCAGAGTTGGAAAAAATCTTGTAAATCAAGAGGGTGACGGGTGATCAGTGGAAGGCAGGAATGTGGGTTTAAGGTTACAATCAGGTCAGCCACAATCATAAATAATGGAGGAGCAGGCTTGAGGGGTTGAATGATCTGTTCCTGCTGCTTGTTCTAATGCATGCTCACATGCATTGCATTAGAATGTTTGATTATTTTCAGAACAGCACTTTCTACAGCCTGCTAGCCTGTACAAGGCAAAACACAGGAGAGTTCCCACACCAGCCTGCTATACAAGACATAAAAGGGGTCTACATTCCCCTTCAAAACTAATACCCTTAAGACAGATCACTGGGAGTCTGAGGAAAGGAAGGGAAGGACAGCGATTACTGACCTCCAGAAGAAGCGCAAGAAATAAAGGTCATACCTCGGCAGAAAAGAAGAGCCCAGGAACATGAATATCTGATAACCAGAGGGGTAATGTGAAATGCGCGGAGGAGGAGGGAGAGAAGGAGCAATGTGAGCATGCCCACAGCAGGAGAGGGAGAAGGGGCAACGTGAGCATTGTCTCCAAAAGTGACAACGGGTTGTGGTGACAAAAATTTTTTTACTGTATTTTCCAAAATACATGTGACAATATGAATCATTCATTCATCACTCAGGTTATTTAGTTTAAGTAAGATGCCTTATTAAACTGGGACCTCTGTTATTGTTTTTAATGTCATTGCATGCAGACTTATGAATTAAACTAAGTGAATCTGATCTTATCTGCTTGTGTGCTTTCACCTTGTGAAGTAAAGCTCCTTAATGATCCAAACAAAGTCCCAATTAAAATCAATCGTGTCCACCTTTGAAATAATTGAAAAATTGCATACGTGAGCCATGAAAAACCAGCCCTGACCAGAAATGTTTTTTCTTATTAACATCCTGAGTGCTGTTATAATAAAATTAGATATAGGACAGTGTGAGTAAACTACTCTAAAAGTTAATGTCATAGTCAACAAAACCCATATAAAAGCTTTAGAGTGACAGGGGCTGTTGACAATGGTACTAATTGCAACACATTGTAATTGGCTCACAGATTTTAAAGGTCTCATGAAACAGCAGTACTTGAAGTTTGATAAGAGTTAGTCGCTTATCTTTTGAAGTAAGTTAAATTGCTGATGCAACATATTACTGTACAAATTTGTGTCAAATTTGGACAAATTATTCCTGCTGTCAGGTCCCTTTCCACAAAAGGTGTGAACTGCAAATGAGACAAGTCAGTCAAAGTTTGGTCACTGTGAATGAAATCCAGAGATGGTCAACACCTAAACTCAGAAGGTGCTTAAAGCAAATATTGCTGAAATTCAGGAGAAGGGAGGTTACTGCTGTGACAATGGGTAATGCTGCAACAATTTTGTCTTGTGAAGTGCAATTACAAATGAAGAACCATTGAGACATGATGACTTAAAAATGTATCTTTTACTTACAAAGTTTCTGAGTCAACAGATATTGCATATCGCGTTTTGAAAAACGCAAACAGTATTAAGTACTTGCTTAAGTTGCAATATGGCAACACAACATTGAACAGTTTCATCTCCAATTTTAACCCAAATTTAATCCTCACTGACTATTATACAGCTAAATAATGTTACACTGATACTTGTTTCATTTTCGTGCTTACCAGAATATCCTGCAGCACCATTTTCCTTCTGCATATTACTTTCTTCATCAGATGTTCCATCAATGATTCCACTTTCCTTTTCAACTCTTTCAAACTTATCACTGTTAATATAGAATAACTGAATGTTTAAAATTTGCAATTATTCATCAAAAACATATTTTGGAACATGTTAACACTGACAATTATTAAATGTCTCAGTGAAACGCTCACCGATTTTCCTTCAACAGTCTAGGTGCACTTTCTGCATCATGTGCCAATCACTTGGGAAGACAGACAAGATGGCACAAATTCGCGTAGCCCTTGATATTCCTTAGTACCCCACTCTTGCTTGGAAAGGCCGGGAGAGGGAAGGATTTCCTTCCCACGTGGTGTCAGCCTTTGACAAAATCATCTAATTCGTCGGAAGTCATTAGCCTGAAACTCATGCTATACAGTGCTTTGTAAAGTTATGTCATATTCTGTAACCTTGTAATCTAATACTTAAAATAGTTTCAAGAGTGTAAGCTGAATTTTCCATCTTTGAATATCATTGTAGTAACTTTGCGGCAAAATAATTAAAGTGGGAGAAAACAATGTAAATTTTAAGAAATTGCCTACTGATTTCCCTTTTAATTAGCACTAGCCCTTTCAAAGTACATTTCTACTTTGAAAACAGAAGCACATTTTCCTATCTTTAAAGCCCACCTGTAGAACATTACATATGCTACACTTCAAATAAATGCTTGTTTAAATAGTCTACCCGACCTTGTTTTAGATAAACTGTAACGAAGTTTCCACTTCTTCTTCTGCTTTTCATCTTTGCTCTTTGTTGTAATATTTTTATGCATGACTCCAAAATTTTTTGTTTTTCCTTCTTCTTTAAGTTTCTTTCCTTTTCTAGAAATCAAATGTTGAAAAATTTTAAACATTTTGCAGTTCACAACACTTATATTCTGCAGCGATGATAGTATGCTGCATTCATGTTTCAAGCTGTTACACTCATACATAGAACAATACAGCACAGTACAGGCCCTTCGGCCCACGATGTTGTGCCAAACTTTTACCCTATTCCTAAGATCTATCTAACCTCCACCCCTACCTTATACTACCATCCATATGCTTACCTAATAGCTGTTTAAATGCCCCTAATGAGGCCAACTCCACTATCCTCTCCGGCAATGCGTTCCATGCCCCAACCACTCTCTTGAGTGAAGAACCTACCTCTGACGTCTCCCCTATATCTACCTCCACTCACTTTAAAACTATGTCCCTTCATAATAACCACCTCCACTCTAGGAAAAGGTCTATGGCCGCCTACTCTATCTATACCTCGGATTATTTTGTACACCTCTATCAAGTCACCTCTCATCCTTCGTCGTTCTAAAGAGAAAAGCCCTAGCTCTCTCAACCCTTCCTCGTAATACCTTCCCTCCATTCCAGGCAACGTCCTGGCAAATCTCCTCTGCACCTTTTCCAACGCTTCCACATCTTTCCTGTAATGAGACGACCAGAACTGGACACAGTACTCCAGATGTGGCTGATCCAGGCTTTTGTATAGCTGGAGCGTAACTTCACAGCTCTTGAACTCGATACCTCTATTAATGAAAGCTAACACACCATACGCCTTAACAACTCTATTCACCTGGGTGGCAGCTTTCAGGGAACTGTGGACATGAACCCCAAGATCCCTCTGCTCCTCCAAACTGCTAAGAATCTTTCCATTAACCCTGTATTCTGCTTTCAAGTTTGTCCTTCCAAAATGAATCACCTCACATTTTTCAGGGTTAAACTCCAAAGTGCCACTTCTCAGTCCAGCTCTGCATCCTATCAATGTCCCTTTGTAACCTAGAACAGCCCTCCGCACTGTCCACAATGCGACCCACCTTAGTATCGTCCACGAACTTACTGATCCACCCTTCCACTGCTTCATCCAAATCATCTACAAAAATCATAAATAGAAGAGGACCCAGAACAGATCCTTGTGGTTCACAACTCGTAATTGAGCACCATGTTGAATATTTACCATCCACTACCACCCCTTGTCTTCTAAGGGTCAGCCAATTCTGAATCCAATCTGCCACATCTCCCCCTATCCCATGCCTCCTTAGCTCCTGCATGAGCCTACCATGGGGAACCTTAACAAACACCTTACTTAAATAAATGTATACCACATCCACTGCTCTATCTTCATCCACATGTTTGGTCACTTCTTCAAAGAATTCAATAAGGTTTGTGAGGCATGATCTGCCCCTCACAAATCCATGCTGACCATCACAAATCACACTGTGCCTTTCCAAGCGGTCATAAATCCTATCTCTCAGAGCCCTTTCCAATAATTTGCCTACCACTGAAGTAAGACTATTTGGCCTGTAATTTCCGGGGTTATCTTTATTCCCTTTTTTGAACAAGGGAATGACGTTTGCCTCTCTCCAATCTTCCAGCACTATACCCATGGACAGTGAGGACAAAAAGATCATCGCCAAAGGTCCTGCAATCTCTTCCCTCGCTTCCCATAGAATCCTTGGTTAAATCCATCAGCCCCCAGGGACTTATCTATCTTCAACTTCCTCAAAATTCCTAGCACATTTTCCTTACTAACAGCGACCTCCTCTAGCCTATCAGCCTGTTTCACACTGTCCTCCTCTACAACTAGGTCCCTCTCAGTTGTGAATACTGAAGAAAAGTATTCATTAAGGACCTCTCCTATCTCTTCAGGCTCCGTGCACAAATTCCCTTTACAATCCTTGATTGGCCCTACCCTTTCTCTGGTCATTCTCTTACTCCTCACGTATGTGTAAAAAGCCTTGGAGTTTTCTTTGATCCTATCTGCCAAGGTTTTTTCCTGCCCCCTTGTAGCTCTCCTAAGCCCTTTCTTCAGCTCCTTCCTGGATAACTTGTATCCCTCTAGACCCTTTTCCGTTCCTTGTTTCCTAAAACTTACATAAGCATCCTTCTTCCTCTTAACCAGTCATTCGATCTCTCGAGAACCAAGGCTCCCTCACTTGACTGCATCTTCCCTGCCTGCTAGGGACAACGTATTGAGCACACGCAGTATGCATTCCTTAAACAATCTCCACATTTCAATAGTGCTCTTCCAAGACAGCATCTGTTCCCATTTTATGTTCCCCAGTTCTTGCCTAACAGAATTGTAATTACCCTTCCCCCAATTATAAACCTTACCCTGCTGTATGTACCTATCCTTTACCATGACTATTGTAAAAGCAACAGAGTTACGATCGCTACCACCAAAATGCTCTCCTACCAACAGGTCTAATACTTGGCCCCGTTATGGCCTAAATACAACACTCATTGTTAGTGTACAAAATATCAAGTCTGTTTTGTGAATTGAAGTGAGTGATGTGGGGGGTGGGGAGGAGGGACTAATGCCTTCATCATGATAAGTTCTCATTTAATAAATAATCCCAATTGTTGAAATAAATTTATAAATACGAATAAAATTAAACACCACTTGCAAACAGTCTTCTATTTCCTGCAGCTCACGATTCCTTGAACTGCCTCAGTTAATATGCTTAATAGTTTGTCACAAGGCATAACTGATTCGCTAGCTTTATGACAGTATAGTGTATTTTTCATTATCTAAAATAAACAGCTGGGGGAGGAGAAGTAGGGAGGTAGCTTTCGTCGAAAAAATGAGACAGAATACCACCATGAGCAAAATAAGCGCTCAAGGAGATAAATGAGAGTTTATGCAATACTAGACATCTGAAAGATGAGTATCACAATGATTGATCATGATTGAGAATGAGCTGGGAAGAGTACACTTCCTCTTAATTGACACCTTGTCCAATGGTTGTCTTGTTCTTTACCTACCTCCATCAATTACAAGTGTTCTGGTTTGCCTCCTCTTCCTTCCCCATCACCTCTTCTTTCTTTCCTCCTACCTCACCAGTCCCACTTACCAACCACTGCCATACAATGGTTCTACTATCCACAACTTCTAAGCTTGCTTGTTCTGAAAAATGCAATACTGAATGCCTGCGTTCAATGTCACAGAAGACCAACTAGTAACACATTAAAATCTTGCAGGTTAATACACTTGTCATTATTTCCCAACATGAATTCTTACGTCTGCAAGTTTAAAAGAGAAAGTAAGGGCAAGAGGGTGCAATAGAAGATTAACATCAAGAGTTTTCGAATAAAAACGCAGACATCAGACTTTTACAAACGCAAATTGTAACAAAGGAAATGTGATTCTGAAATGGATTTAGATCGATACCCACAAACATTAGTTCAATTATTCCTCCTCCCTGCTGATGGCTTAGTTAACCTGAAAACCTGACCATGATTACTTGTGTACAACGCATGAGAGGTTGACGAGAGGAAAAGAGATAAATGAAACAAAAGCATGACTGAAGGCTGGATATAGTATTGAGTGATCCTATTGTGTTTGAGTGTGATAAATTTATTGAACATATAGAATACCACAAATTTCAAACAGAGCCATGACAAACTGGTAATGTACAGGCTGTGCTCATCAAAGCTTCCATGGGATTTTGGGTGTAAACACTTCAGGGGTTTTATACTCCTGAATCATGTAGTCTGTGAAACTAAATTACACAGAACTATTTTAAGATCTTAACATTGTATTATCTATTTACATCAGATTATAAAGACTTCGCGCTTTAAACAGTTCGAACCTTAGCTTGTAACACAGAATTTACATTACTTATTATCATTCTTTGGTGCTTTAGGTTTCGATGTTTCCTTGGGTGGTTTTGGTGGAGGAAGTTCTTTGTACAGTCTGGTGCCATAGAAATACCAGTATCGTGCTCCGACACTGTCCTCTCCGAGGGGCTCTACTCTTAAGCTGTCTGCTTCGAGACCCTGAAACAAATCAATACATGATACCAGATTTAGATTCAAAACACTGCTTTGTAACGCCTCAAGCTTACTGACCACACATCAATAGGTTTGCATCAACTTATTTAATCACTGGATGGAAATTTTATTAAAACCTGTTATCATCAGGTGCAAGTCATCCAAAAACAGGTGAGAAGTGAAAAATATGTATAGAAAATGTAGTTTCAAATTGACAGTGCACATAATAGATACAAAACTGGCCTAACAAATTCAGATCTAAGCAAAGTTGGCTAACAACTGAACTTATCATTACATTCCAAAAACTGAAAACAAAAAATGTGAAGCTTTTTCATTAGAACAAAAGACAGAAGTGTTCAGAATTATGGGGTGATGGCAGTTATTAAAGTGAACACGGAAAAACTATTTTGCCTGGTCAGTGTCAGGAATATTAAGACTTTGTAAAAAGTCTTCATAAAAGACTTTAATAATTAAAATATGATATCAAGAGTTACAATTGGCAGGACTATTAGAATTGAACCTTCCACCAGAATGGGATGTAATAATTGTTAGAAAAAAAATTAGAAGGGAAAAGGATAAAGTGGGCAGTTCTTAATTGGCGAGCTGACACAGGATCAATGAGCTGAATGACTGAAATTATCCAAAACAAAGCTTTTTAAAACCATCTAGCAAAATTATTTCACTCTAATCCATGCAGTTAGAGTTTGCATAATTATATATGCAAGGATATTAAGAATGGTGGCAAGGAAATGCCAGGGAACTGTAGACATGTGAGCCTGACATCGGTGGTGGGCAAGTATTGCAGGGACAGGATTTACACGCATTTGAAAAGGCAAGGACTGATTAGGGATAGGCAACATGAATTTGGGCATGGGAAATAGTGTCTCTAACTTGATTGAGTTTTTTGAGGAACTAACAAAGATGATTGATGAGGGCAGAGCGGTGGACATGATCTATATGGACTTCAATAAGGTGCTCAACAAGGCTCCTCTTGGTAGACTGGTTAGTAAGTTTAGTTCACATGGAAGACAGAGAGAACTAACCATTTGGATACAGAACTGGCTTGAAGGTAGAACACAGAGTGTGGTGATGGATGTTTGCTTTTCAGACTGGAGGCGTGTGACCAGTGGCGTGACACAAGGATCGGTGTGCTGGGTCTATTGCTTTTCATCATTTACATAAATGATCTGGATGTGAACATAGGTGGTATGGTTAATAAGTTTGCAGATGAGACCCAAATTGGAGGTGTAGTGGACAGCGAAGAAGGTTACTTCAAAGTACAATAAGACCTTGATCAGATGGGCCAATGGGCTGAGGAGTGGCAGGTGGAATTTAATTTAGATAAATGTGAGGTGTTGCATTTTGGAAAGACAAATCAGGGCAAGGCGTACACATTTAATGGTAAAGTCCTGCGGAACAAAGAGACCTTTGAGTGCAGGTATTTAGTTCCTTGAAAGTGGAGTCCCAGGTAGACAGGATAATGAAGGCAGTGTTTGGTATGCTTACCTTTATTGGTAAGTGCATTGAGCACAGGAGTTGGGAGGTCATGTCCTGTACAGCGGCAACATTGGTTAGGCTACTTTTGGAATACTGCATGCAATTCTGGTCTCTCTGATACAGGAAGAATATTATGAATCTTGAAAGGGTTCAGAAAAGACTTACAAAGATGTTGCCAGAGTTGGAGGATTTGAGCTGTAGGGAAAGACGGAAGAGGCTGGAGCTATTTTCCCTGGAGGGGTGGAGGCTGAGGGGTGACTTTATATCAGGTGATAAAATCACGAGGGGCATGGATAAGGTGAATAGACAAGGTCTTTCCCTGGGTTGGGGTGTCTAAAACTAGAGGGGATAGGTTTAAGGTGAGAGGGGAAAGATTTAAAAGGGACCTCAAGGGGCGACTTTTTGCCATACAGAGGGTGGTGCATGTAATGGAATGCGTTGGGTACAATTACAACATTTAAAAGGCACCTGGATAGTTATCTGAATAGGAAGGGTTTAAGAGGGATATGGACCAAACGCTGGCAAATGGGTCTTGGTCAGTTTGAGGTGTCTGGTCAGTGTGGACAACTTGGACAGGAAGGTCTATTTCCATGCTGTACAGTGCTACGATTCAATGATTCTATAACTGTAGAAGGTAAAAAACCCCTTACCTTGAGTAAGTCAAACACATCTGTTGCATCCAGACGATAATCACAAAGTTTGTGCAAAATTTCTATAATTACTCGGGAAGAAAGTGCCCTAAAATGGATTCCCTCCAGTGGGTTTTCCTTCCCCTCTTCAAGTTCCCATCTATGCCGTATGATGTCTTCAAGGTACACGTGGAAATTCTCTATACTAATGAGACAAAAAAAAAGTACAACAAAGCACTTAGGAGTGGTTAATTCTCTCAGTCAAATGAGAGTATAAGCAAGGTATTTTATCAGTGTTGGTTACCATTCTCAAAATTTTTTCCCGACTTGTGCTTAAAGAAATACTGAGCCAAGAATTTTTATATCTATTTCAGTAAAATAATAGTGCAATTGTAAGGACATTGCATTTCTATAGGGTGTTTAATGTTATTGTGGAGACATGGAGGTCACATTTTGGGCACTGATAGTGAATGGAATGTACACCAATGGCATTAGGAGAAGTGGAATTTGAATACACTTTGTTGAACAGGAGAAAATTTATTAATGTGCAAATTGTACAAATGTTCAAGTTTAATAGCAATACCTTAAAGTAATCATGGCAATTGGGATGTGTTGTCATTTTTCTATCCGTATTCATTGAACTTTTGAACTAACTTAGTTGAGTTCAGCTTTCATTTAACCACTTTTTGCACATAGATGTTGTTGCCATGAAATCTCCTTTAGGCCCAGTTCTTGATAATATTTTTGTCAGTTTTCATGAGAAGTACATTTCTGATGGAATGAACTGTGACCACGCACCCCATGCATATTTCTGATGTGCATACTGTATTCAAAACTGTGGCTGTAGTTAAAATGTATTTACTCACCTCAATGTACTCCATCTCACATTCAAATTCACCTTGAAAGGGAGCAGCCTAATGAGCTCCCTTTTGTCAATGTGCTAGTTAAGAAATCTGTTAACGGGTTCCCTATTGCCATCCAGTGCAAACCCACCTTAACTAGCCAATTTATAGATTGGCATTCAAACAACTCCACACACAATAAGATCTGCTGTATTGAAAATTTCAAAAAGGGCCCAGGCCATTTGCTCACCATGCATGTTTTACTCTGAAAGAGTGCAAAGCTATCCTGGAGGACAATGGCTACCATGGTAAGATCATTGCTTGCTTTGCATTCATGCATACTCGTGAATGGGTTTAAGGCTGCGACCTTCAAATTTGAAAAGTGCCAGTGCACCTCAAATTATCCTGAAAATATAATATCAAAAGAAAACCTGAACACCATGTGAAACTAGTCACTGTCCAAGTGACACTTCGTGTTCTCCGCTAACAAGATGAAATTCGAGCAAAAAAGGACATTCTTTCCACCGCACAAACGGGTAATGCTGTCTATGATTTTCAGAGCCAGTGTGACGCTTGGGACGTCAGCCATACGTTCCGATGTGTGGACAATTGTATCAAACAGCACATGCTTTCAGCTGTCATAAAGTACTGACCCTACACAAGCAGTCCATGCTTCCAAAACTCAGAACATAATGTTTACTGTTAATTAGATTCCACAGGTGAATGGCATTTGCTGAACAATGTGCTACAAAATACGCTAACAATTTAACATTAATCTGATTTGCAATGTGGATTATTTACACTTCTTAGAAGTCAGATACATTCACATGCAGGGACATGTCCTCGGTGGAGAAAACAGAATACCTTCAGGTATTGAGCTTCCTTTGAATTAAATAATATCTGCAGGGGGCAGATTCATAACTCAGGCACTCACAACACCTGCAATGTCTCTAGAAGGGATGCTGTTTTCTGCAACAATTAGGATCAAATCAAAGCAATTTCAACAGCATAAGCAATAAAATGTGTTCTTTTTCAAATGTTTCTGCAGTTTCTACAGAGGCAAGCAGGGTGGTAGAGTGATGAGCTGAGCATTGGCACGAGATAGCGAGGCTGTGAGCCAAGCTCTCAGTGGACCAATAAATCAAGTACTACAGCGAGGCAATGAAGTGATCCGTCAAGCTGAGCCTTTGGGGGGTCAGTGGAGCAGTGAACTAAGCGTCAGAGCAGGGCAGCAGTGGTGAGCCCAATTCACAGTGGGGCAACAGAGATAGCCAAATGCCACAGTGTCAGGTGGCAAGCCAAACATCCAGTGGGGTGATGTGCCAAGCGCCAGTGCAAGGCACAAAAGTGAGCCAAGTGCTGGAGCAAAGCAGTGAGCTGAGCTCACAGCGGGGTGCTAAGTGATACTGTCAGTGCAATGATGATGTTAATACTGCTGTGCACGCACAATTTGGCACAGCGAGTGCCAACTTCCTGGTCCAGGTGCATGTTAATGACATTAGCTAATCAACTTCCCCACAACAGCACTGTGGCAGGAAGCAGTCGTTTAAACAAAAGCATAGGAGGCAATAGTTCCCAGGTGCATTCTCCATGTCAAGATTTTCTGATCAATCAATCACGATCTTTTTCCCATATAGTATAAATTGTTGCCATCTTTGAAAGATGGTATTCTTGTGCTTCTGTTCCAATTAGACCAAGACAAAAAGTGTCAAGAGTATCTCTGTTTTCATAAATAGTTAAGAGGAGAAAAGTTGTAGAATCAAAACCTTAACACTGACATCTGCTTAGGAAGAGCTTGGAGGAATCAGTTCCCTGATCTTGTTAATTCAACCACTTCAGATGTCTGAGCACAACTTCTCTCACCTAGTGCTCTGAGCGAGGCCAAACGTTAAAACAATAAGTGGGTGTGTTAAAATATATTGTAATTCTATGAGAATTTCAAAAAAATTCAAGACAATTCTTCTTTATTAATCACGTGCAGATCTCAGTTTTGTTTGTCACATTGATTACTTTGGTAAAGATCAACTTCAAAAACCGATGACCATGTCACTCAAAAAATCTGAAATCCAATTGTGTGAAACATAGAAGTAGTTTTAAACACCTCTGTATTACATGACTACAACTACAGGATTGATAAAATTAAAATACTGTAACAACTTAGACAATGTTAGGCTGAGTATAATGACTTGCATACGTTGCTGGATGAAAGTCAACACATATTTAAAAATCCTCGTTCCAATTCTAGAATCACTTCACGGCATGGTCTCTTCCCAACTCCTCCAGCCCTGGAACCTCAATCTTTGTGCCCCTCTTATTCTAATAACTTGTACATCCTCCATTTTCACAGTTCCACCACTGGTTGTCTTGCCTTCAGTTGTCCAGGTAACAAGCTCTGGACTTCCGTCTTCCAGCTTCTCTACTTGCTCTCCTCCTTTAAAGCACTCCTTAAAACTAACCCACTTTCATAAGATTTCTGGCTATCTGCCCAAATATCTCATATGACTCAGAGTCACATCTGTCTGATACTGCTTCTATGAAATGCTTTGGGATGTTTTATGATGTTAAAGGAGCTCTATAAATAGAAGTTGCTGTTGGATTCAAAATGTTTGGGTTTGACATTCAGGTAAAATCTTTTCAACTGAAGATCTCAAGCTGGAACACCTCAACTAAGTGAATACAAGAAAGCACAGGATTAAATGCTAATTTCATCCATCAAGCCTGTTTGTGGATACAATGAGGTCATGGGTGATCTGCAGTCAAGCTCCATGTGGGCAGCCTTTGCACCATGTTCTTTAATTCTAGGAAAGGGAATAAACTAACAAATGTCAACCAGGGAAGTTATGAATAGCATCAAACTGACAAAAAAAAAATACACAGCAAAGAAATCAAGGCTATGTCAAATGCAGGAGAGAGGCTAAGGTTGAAATAAGGAAGGCTAAAAGGAAAGGACAGCAGGCTGCACTCAGATAGTGAAATGGTCTTCAACATATAACAGTAAGAGATCAGTAAAGGATAGACTGGGTCCCATGAGGAACAAGGAGGGTAAAATGCTCACTGAAGCACAGGGAATGGCAGAAGTACGAAGTGAGCACTCTACTTCCGTATTTACCAAGGTCAGAAATCACACGATGCCACGTTATAGTCCAACAGATTTATTTGAAAATACAAGCTTTCAGAGCCTCAGTCCTTCTAACACCCGAGACGTTCTGAAAGCAGGTGGTTTTAAATAAACCTGTTGGACTATAACCTGGTATGATGTGATTTCTGACCTTGTCCACCCCACTCCAACATCAGCACCTCCACCTCCTGTCTTTACCAAATTAGAAAATGGTGACAATGGCCTAGTTGAAAATGTGGATGTTAAGCAACTGGGCATTATACTGAGAGATAAAGAGGTAGTGCTAAAAAGACTAGCAGCACTCTAGGTAGTGAAATTGCCAGGGCCGCTTGGGATGCATCAGAGATTTCTAAGCGAGGTAAGAGTGTAAATTGTGGAGCTGTTGACAGGAATTTTCCAGGTCTTTCTGAACACAAGGTTAGTCCCGGGACTGGATGATTGCAAATGTAATACCATTATTACCAAAAGATAACCCAGGAAACGACAGACATGCCAGCGGGATGTCAAAAGTCGGCAAACTGATGGAGGCCATAATACAGGATAAGGTAAATATACACTATTCAGTTCTGAGCACCTTATTTAAGAAAGGATGTTAAAGCCCTCGAGACAGTGCAAAGGAGATTTCCTGGAATGATACCAGGAATGAGGGATTTTAGAAGTAACGAGAGGTCACAACTTCAAGACTGTCAGCAAGAGAGCTAGGAATGAGAGGAGAAAATTCTTTACTCAGATTGTTAGGATTTGGAACTGGGAGAGTGGTGGAAGCAGACTCAATACAAGGTTTCAACCAGAGAGCTGGATATCCATTTGAAAGTGAGGAATTTAGAGGAATACAGAGGTAGAGCTGGATAGCTCTTTTGGGAGCTTGTCCACATGATGGGTCGAATGGCCTAATCCTGTACTGTAAAATTCTATGATTGGCAAAGATTTGTGGTAAACCAGAGAATTGGGAAAGTATTACAGAGCATTAGAAAAGTTTTAAAAAGCAACCCAAAAGATTCATGAGATCAGGGCAGTAAACGTTGTTTACATGGACTTCAGTAAAGCCTTTGACAGGATTCCACATGGTAGACTAATTAAAGTTGGGTCACATGGGATTCAGGGCAAGCTTACCAGCTGGATACAAAATTGGCTTTGGACCATAGGAGATAGAGGGTGATGGTGGAGGGCTGGTTTTCAAACTTGAGGATTGTGACCAGCACTGTTCCACAGGGATTGGTCCACTTTTGTTTGTCATTTATACAAACTATTTGGAAGAGCATATCGGTGGTATGGTTAGCAAGTTTGCAGATGACACCAAAACTGGTGATATAGTGGACAATGAAGAAGGTTACCTAAGATTCCAAAGAGATCTTGATTAATTGGGTCAATGGGCTGGAGTGGCAAATGGAGTTTCATTTGGATAAATGCGTGGTTTTGCATTTTGTTAAAATAAACAAGGGCAGGACTTGTACAATTAATGGTAGGGCCCTGGGTAGTGTTGTAGAACAGAGACCTAGGGGTTCAGGTACATAATTTTTTGAAATTTGAGTCACAGGTAGACAAGGTGGTTAAAATGCCATTTAGAACACTTGCCTTCATTGCTCAGACCACTGAGTTTAGGAGTTGGGATGCCATGCTGAGATTTTACAGGACGTTGGGGAGGCCTCTTCGGAATACTGTGTGCAGTTCTGGTTGCTCTGCTGTGTAAGGATGTTATTACATTAGAGCGGTTCAAAAAGGATTTACCAGGATGTTGCTGGAAATTGAGGGTTTGAGTTATAAAAATAGGCTGGATAGGCTGTGACCTTTTTTCACTGGAGCATAGGAGGCTGATCGGTGACCTTATAGATGTGTATTAATTCATGAGGGGCGTACATGAGTTGATTAGTAAGAGTCTGTTCCCTAGGGTGGGTGAGTTCAAAACTAGGGGCATATCTTAAGCTAACAAGAGAAAGTTTTAAGAAGGACATAAGGGATAATTTTTGTTTTACACAGGAAAATTCATGTGTGGAATGAATTGCCAGAGGAAATGGTGGATGCAGGTACAGTTACAACATTTAAAATACATTTGGACAGGTACATGAATAGGAAAGGTTTGGAGGGATATGGGCCAAATGCAAGTAAGTGGGACAAGATTAGATTAGGAACATGGCCAGTGTGGACTGGTTGCACCAAAGGGTCGATTTCCATGCTGTTTGACTCTGTAAAAGACAGCCAATAAAAATGAGGAAGATAAACGTTGAAGGTAAACATGCAAGTAATATCTAGACAGACAGCAAGAGCTTCTTTAATTTTATAAAAAAGGGAGAAGCCAAGGGAGGAGTCAAGAAAATGAACATAGTCCCCTCAGAGAACGAGGCTGGGAAAATACAGGGGACCCAGGAAATAGCAGAGGAGTTGAATAAATATTTGCTGCAATTACCACAGTAGAAGACACTTACAATAGCATTCAAAAATTACTCAATAATCAAGGGGCAAGATGAGGACAGGAAATGAATATGATAAGTATGATTACAGAAAAGGTGCTAGGGAAACAAAGATGGCTAAACACTGCTAAATCTCCAGAACGTGATGGGCTGCATCCTAGGATATTAAAGAATGTAGGAACAGAAATGGCAGATTTTCTGGTGGCAATCTTCCAGGAATCCTTAGATGCTGGCAAAGTCCAAGGGGATTAGAAAACTGCCAATGTAACACCTTCATTTAAAAAGGGAAAGAGACAAATAAAAACAGGCCAGTATAGGATAGTTATATGTGTTACTGGGAAAATGTCAGAATTTACAAATGATACAAGAGCAGAGCAGTTACAAATACGTAATAGAATCAAGCAGCATCAGCATGGCTTCACAAAGGGGAATCCACGTCTGACAAATTTACTAGAATTCGCTGTTGAGATTGCAAGCAGGATAGATAAAGGGAAAGCAATGTATTTAATATTTTTGGTTTTTCAAAAGGCATTTGATTAGTTACCACATATAAAGCTACTTAAAGGGTGGCAGAAAGGGCTTAATTTAGATAGATGAGAGGTGCTGCATTTTGGAAAGGCAAATCAGGGCAAGACATGCACACAATGGTAAGGTCCAGAGGAGTGCTGCTGAACAAAGAGTTCTTGGAGTGCAGGTTCATAGTTCCTTGCAAGTAGAATCCTAGGTAGACAGGATAGTGAATATGGCATTTGGAATGCTTTCCTTAATTGGTCAATGCATTGAGTATAGGAGTTCGGAGGTCATGTTGCGGCTGTAGAGGACATTGGGTGGACCACTTTTGGAATACTGCGTGCAGTTCTGGTCTCCTTGCTAAACGAAGGATGTTGTGAACCTTGAAAGGGTTCAGAAAAGATTTACAAGGATGTTCTCAGGGTTGGAGGGCTCGAGCTATTGGGAGAGACTGAATAGGCTGGGGCGATTTTCCCTGGAGTATCGGAGGCTGAGGGGTGACCTTATTAGACGTTTATTAAAACATGACGGGCAGAGTTAGGGAAATAGACAAGGTCTTTTCCCTGAGGGGGGGGGGGGGGGGGGGGGGGGGGGGGGGCCCCCCCCCGGCGGCGCGGAGTCCAAAACCAGAGGGCATATGGTTTAAGATGACAGGGGAATGATTTAAAAGGGACCTAAGGGGCAACTTTTTCATGCAGATGGTGGTGCATATATTGGAATGAGCTCCCAGAGGAACTGGTGGAGGCTGGTAAAATTACAACATTTAAAAGGCATCTAGGTGTGTATGTGAAAACGAAGGTTTAGAGGGATATGGGCCAAATGATGGCAAATAGGACTAGATTAATTTAGGATATCTTGTTGGCATGGAGAAGTTGGACCAAAGGGTGCATGATATACGTCTCAATGACTCTGTGACTAATTATCACACAATTTCTGGGTTATGGTGTTAAGATTTTATGGGATAAGTGAAAATTTCACGTCTTCACTATTGAAGAATTACGCACTTTGGAAGAAGTAACAAGAGCATACTGAATGAACAATGGGACAGAAGGAAGCTCAGAGGAACAGAAGGATCTTAGAATCACTGCAAGTGGCAGGACAGGCTACTGGGATAATTAAGAAGGCATATGAGACCTAGATTATAAGAACAGGGAGGTTATGTTGGAGCTGTAGGGAACTTTGGTTAGGCCACAGATGGAGTATTGTGTGCAATTCTGGTCACCACATGATAGGAAGGATGTGATAGCACTGAAAGAGCTGCAGAGTAGATTCACAGGATGTTGGCTAGAATGGACCACTTTAGCTATGAAGAAAGGCTGGATAAACTCAGGTTTTCTTTTTTGGACTAATGAAGAATGGGGGGGATGCAGAGACGACACTTATTGGAGGTGTATCAAAGGTTAGAAGTGGCATGGATAGAAAGCAGCTGTTTCCCTTGGTTGAAGGGTCAACAGCAAAGTGATACACTTTTAAGATGAAAGGTAGGAGGATTAGAGGGAACCTGAGGAAAAAGGTTTTTCATCCAGAGGGCTGTGGGGGGTTCTCTAATGCAGTGCCTGGGAGGGTGGTAGAGGTGGGTATCACAACTTTGATATTCAAGGCTCTGGGCCTAGCACTGGAATTATGAAATGTTTTCTGCCTACAGCTACTAATGCTGTATTGTAGTTTATAATGCATTTCCTTCATCTTCCTTTCCTGGTAACAAGAGTTGAAATAAATTGCTGTACTCAATCAATCTGCAAAAATCTGGACATGTTTCATTTCCACTTTAACTAGCACCATCAAAAAAAAAAGGACCACAAAGTGAACACAGTTGATCACCAGATATAATTTTAAAAAAAGCTACAATTAAGTTACAGTCTCACAACTTTACGTCAATCTTCATACAGCATTCTAAATTATTTCTCAAAAATATAATAACTGCTGAAGTAAAAGATATACAGGAGTGTTTAGCGACATTGCTGAAAACGTTCTCTCTCAAAACAGTTCTATCGACCAAAGCAATCAAATGCATCATGCAGGGTGGGGCCATAACACAGTAAATAGTTCTACTACACTTTAGACAATCTGATTATAAAAGACCTTAAGTTATAATTATCTTAGTGTTTAAGACTACACACAATTCATTTTATTACTTCTTTTTCAATTCATCCAACATTAATTCAAATCGACATCAAAAATACGCAAAGTCAGTTAACAGAAAATTTAAATTTGGAGACTGCATAATAAAGGTGTAGTGAAAACAGATTTTCTCATGTTATTCTAATTACTTCATCTTTATTAATTTATAGACTTTACTTTTGGATTACTGGATTGTATTCTTCAAACTGAATTGAATTCGTAGAGTCTGTATCCTATCTAGCCAGTTGCTAAGATTCAAACACCAAGGGCAAAATAAACATTGTAGCATCAGCTCGGACAGCCTGCAATTCTAACGTTGTATCAGAGATAAAAGGTACTGCAGATGCTGGAGAATCCGAGATAACAAGCACGGGGCTGGATGAACA
>JAHRHZ010000062.1:19118031-19235254 GCA_024137785.1 Ginglymostoma cirratum
GGGATTGGAGGATGTGAGATATTGAAAGAGGCTGAATAGGCTGGGGCTTTTTTCCCCCTGGAGTTTTGGAGGTTGAGGGGTGACCATGTAGAGATTTATAAAATCACGAACGGCATGGATAGGGTAAATAGCCAAGGTCTTTTACCCTAGTGAGTCTAAAACTAGAAGGCATAGGTTTAAGCTGAGAGGGGAAAGATTTAAAAGAGACCTGAGGGCAACATTTTCACATACAGGGTAGTGTATGTATGGAACAAGCTGCCAGAGGAAGAGATGGAGGCAGTTACACTTACAACATTTAAAGGCAGCTCGATGGGTACATAAATAAGAAAGGTTTATGGGGATATGGGCCAAATGCTGGCAAATAGGACTAGATCAGTTGAGGATATCTCTGGACGAGTTGGACTTAATATATATTCCCCTCAAGCTCTTTGTATTATCCTCACAACTTGCTTCCATACAGTGAGTCCCTTGGCTTAAGTCATAAATTGTAAATGTTTCAGCACTAATTTCTGCGGTATTCCACTAGTTACAATTTGCCAAACTAAAAATGATCCATTTATTCCAATGTTCTGTTTCCTAATAGTTAGCCAGTCCTCTGTTTAGGTTAATATATCACACTCAACAAGAACTCCTACCTTGTACAGTAGCCTTTATGTGGCAACTTATTGATTGCCATTTGGAAATCCAAATACACTACATTTACTTACCATCCCTGCTTGTTCCATCCTCATAAAAGAATGTAAGAATTGAGGAGTAAATTGTTCAGATCCCAAGACCGTTCTGACATTTAATGGAATCATCGCTGACTCAATTTTCTTCACGTCCACTTTCCTGTCTTTTCCCGTAACCCTGGTTTTTCTGACATCAAGAATCTATCGAACTCAGGCTTAAATATATACAAGGACTGTGCCCCCATAGCTGTCTGTGTAAACGAGTTCCAAAGAGTCAAACCCTCTGAAACCAGAAATTATTCCTGATCTCCGTCTTAAATTACTGCTCCTTTATTCTAAGACTATGTCCTCTAGTCCTAGACTCTCCAATGAGGGGAAACAACCTCTCAGCATTCACCTTGTTAAGGCCCTTGCATTCTTCTAAACTTTGGTGAGTACAGTCCCACCATGTTTAACCTTTGCTTCTAAGATAGTCCTTCCATACCAGGGATCATCCTTGTAAATCTTGTAAAACTTCTCTGAACTGCCTCCAATGAAACAATAAGCTTCGTTAAATAAAGGAAACCAAAACTTGCTCCTGTTGTGGTCTCACCAGTACGTTGTACAGTTGCGGTAAGACTTCCCCACTCCAACCCCTTGAAATAAGGGCCAATATACCATAAGCCTTCCTAATTAGCTGCTGCACCTGTACACTAGCTTCCTGTGTTTCATGTGTAATTACTCCCAAGTCCCTTCATGATGCAGCTTTCTGTAACTTTCTGTAACTTCTGTAACTGTCCAATTAAACAATATTCTAATGCTCTGTTCTTTTGTTTTCCCTTCCATTTTACATTATACTTGATGTGCCAGCTTTTTTGTTCACTTATCAATATCTCTCTGTAATATGCTTGTGTCCCCTTTACAACTTGCCTTTCCACCTATTTTTGTGTTTACTGAAAATTGGCTACAGTACTTTCGCTTCTTTCCTCGGAGTCATAAATATATATTGAAAACAGTTACAGTCCTAGCATTGATCCCTATACGAACCCACTGGTTACAGATTGCCAACCTGAAAAATAACACGCTGTTTACTGCCCATTACTAATTCTCTATCATGCCAATTTACTAGCTTCCACACCATGGGCTATTTTACAACTTCAACGTTTGTGGAGATACCTTGTTGAACGCCTTCAGGAAGTCCAAATATCAGACGTCTTCTGGTTCCCCTCTATCCACTCTGGTTGAGACATCCTCAAAAATCTTTCATAAATTAGTCAGACCGTATTTCTCTTTCATAAAGCCATGCTGACTCTGCTTGGTTAGATTATCATTTTCCAAATGTGCTGCTATTACTTCCTTAATAATTGCTTCCAACAATAGATGTTAGACTAATGGCCTTTAGTTACCTGCTTTCTGCCTCCTCTTTTTGAATAGGGGTGTCACATTTCCAGTCCTCCAGTACTTTTCTAGAATCCCAGAAATTACAACTCGTCATCCACGATCTCTGTAGCTACTTCTTTCAAGATCCTCAAAAGAAAGACATCAGCGCCAAGGGACTTATCTGCGTTTAGCCCCATTAGTTTGTCTAATACTACCTCTCTAGTGATGGTGATGACTCAATTCCACCATCCCATTCTTTTATATTAATAGAATGTACAAAGTATCTTCAACCATAAAGATAGAAGCAAAATCTGTTTAACTCCGCTGTCATTTTCTTGTTCCCCGTAACTATCCCCAGATTCATTTTCTAAGGGTTCTGTGTTCACTTTAAATATATAAAAAGGAAGGGGAAGTCAAAGAAGCTCATATTGTCCTTCAAATAACTAATAAGTTTGTCAAACACAATGTCCTTTTCGCAAAACCATGTTAACTTTACCTGATGTATTATGATTTTCTAAATACTGCTACAACTACCATATTGACAGATTCTAGCCTTTTCCTGATGACAGATGTTAAACTAACTGGCCTAACGTTGACCTATGATTGCCCAGCAAATGAATCAGTCGTACTTAAAGAGGTGGGTGTATGGTTTGGCAGTAGGATAAAACAATAGTATCTCAGGAGATGGAATATTAATCAATGATTGACATTGGAATGATCCAATTCAACTTCAGGAAGTTTATTTTAAATTAGTTCATAGAAATATGCACATCTCTGGCAAGCTCAAAAAGAGAATCTGTAATATTCCCACAGTGCTGTTTGGTACGGAGTTTCAGAGTTCTTGTGTTGAAAATGATTATTTCCTGGCACTTGTATGGCATGAATAACACTTGCCACTTATTAGCACAGGTCTAAATGTTGTCCTACTTTTTGCTGCATATCGACATGAATGACTTAATTACCTGAGGAATTAAGCGCAGCACTGCACAATCGCCAGCAAAGAACTCCACTTCTAACATTGCAATTGAGGAAAGGTGCAAACATTAATCAACAATTAGCAGCAGATTGGACTAATAGTATGTCAAGGTTAGACAGTATTAATCAAAGTGTGACTGTAAAAGGCACCAATAGAATTTCAGAGGTTACGAGTCATTATTGACTGATAATCGAATAACCAAAGACCTTGACGACATAGCTTCCATCCAAAAAACATGAATCACATTCTAAAAGAGGGTTATTCATTGTATTGGCCAACTGACAGATACATAAATTTCCTGATAGTTGCTGTTGGCCAGAAATGAAACAAGCTAATTTATAGACTGGAGATGTAAGGCTCTCAAAAGTGAGGTTAGTTATTGTTGTAATAATAGAAAATGGGTGAACAGCAGCAAGAGATTCATCCAAATTGAGTGTTTGCCCGTAAGTAAAAGTGTAGTACCAGAGCTCAGAATTGCAATTGTTATGTCTGCACCATTGGACCAGGAGGCCTGAGTCTAAGTCCCATCAGCTCCACAGGTTTGTAATAACATCTCTGAACACATTAATCAGAAAATATCTATTCAGTCTGGGTACCACACTCTAAGAAAGATGTGAAAGCATTGGAAAAGGTACAAAAATGATTGATCACGAAGGGTTTCAAGGCAATGAACTTCAGTTATGTATAGACTATGCCTATATAGTTTAGATTTGTATAACGAGAACAGGCTATTTTGATGCCAAGGATTGTAGAAGGGGTGGCTGCACTCCTTAAAAGCAAGTTACTCATTGTAAGTGCTGTTTATACTGTTGCTCGTTAAAGAAGTGGGGGAAGGTTATTGCTGATGAGCTGGCACTGGGGATTGTGTAAAAAATTGAAATTTAAGCCGGTATCAAGTAGCTGATTGGTATGTGGAGTGGTGACCAATGGTCAATGACAGTCCTTCTACCTGCCAACACTATGTGATTGGCTCCTAGGTAGTGAACAGCTTGTGGTGTAAATGATAGTGTCAGAAGCCTTTGGACCTCGGAGAAGGAAGTTTGTGTATCTCCCTGCAGTAAAAATACCTAAAGCCTGAAGAAAGCCAATTTATCTTCCCTCACTAGTTGATGTAAGCTGTTTCTTTTAACCACTGAGTCAGAGATTTTGGAGATAGCAAGAACTGCAGATGCTGGAGTCAGATTCAATACAGTGTGGAGCTGAAGGAACATAGCAGATTATGCAGCGTCAGAGGAGCAGGAAAATCGACATATCAGGGCTGGGGAGGGGGAAGGGAGCTGGGAAATAAACAGAGAAGAGGGGTGTGGATGGGGGAAGGTAGGTGGGATGGCGATAGGTGGATGCAGGTAGCGGTGGTGGGGATTCGTCAGTGGGAAGGGTGGGGCGGAGAGGTGGGGAAGAAGATGGTTAGGTAGTGTCAGGTCAAGGAGACAGGGATGAAAGGGAGGGTTAGACATGGAATGAGGTTTTGAAACTGGTGGGGTTGGTGGGGAGTGCGGAGTGGACGTGGGATTTGTGGAGTGACCAGTCCCTACAAAAGGCAGATGGTGGAGGAGGAGTGGAGGGGAAATATCTCTTTGGTGGTGGCAGAGGATGATGCATTGGATGCAGAGGTTGGTGGGGTGGTATGTGAGGAGCAGGGGGACCCTGTCTTTATTTTTGCTGGGGGGAGGGGGACACTCTTCCACCTAATGGAACTTGTCCTTACCTTCAACAACTTTTCCTTTAACTTCTCCCACCTCCTACAAATGAAAGGGGTGGCCACGGGCACCTGTATGGGTCCGAGCTATGCCTGCCTCTTCATAGGATATGTGGAACAGTCCCTGTTCCATTGTTACACCGGCACCATCGCTTCTCCCCCCACCCTCCAGTTCCTCCACTACTTCATTGAGTGTAGTGTATCGGCACTGCTTTGTGCTCCCATGAGGAGCTTGAACAGTTCATCAATTTTACTAACACCTTTCACCCCAACCTCAAATTCACCCGGACCATCTCTGACACCTCTATCTCCATATCCAGTAACTGTCTCAGCACTGACATCTATTTCAAATCCATTGGTTCCCACAGTAACCGTGACTGCACATCCTCTCACCCACCCTCCTGCAAGAATGCAACCCCTTACTCCCAATTCCTCTGCCTACAATGCATCTGCTCCCAAAATGGAGCATTCCACTCCTGGACATCCCAGATGTCCTCCTACTTCAAGGACCACAACTTCCTCCCTGCACCTCTGTTGATCAATAATGCCATCAACTGCGTCTCTTTCATTTCCTGCACTTCGACCCTCAAACACCCTCCCCCCAACAAAAATAAAGACAGCATCCCCCAGGTCCTCATACACCACACCAACTTCCGCATCCGGTGCATCATCCTCTGTCATTTCTGCCATCTACAATCCGACCCCACCATCAAAGAGATAGTTCCCTCCCCACCTCTATCTGCCTTTCATAGGGACTGCTCACTGTGACTCCTTTGTCCTTTCCACACTCCCCACCAACCCCACCACAACTAGCATCTTTCCTGCCACTGCAAGACGTGCTACACGTGCTCCTACACCACCTCTCTCACCTCCATCCGAGGCTGAAGACAAACTTTCCACATCCGACAGGGGTTCACCTGTACATCCTCCAACCTCGGCTACTGTGTCTCTTGCTCCCGATGTGGCCTCCTCTACGTTGGTTTGACCAAACTTAGACTCAGTGACAGATTTGCGGGGCACCTGCACTCCGTATGCTATAATCAATAACACCTTCCGGTTGCTAACCATTTTAACTCCCCCTCCCACTCCCTGGGTGACATGTCCATCCTGGGCCTCCTCCATTGCCACAATGTCACCAAACTGGAGGAACAATACGCCATTTTCTGTGTCGGGAGCCTACAGTTTGTTGGCCTAAACATAGAATTCACCAGTTTCAAAATCCCCCCTTACCCCTCCCCAGTCTTGATGAAGGATCTGGGCCCAAAACATTGACTGTTCTACTCCTCTGATGCTGCTTGACCTGTTGTGTTCCTCCAGCTCCACACTACTGACAAAGTCAGAGATTTTATAATTTGGTGAACCAGTGGATCTGTGCCTCTTGCAAGGAGGTGCAAGTACCTGGATAAGAGAGATTAAAAAGTCAGCATGTCCTGGCAAAGATCTTTTCGGTGACCCGTGTGGATAAGAGACATTGAACTGCCTTCCCAGGTATTCCCTCCATCCATAACATGCAGTTTATTTTTGTCTGGGTATTTGTGTATAAGGAGACTTATAGGGGCTTAGAATTTCACTCATATTTCAGCACTTCATTGTCATTTACCTGTAGCTGGAATCTATTTATTTGCAATAAATAATAATTCTTGTTACAAAATTGGCCCTCTGCTTTCTGTTATTCTAGTTCTAAACACACAGGTAGATTAGGGAATTTTGCATACGCCAATAAAATCTTTCATTTTTGTGAGAACTCCAGGAACAGTGGGGAGAGATTTCCAGCACACTATTCCAATGAAGCATGAGAGTTAGGGAAATAGAAAAGTAGGACCGTGTTTCTCAAAGAGAAAATTGATAGGAGATGAAAGGTATTCAAAATCATGGGGATTCTGGATAGAGTAGGTAGAGGGAAAATGTTCCCATTCACGAAAGGATAAGAAACGAGAGGGTGCAGACTTGAAGTAATTGGCAAATGAAACAATGGTGATATGAGGAAAATCGTTTTCATACAATTAAGGACTAAGGTGTGGAAGGCATTGTCAAGAGGCCCTGCAGGGTGGTTTCAATTGAAGCATTTCAAAGGGAATTAGATTGTTATTTGCAAGCAAAGAATACACAGGTTTACAAGGAATGGTTGATTCTTAACTGCCCTCTGGGCAATTAGAGACGGGCAATAAATGCTGATCTAGCCAGCGACGTCCTCATCCTGTGAATGAATATAAAACAAAAGAAGGGAGTGTCACAGAATGAAGTCATTTGGGAAACCAATGTGAACACTGAGCTCAATGGCCACCTGTATTATAACAATTCTGTATGCTGACTGGAGTGGATCACATTGATATCATATGGTTTCACTCCTGAAACATGATGACAACAGGTAGGACAGGAGGCCATACCATCTCTCTAACCATTCAATGAGAAATAGCTTAAATCTATTCAACTTAACTTTTATTTCATATAACATGGTGACACAAGCAAGAAAAATCAGTCTTGGAATCTCCAGCTGACCACGAGGGAATGCCTCACTGTCAGAAAGCCACCTTTTTGATATGTTATTAAAGTGAGACTCGGTCTGACCAGGTGAAGTGGGTTGATTCAGCACGCTTCTTTTCAACCTCCCCAAATGGTTGCAACAAAGATTTAAGTTATTTTTAGCATGAAAACATATCTCTCCCTCCTATTAAAATACCACTAACTCATTTTTACAGTAGCAGTAGGAGCCAATCATAAGATTTTCTAGCGTGAAAGGATTAATGTTAACCCTGAAAAAAATAGTAAGTGTCAGGTGTACAGCCTTCATGCAGTCTCTTGGGTTCTCACACAAACACACATGGATACAAAGTAAAGAGGTGATAGTATCCAGTACAAGGGAAGAGAAAATAATATACAATTGAGTCCTTTGTCTCTGAGCCTGGGGACTTATTGGTTTCATGAGTGCCATCAGTTATAGTGAAGGTTGCATTTATTGTAAAGTTCTCGGCTGCCTCGTGCTTGTTCTGTTGTTTCCATGGGAACTGGGCCAGTTTCTTTTGTGATTGGAGTTGTAACAGTAGATTCCCTCCTAACATTCTCACAGCTCATCAACTGCCCCTTGAAATAATGATGCCGTATGGATTTCTGAGAGCTTTCTGTTTGCTGGGTAACTGTATAGAAGGCATGGTTAAGGTCCAGGATCTTGCATTTGTTAATGTCTTCCTGAATCATAATATGGTTTGATTGTAGGGATCTGGATCGTAGGGAGTTTTTCTTTTTGTACACACCGAAGGTGATTTCCTATTGCTATCTCATCTCTACCTTTGAGTTGGCTTTGCATTTTTAATCAGTTTGCCTTTTAGAAAGAAGTTAACTTCAATTCAGACTGTCTTTTATTTAATCCACATTGGTTTCGTGAAAGTTGGCCAAATTATGTGGGTTAGCTGCTGCCGGTGGTCATTTTAAGTTAATTTTTTTGGTAAGTGTCTTGTTAAAACCATTTCAGTCCCCTTCCACCTGTGGTGGTCATGAATGATGCCTCAAGAACTACCTCTTAAAAAAAAAACAACAAAAATTCACTGATTTCTTGTGCCATCTTTATCTTTCTACCATCACATATTGAAATGCATTGGTTGTGCTGTCACTACCATTAGAGTGATACAGCATGGAAATAGATCCTTTGGTCCAACTCGTCCATACTGACCAAGCTTCACAACCTAAACTAGTCCCACTAGCCTGCATTTGGCCTATATCCTTCTAAACCTTTCCTATTCACGTACCTGGCCAAATGTCTTTTAAATGTTGCGAGTGTACCTGCATCTACCACTTTTTCTGGCAGTTCATTCCACATTTACACTGTGTGAAAAAGTTGCCCCTCAGGTCTCTTTTAAATCTTTATCCTATCACCTTAAAAATATAGCTCCTAGTTTTGAACTCACCCACCCTAGGGAAAAGATCTTAGCTATTCACCTTATCTATGCCCCTTATAATTTTAGAAGCCACTAAAGGTCACTCCTCAACCTCCTATGCTCATATGAGGTAAATCCCAGTGTCTCCTTACAACTCAAACCCTCCTGTCCCGGCAACATCCTGTTAATTTTTTTCTGAACCATCTCCAGTTTAATAATATTTGTCCTACAGCTGGGTGACCAGAACCGTATATACTACTCCAAATGTGGCCCCAATGTCCTGCACAACCTCAATATTATGTCTCAAATCCTATACTCAAAGGTCTGAGCAATGAAGGCAGGCATGTTAAATGACTTCTTCACCATCCTGTCTACCTGTGACACAAATTTCAAAAGAAGTATAGAGCTGAACCCCTAGGTGTCACTTTTCAACAACACTACTCAGGGCCCTACTATTAACTACATAACACCCCCCTCGTTTGTTTTACAAAAATTCAAAACCTCACACTTATCCAAATTAAACTCCATCTGCCATTCCTTAGCCCATTGACCCAATTAGTTAAGATCCTTTTGCAGCCTTAAATAGTTTTCTTCACTGTCAACTACACCATTAATTTTGGCGCTATCCATAAACTTACAAACAATACCTCTCAAATTCTCATCGAAATTGTTTATATTAATGACAATCAAAAGTGGACCCAGCGCCAACCCTTGCAGAACACTGCTGGCCACAGACCTCCAGTCCTAAAAACAACCCTCTACCATCAACATCTGCTATCAAGTCAATTTTGTATCCAATTGGCAAGCTCTCCCTGAATCCCATGTGATCCACTTTTACAAATTAGTCTACCACATGGAACCTTGACTTTTGTAAAGCGTTTGACAACGTAGACAATGTCTACCACTCTGCCCTCAATCTTCTTGGTTACTTCTTCAAAAAAACTCAATGAGACACGATTTCCCACACAAAGCCATGCTGACTATCCCTAATTAGTCCTTACCTCTCCAAATCCATGTAAATCTTACCTCTCTCAAACCTCTCCAACAACTTACTCGCCACTGATGTCAGACTCAAGAATTTTATAGAATGGAAGGAGAAGCCTGGGAACTTTCTTAATTAAAAACACATTAGCCAACCTCCAGTCCTCCAGCACCTCACTTGTGACTCCAAATGATACTAAGATCTCTGCTAGGGGCCCCGCAATTTCTCCCCTAACTTCCCACAACTATACATACCTTACCAGTCACGCAAACTTACTGTGCACAAATTGGCTTTTTCTTTCCCCCTTACGTTACTTCACTTCAAGACTATTTCCTGGACTGAAAAGTACCCTAGAACATCCAAGTGTGAATGTTTGTCTTTCTTTCCTCAATTATCATGATGACTTTCATAATTGAACTTTATTCATACGAGAAAGCTACAGTTTTAGCATTTCCTCCACATCTTTAATTTTTTTCAAATTCCCTCATTGGACATGGGTATCACTGGCTGGCCAGCATTTATTGCCTGGTCCTAGCTGTCCCTGAGATGGTGGTGGTGAGCTGCCTTTTTGAACTACTGCAGTACATGGGCTGTAGATTGACCCACAATGCTCTCAGGGAGGAAATTCCAGGCTTTGACCCAGCAAAAGCGATGGAATGGCAATATATTTCCAAGTCAGGAGGCTTGGAGGGAAACTTGTAGGTGGTGGTGTCCTTCTTGACGGAAGTGGTCATGGGTTTTTGTAAGGATATTTGGTGAATTTCTGTGCATCTTGTAGATAGTATACTCTGCTGCTACTGAGCTTCAGTGGAGGAGGGAGTGGCTGCTCGTGGATGTAATGCCAATCAAGTGGGCTGCTTTATGTTGGATGGCGTCAAGCTTCTTGAATGTTGTTGGAGCTGCACCTATCCAGGCAAGCAGGGAGTATTCCGTCACACTGCAGACTCGTGCCTTGTAGATGGTAGACAGGTTTTGGGAATCAGAAGATGATATACCTGACGCAGCATTCCTAGACTCTGACCTTTTCTTGTCACCACTTTATTTATATGGCAAATCCAGTTGAGTTTCTGCTCAATGGAAATCCCAGAATGTTGATTGTGAGGGATTCAGTAACAGTAACACCATTGAACGTTAAAGTGCGGTGGTTAGATCGTCTCTTTATTAGAGACAGTTATTACATGGCACATGTGGCACAAATGTTACTTGCCACTTGTCAGCCCAAGCTCGGATATTCTCCAGATCTTGTTCCCTTTGAACGTGGACTACTTCAATATCTTAGGAGTCGTGAATGGTGCTGAACATTGGTGATGATTGCACAAACTTCCCCCTTTCTGGCCTTATGGAAGTAATGCCATTGATGCAGTAGCTGAAGTGGGTTGGGTCTAGGACACTATCCCGAGGAACTCCTGCCAAGATGTCCTAGAGTTGAGATGACTGACCACCAACAACCACAACTATCATACGTATCAGGTACGATTCTAATCAGAGGAGAGTTTGCCACTGCTACCCATTGATTCCAGTTTTGCCAGGGCACTTTGATGTCACACTTGGTCAAACATGGCCTTGAGATGAAAGGCTATCACTCTTACATCACCTGTGGAATTTAGCTCTTTTGTTTGTTTGAACTGAGGCTGTAATGAGGTCAGGAGCTGAGTGGCCCTGGCAGGACCCAAACTGGGAATCATTACAGAGGTTATTGCTCAGTAGGTGCTGCTTGATAGTACTGTTGACAATACCTTCCATCGTTTTGCTGATGAGAGAGAGTACAGTGATAAGGCAGTAATTGGCCAAACTGAATTTGTCCTACTTTCTGCATACAGGACATACCTGGGCAATTTTCCAGTGTCAGCTAAATGCCAGTGTTGTAATTGTGCTAAAAGTGCTGGTATGACATAGCATAATGGAACGGCTGGTCTATTATTTGAAATGAGACATTTTGTTGAAGCTTTTCATCTTGCCCTCAACAGCACAATGAGCAAGAAGTACCAATGTAAAAGTTAAAGTGACATTAATTCTGAGGGGTGTACGGATTTTTTTTGTCCACTTGCCTTAGGGCGTTCCTATTTATAACGCAAGCAGAGGGGACCCAATTTCTGATTAGCAATTTTAGAGGAGCAGGTACAGCCAACAGTTATATGGAATAAAACAACAAACTGCGGCTGCTGGAGATCTGAAATAAAAACAGATCTGCTGGAGAAAACTTGACAGAAAAACAAAAGTGTAGTTTAGTTTAAATCATTATCAGACAGGCTACACAACACTCAGTTCAACTGGAGGGTCACAGAGAATACAAATCACATGAAAATTGTTATAGAATATCATGGTTTAACAAAAATCCTCTGCTATATTGGTATTCTGTAACCATAGTTATAACTGTCTTTGGTAAAAGAGATAGTGTACTGTTATTTGTGTTAGTCACCTATTTGGAGTTTGTTTTCATTCCTTCTAAAAATGCTAATAATTTTTTTGTCTCCTGAAAACTAATTACTCTAACAAATGGGAATTCACAGCTACTGTACAACCAGTGTTAAAGCTTTGCTTTTGGAGACAAGTCCTCATTTGAGCAGAGCAACACAAAGATGAATACATCTCTGCGTATGCATTTTATATGGCCAATTAAAAGCAAAGCTCTCGACAGTCTATTCTTTGTATACAAAGAACATTCTTGCCTCACAAAAGAGTGACATCATAAGTGCATATGCAATTATGTTTTGGTGATGATCTTTACAAACAGTTCTATTTAAAGTTTGATTTGTCACTCTCCTGGGCAGGACTGTATTTTATAATGTTGTGATTTGATGTTGCTATTTGTTAGGCAATTGCTACATAGGTTTTGATTTTATTTTCTCTTTAAAAGGAATAATGGACACTTTCACTAGTAAAACAAACAACTGTTTAAAGAGATTTTGTCTCAACTTTGTCTTGTTTTTGGTACTTTTTGATTTGGGCGTAATACTCTCACTGAAACGGTACGCCAATGTTAGTAGGAATCATTTATTTCTAATGTCTATTTATCAAGTATTAAAAATAATGTAAAGCTAGCCTAATTTATTTGTTGTTTATTTCTCCATTTCACTATCAGAGTGAAGAAAGAAAATATTGGGAATGCAATGGACTTGAGTCACCCAAGACAGCACTTTGGACTTTTTGATGGTAAAGTCAACCTTTGATTCCCTGTTTATTTTAAAAAGATCAACTTGCATTTCTACAGATTTTTTTTCATGAACTCAGGATGTCCCAAAGCAAATGAAGCATTTTTAAAGTGTCATCACTGCTGTAGTGTAGGAAATGGCACAGCCAGATTGCACACAGCAAGCTCTCAGAAACAGCGCTGAGATAACGAGCAAATAATCTGATTTTAGTGGATTTTACACAATTATTAGCCAATACAGCAGGTAGAACTGTTCTTTCCCCTGTTTGAAAATGCATACCCTGATCAGAATGAGAACATGTGATCAGTAACACCAAATACTATGACGCTAAGTACAAAGAGATTTCACGGGAAAACTAAAATTAAATTGATTAAAAGAGCACCCAGGTGATTACTTCATCAGCAATTCAGCTAAGTAAGGCAGTATCCTCAAACGAACCACAAAGATCGTAAGTTAGTGCTGAGGTAAGTCATCGTGGCTGAGGGGTAAATCAGCCAAAAGTCTGTATTCTCTAATACTACTCAACAAACATAGCACTGTATTCCTGCAACACCATTTTCAATATCACACGCAGCTTAAGAAAAGACATATGTACCTGGATCAGTAATCAGCAAGTTACAGATCTGACTGAACAGATGAATTCAAAGCTTTTAAAATGTCTTCTCAAATCTATCAGATTAAAAGATACCTAATGATGTTGTGGGGAAAACGTTGACCTGGCTCAAAAAAGGTGGTACATTAGATGCTTAACTTTCCTGGTTACAATATATTCAGGAAAATGAGGGAAGGAAACAAAAAAAAAAAAAGAGCTGGGTATCAAGCAGTAGGGCTAAAAAAAAACTGAAACTATGCATGTTGAAAAGGAGATCAAGGAAAATATTCACTAAAAACTGGAGTTGGAAGATTGAGGAACATATACTGTTGTTGAACAGTGCACGCAGTTCAAGGCTGAGCAGATAATCTATTGAGAGAAGCAAAGAAATTACTCAACTAGGTAAGTATGACAGAGGCAATGATAAGTTTTTTTTAAAAAAACTGGAATTTGCAAGCTGTATGTTATTTTACCCTATGCTAAACCAAAATTAATGAAAAGGCTACCATTTTCTCACAAGTGGTTCTGTATAAATATATTTTTCACTACTATTTTGAATAGGCTGTATCATCTCACAGTACAACATTCGTACTGGAGTGTGAGTAATTTTGCTTGTCATCCTTTATATCTTTAACCAAATGAAATACAAATCAGCATGTCTGGCAGCATCTGTGGAGAGACACCTACATTCTGTCTTCAGCCCATTATGTTCGCTGGTCAATACCGCTCTCGAGCTTGCTGCAGTGCTCCAACAAAGCTCAAGCGGAAGCTGGAAGAACAACACCTCAGTTTCTGCTTTGGAATTCTGCAACCTTCTGGACTCAAAATCAAGTTCAATAATTTTAGGGCCTAAGCACCTACTCCCATGGTTTTACCTAACCCGCACATACCAGGCCTTGTCATCACACGGGTTGCTACCACGACCAATCCATTGTCAGCCACTAACAGTACCCATTAGCAGCTGTTCCTTTTCCCAGGCTAACCTCTACCCATTCCTTTGTCTGTCCAACTGTTGTTTTCTGTCTGGGCTTCATCTCTACCTATTGTTGACTCCTCTCCACCTCTCCCCAGGTGATCTTTAACACATATATCAATCTTTTTCCAGCTACACAGTCAGTTCTAAACAAGGGTCACTGGATGTGAAAGGTTAACAGATTTCTTTCCACACATACTGCCAGACCTGCTGAGTCTTTCCAGCAATTTCTGATTTTCATCATCTGCAGTTCCTTCAGTTTTTTTGAAACAAGGTCACTCTGCACAGGCTTACAGTATGCCCTGAGCTCAAATTACTTTAGGTGTGCGTCATGATATTCTCTAGTCAATGCAAGATATCTTTAAAGCACTGGTAGCAAGACAGTTACTTGATCATTTGGTATCGCAGTTGGAAAAATGTAGTTAAATATGTAGGTGTCTTGACATGGGAACATCAACACAGTTTGCAATTCATGAAGACAGTTCCAGGAATCTACGTGACATAGCTGAAGAAAATAAGCAAAACATCTTTATTAACTTATAGATTAAGACCCTTGCTTCTCTTTTCAGAATATGGCATAAAACCAGCAATTCCTAAGCCAAGGAGGCAACGAAAGAAAACACCATCCTTATTCCTAAGAAATGCCGGACGTAGCAAGAGGGACGACCCAGACACTGATGCCTTTGATTATTTTTGAATAGTGATTAGTATCAAATGGTTAATTTTATATTTATTTAATAAAACATGAAATTTGAAAATTCTGCAACCATATTATCTGAAACTAAAAGAAGACATTTTAGAAGGGCATGAGGGCATGTTATTCTGAGTTTTACTTGTTAGCTAGAGACACATCTTCAAATTTGGTTTTCTTTCTTTTTCCCCATTCTTGAGGAATCCCAATTCCCCGTGAGTTCAATTGCAAACACCACTTACATCTCACCTAACATATGCTGTACGAGTGTGCCAAGAAACAAAATTTCTGATAGGACATTTGACCATGGAGTGCATTACAACCATAATCAACCTGTTTTCACACACCATTTCCAGCATTCATCATTGGATAATAATTGGGAACAGAAAGCCAACCTATTGTCCCTTCCCTTGCATTGTTCCAGAGACTGCTTTGTTGTTCCTCAACAGTTTTGGAACTGAGGCTGGACTCTTCATATCTGCGTTCTGCAGATGTATTCATTGTTTATACACAGGTCAATTGTGACAGCAAACCTTAGGTTTAAAATCCATAACTTGTACTTTAAAGGTGGGGATGAAATTGGATTACATGTTTTATTCCCAACATTTTCACATGTAAATCGTTAAATTGCACTGTCAATATACCCACTCCTAAACGAAGACTTTTGCAACATAAATGTTCCAGTCAAGATAACATCTTAAATATTTTTGATTTCTCCACTTAAAGAATGGATTGCTAAATGCCTTCAGGCATAACATTAGCCATGCCACTTTCATGTTAACCGAAACAAAAAAAAAACACTATTGCAAGATGATCTTAATGGTCATCTGTGCCACAGCAGTAGGTGACGATCTTTGTAAACCCTAGCAGATTGATTGCGATCTACCTACTGAGGTGTAGCAGGTGAGTCTGCAGACATGCTGGCCTTCAGAAAAGTGTTTGTTTCATCGACAATCCATCAACATAGGATGGTACAGATTTGTCTCGAAGAACTTAATAGTGCATCAAGCTGCTAATATGCAAGTTTCCTGTGTTACAAAACCTCATCTTGAGAACTAATTTATTAAAGCCATAACATGAAGTGCTTGATTACAACCTACTGAATTTGTGGTAGCAGCTGAAAAGGGACAATTCTACCAAATGCCTCCGGTCATTCTTAAACCTGATATGTTGTGTTAAACAAAGCAGCTAATATTTGAACTGTATGATGTGGTAATTGGACATTGTTGGACTGTTCAAAATTTAGCAAAGAAACATTGGCGGGAATTAAGTTGAGAACTGTGTCCTCCTGGACTTCGCACAACAGTGGAAGAAAGCAAGTATTAGTTCTGCATCAGTTGGTGTCCTGTTCACTCCTTGATATTTTTAAGATGATCAAAGAGATAAAGGTTCTTCAAAAGAAGTCAGGGCAGTCCAAACTCAACAGCACATCTAAATAAATTAGCTGTAACCTCTAAACCAAAACAATTATCCTACAGATCGCATCAAAGCTGTGACCTATCCTTCTTTCATAGACCGATTATAAATATTCAAGTATGACAGTTATTAGCAGCATGTATCAGGAATGTATTCACCCTCCAAACTCCTAGCGTTACACTTTGGGGTTGTAGTATATGACTGCTTAATGAGACTTCCTTCTGCTGTCTCACTGCAAACAAAAATCATTTGATTATACGGTTTCTTCCAAAATAAATACAGAAAGCAATTTCTGACAAACATTAATGTATCAAGTTGGCCAAATACTGTCCCAAATCTGGCTACTTTGAGGCCTATTGAAAATGCTTTTGAACCTACTGAAGTGTTTCTTTCTTCATTCTGTCCATTCCCCAGGATAACTGGTTCACTGCATAATGCATGCAATTCATTTTGAATCTGAATATAGACTCATTGACTCCTGAATTAAAAAAAGTTAATCAGTGTTAGATATTGTCATCCCACTATTAACAACAATGTGTGTGTAACTATCACTCTAGATTCACTGCTATGTTTCTACTCGCAATAGGGAATTTGGATAAAACCCCTGGACCCAAAGAGTGGTGAGAATGTGGAATTTGCTTCCTCAAGGAACATTTGAAGCAAATAATAGTAGATGCATTTACAGAAAAACTGGGCAAGTATTTGAAGGAGAAGGAGATTGAGCCTTAAAATAGTTTTAAGTGAGGAATTATGGGAGGTGGTTTGGGTAGAGCAGTAATCATTGGAATGGACTGGTATGTTGGAGAATGGTGTGTTCCTGCACAATATGTCTTCTAATGCACTTCCACTGGGTTAGTTACTTGATGTGGTGGTGTGAGAAAATCCACATAAATGACATCTTTACTGATATCTGAAGATTCAATTCCAATTCTGGAATCTTAAGGGTCTATTCCACATTAGCAGTTTAGATAAATACTGAGTGTGCTACACTGTCAGTAATGTCATCATTCAGAAGAGATTTAAAACCCCATTAAACTTTTGTCTGTGGTCGCAAATGGCCATGTTAATTCCTACTGCTCTACTTAAAAATAGCAGGATTTTCTTTTATAGGAACACCCAGTGAATTTGGCCCAGTGACACCAAAGGAACAATGACGTATTTCCCATTCCAGACAGAGACTGGTTTGAAGGGGGCAACTTGGAGAGAAAGTCAATGTTTACTCCTCAAACAACACCAGAAACAGGTGACCTGATCCTTTTTTTGCACTGTTTATGGGACCCTGTTGTGTAAAAGGTAAGAACCAGAACAGTCACTTTAGTGACAGTAATTGCTGTAAAGTATCCATTGACAGTAAAGAATTTTGGGATATACAAGTTCACGAAGGACGGATCATAAACACAATGCTTTTCTTGAGACGTGTCCCCTCAACTTGAGGATGAGTCTGCCAACAATAAACTGAGCATAAGATCAAGATGGATGTGTGCCCTGACGAGAATTACAAGACATGATGAGATAGATATTATCCCGAGACATGCTCGCTGAGCTGGTATGTTTGATTGCAGACGTTTCGTCACCCTAATAGGAAACATTGTCAGTGTGCCTCCGGTGAAGCATTATTGTTCTGTCCTGCTTGTTTCTTATATGCCTTGGTTTGCTGGGGTGGTTGGCATCACTGCTGGTTCTATTTTTCAGTGATTTGTATAATCGGGTCCAGTTCAATGTGTTTGTTGATGGAGTTCCGGTTGGAATGCCAGGCCTCTAGGAATTCCCTGGCATGTCTGTTTGGCTTGTCCTCTTACGGATGTGTTGTCCCAGTCGAATTCATGTCCTTCTTGTCAGTATGTATTGAGACCAGTGAGAATTGGTCATGTCTCTCGCTGGTTAGTTGGTGTTCGTGTATCCTTATTGTCAGTTTTCTTCCAGTTTGGCCTATGTAATGTTTCTCTCAGTCCTTGCATAATATTTTGTTTATTACGTTAGTTTTAATTGGTTGTGGGTACAGGACCCTTTACATCGTCAGTAGCTGTCACAGGGTGGTTGTTGGTTTGTGGACTATTCTGATACCTAGGAGTCTGAGTAGTCCACTACTACTACTGCTACTGTTAAAACATGATTGTACATGAGAATGTACATGAACACCAACTAGCCACCAGGAGACACCACCAATTCTCACTGGTCTCGATATTCACAAAGGAGGACACAAATTTGACTGGGACAACACATCCATAAAACGCACAAGCCAAACAGAGGCATGCCAGGGAATTCCTGAAGGCCTGGCATTCCAACTGGAAGTCCATCAACAAACACATGGAACTGGACCCGATATACAAACTACTGAAAAACAGAACCAGCAGTGATGCCAACCACCCCAGCAAACCGAGGCATATAAATAACAAGCGGGACAGAACACCAACGCTTCACCGGAGGTGCACTGACAATGTTACCTAGCAGGGTGATGAAACATCTGCAATCAAACATACCGGCTCGGTGAGCAAGTCTTCAATCTCATCCACAACCCAAGCTACAAATCTTAAACTTTATAGATGTTATCCAATGGAAGCATCACAAGGTGGGGTTCCCAGTGCATGGTTACATCTTCTGTTGATCCCTCTGGCATTGTCAATCTTTCCATCACTTCTCACATCAACACACCACTACTCTCAGTCCGTGACGAAGATTTCACACGTATCCCAATGCTTCAAATTGATCTTTGCAGGATTTTTTGTTTTGTCTTGTGCAAGGCAAATAAAGAGGGAAGCAGAGTGTATAATCTAAAAAAAGGGCCGGAAATTGCAAGAATGAACTGAGAAAACACACACCTTGTGTGCAAATGTTTGGCTCTCTTTGCCACAAGTGGTAACTCATGTTCGGTGAAGCATAAATTTGCATTCACAAATGCATGAATTTGTTATTCAAATTTATGATGCAAACAAATTAGGACACATATCAGCCACAACAATTTCACACTGCATGTTGCAACAGAATAGTAGAACTAATTGACACACTCCAGTCAGTGATCTCAGTGCTAGAACACTTCAGTGCTGCACTGAAAACTTTGCCAAACAATTAAATTCTGACTGACCCCGGCTTTTAGATTAGATGAAAGGGAAACTACAAACATTTACTAACAGTACCAAAGATCTGGACTATGCCATACATGGACAGCCATGTTTAAGACATAGGTCGATGTAACCTGCAAACATTGAAACTGTTCCAGGGCCCAGATTTCCCACTAGGAATTTCACAGGAAATTTGTTGATCCTAGGGTTATGAATCTTCTAAGATTGCCTCAAAGTCTCCAGGAATTACAAAATCAATCTCTGGGAAACTGTTGCTTGCAAAACTCAAGAAAAATCAAAGGGGAGACATGAAAGAAAAATTGTTGCTTTTTTTCGTTATCTTTGATCACTTTTGTTATAACAGTGTTGGAGACTCATTAGCACATCAGGATTAATTAATTTGAGTAACAGTATTTCTAATGTTGTGGGAGGGTGGTCCCTCAAGTTGTATCTAATAAGAGGCAGAAAGGGAGCAAAAGGATAAGAGGCAGAAGGGCATATGATGAAAGCTCATGGGGTATAGTCAACCTAGAGTTAGCACACTTCAATTTTCTGTATAAAAATCATAGCTATCAGCTATAGTAATTACACAAAGACCAAACAACCTAGACTCAAACAGGTTTAAAAGTTTGTAGTTCAAAAGTTATTGTGCAATCCAAGGATTAGCAACCGGGAGGGGATGTCTCAATTCTGGCAAAATGACTGTTGCAAAACACATCTCACTATACGTGAACACAAATTGGCAAAATAGACAAAAAAAAAGGGGACAAACGTGCAGGGGGATTTCATCTTCGTCAATCCATAGATTTAATGGAAAAAGGCTAGAATTGAGGAATTTTAATCTCTAAATAATCATCCCAGGTCATAAGTACAGAAGTTGTCCTTTTCAGCTAGTACAGAGCAACTGTAGACAGATCAAACCAGGAAATAATGAATTGTGATAATGGTCTATTATATATTACCATGGTGAATTTGGGCACTATTTTTAAAAAGGGATAGATACATTTTAGTTTCAGTTGTATGAAGGTCACTTTTAAAAAACAAAAGGGGAAGGTCAGAAAGTTATTTCAAAAAGTGAACAAAATACATTTCCAAACACATGATATAGAAACTGACTAACATGATATACGTGATATTAACAGATACAGAGTTTACATTGCTGAGTTTATCATAAACAGAAAAACAAATGATTGCAGACTACTGGCAAAAATGGAAAGAACTGGGGATGCTGTAAATCACAAACAAAAACAGAATTTGCTGGAAAAACTCAGCAGGTCTGGCAGCATCTGTGTAGAGAAATCAGAATTAAACATTTTAGGTGCAGTGACCGTTCCTCAGTTCGGTTTGAGTCCAGTTCAGAAGAGTCATATTTCAGTTTCATGCTAGCATAAAAAGAGAGTCAGATTCTCAGTTCAGGAGAGCAATTCACCCTAGCAGAAAGGCAAATTAGTTTGTAAAGTCTCTAAGCCATGAAGTTTTGTGTAGACATTTTCAAGCTATCAGACATGAAAAAAAGATTTAAGCCATTACAGTTAAGAGAAGATTCAAGCCATTATAACTGGAAAGAAGTGTTAAAACTGTTTCAGCAGTCCAAAAAGAAAAACTGGAAAAAGTTAGTAAAGACTTAAAATAGGAATGATATTTCTCTGGGATTGAATATCTGAAAAGGATATTGCTGGGGCAAAAAAGGTTGAATCATGTTGTTTTATGTTAAAATGATTTAAAATTAATTTACATACACAAATATCAATATAGCTTTGTTTACTTTTCTTTTGTGCAATAAACTTGAGTTTGCATGTTAAAAGAACATTGACAGCCTTGTGTGGATATAGTCAATGACGAAACACCACAGTAACAAACTCTAAAAACACAGGTTAAGATCAACTAAGTTAGCTTTCATTCTGGGATCTACTTGCCCATCAGCTTGGATTGTAACAGAATGCCATGTTATGAAAGTATAAAACTTATGAGTCACAATTGAAACAATGCCTTTGACTATATTGTAATGTGGTACCACACACTTGTGAATTTGCAAAGGACTGTGCCACAATTGATAATTGATAATTGATTAGCCTGATGTCACCCATGATGCTACGTGACCTTCAGCAACACTTGGTCTTCTTAATGAAGGTGGTAATTGTGCAGACCTTTTTTCTGAAAAAAGGAATGACTGTTGTGCAAAGAAACAGAGTGGAGAAGAAGGTGCTGTCATCAACCCTTTAAATAAACCATGTTGTACACTCCATGAACAAAGTTTAAGAACTTTACACACAACACTATTAATGAATACAGTGTAACATCATTGTTACAATGAATCTTGAAACTCCCTAGTGGTTTGGTGTCATTCTGTCCTGCTATTTTGCCAGGTTTAGATACTGGCCCACCACACCGAGTATGTACCAAACGCATCACAAGGGTGTTAAGAAGCAAGCAGTAGAGCTGTTTTGCCGTGATATGATGAAACATAAGATAGGACCGGGTTTGTAGAGAAGAGGGATAAGAGGCACAAACTGATGGAGAATGCTGTCAACCTGTGTAGCATGGTTAAAAGTAACAATAGGTAAAATGTTTCAAATGAGATGTCGTATAGTTCTGTATCATGATATAGGACCTCTGGCTCAGTATGTTCATGCATCATGGCGAGTTTGAGAAGTTCAGAGCAGCGCCACGGGTCAGAGGCTTCTACTCCAGATAGATGTCTTCTGTTGGACAGGTGTATTCAACGTATTCTTTGTAGAATAGCTGGAAGGCCTTCCTGTACAAGAGGGGAAACAGAAATATTTAACATTGAATGCCAAGCTCATGTCTCCTTCATTGCCCAACTCCATTATTTTTATCATTTGGTTAGAGAGAGCTTCATTCAAATCCTACCACAGATGAGTTAATTTTGGTGTGAAGGAAAATAGTTTCTAGAACAGCTATAAACCACTTGGGCTGAAAAGAATTGGGTAAAGCTGTAATAATGGACTCCACATGGAAGCTTTGTACCCTGGCTGATGACCAGTGATCCATTCTTACAAACCCGTTCTGCAAACCCCCAGCATCAAATGCATTCATTTTATTCAAACTCAGGAGAAGAGGAACTCTATAAATTGTGGTCCAGTCATAATGACGACCATCCCCAACCCGCTTTTGAGAAAGTACAAATTGTCATCTTCTACAGTGGTATCCCAATGATTATTTATATTGGGAAGGCTGCACATGGATCGATGTTTTAAACAAAGATCGACAGATGTTTTTGGGGAGATAAAGGTAACATGGGATTTGGAGCAAAGGTGGGTAAGGAGGTCAGCCAATTTCAAATCAAGGAGCGAATTACAGACAGGTTTGAAGCACTAAAAATGGTCTATTGTCACTTCCATGTTCCAGCTAACACAAATGACAAGAATGAAATAAAGCACAAGCTCACCGGATATATAATCTGTGTAAATTTACTGCCAAAGCTCACTTGAAACTGGCTTTAGTTTTAATACAAAGATAGCAAGAACTGCCGAAGCTGGAGTCAGAGATAACAGTGTGGAGGTGGAGGAACATAGCAGGCCAGGCATCAGTGGAGCAAGAAAGCTGACATTTCGGGTCAGGACCCTTCTTCAGAAATGGGAAGGGGAAAGGGAGCTTAGAAATAAACAGAGGGGGAGGAGGAGTGGAGCTGGGGAAGTTAGGTGGAATATTGATAGGTGAGTGCAGTTCGGGAGTGATGGGATTGGTCAGTGAGGTGGGGGGGGAACGGATAGGTGCGGGAGAAGATGGATAGGTTGTGTCAGGTCAAGGAAGTGGGGATGAGGGGGAGGGTTGGACATGGAATGAGGCTGGGGGGTGGGGAGATTTTAAAACTGGTGAAATCCACGTTTAGGCCATTGGGCTGTCGGCACCCAAGGTGGATATGAGGTGTTCTTCCTCCAGTTTCCAGGTGGCTGCCTGGCCTGCTGTGCTTCTCCAGCTCCACACTATGTTATAATTACTTGCATTAAAAATAAGAAATAAGTGTAAGGAAAACAAAATGTCAGGCAGGAAGGATAACCACAAGTTTTGTGAAGGTAGGATCATGAAACCGGAATGTAGAAAGAGTCCATTTAACCCATCATTTCTTTGCCATACCTTTATCGGTAATGCGTAAATTTCCCTTTAAAAAGGCTTGTATGGTACAATGTCCATCACTATTATTGTAGGCCATTCCATGTTCCAACTCCCTTCTGTATAAGATGATTTCTCCCAGCTTATCAGTTTGTAAAGACTTTGATTTATCACCTGCACTGATCTATTGTATCTTCTTAACTTCTCTTGGTCTCTGACCGTACTGGGAAGGTCATGTTGGATGTTGGTACTCCAATCTCTCTAGTGGGACTATGAACCTCAAACTGAGTCATAGATGAGGGTCTACCTATACAGCCAGAAGTGACACTCTGACAAAAAGGGAAAATGGGCCTAAGACAAGATAACACTCGTGCAGTGTCCATTGTCTGAGCAACACTTCCTTTGAACACTGACCCACAGGAGCATGCAGTGAATTTCTCCTTTTTCGCACCCCCCTCCAAAAAAAAGGGAAGTTTGAAAGAGATAAACACATACCCCACTGATTCTGCTATTGGTTTGGTTGAATCCTCAGAGACAAAAACATGGGAAGCAAATCGATGGTCTGAAGGATGTTTGGTAATAAATCCAAAATATCTGGAAAGAGAAAAAACGCAGTAGGAATACAACACAGATTTTTCTTAGAGCTATATAGTGTACCCAGAAGCTATTTCGCCCATTGTGCCTCATTTGAAAAAAAAAGTTAGTACCACTCCCTTGCACTTTCCTCAAAGCATCATTTATCCTTTGAGTATTTATCCTATTCTCTTTGGAAACTTACTACTGAACTTACTTGCATCTCTCTCTCAAATAAAGCAGCCCAGATCAAAACAAATCCCTGTCTAAAAAATACTCCTCTCCTTCTGGAATAAAACAAAAATCTGCAGATGCTGGAGATCTGAAACAAAAACAAATTGTTGGAGAAGCTCAGCAGGTCTGGCAGCATCTGTGGGGAGAAAGCAAAGTTAATGTTTCAAACCAGTGACTCAATCAGAACAAAATGAACTCTTTATTACCTTGAACACCTTCAATACGTCCTAACCTTCTCTGTTCACAGGAGAACAATCCCAGTTTCATTTGTCTCTCCAGAGTAACTTTGGAATCATGGAATACACAATCTCTAGAATAGTACATCTCAGGAAGAAACCAAGCAATTGAGTCTGCACCAGTTTAGTTTCGGAAGAACAATCAGGTTAATCCCACTCTTTTCCACTCCCTACAATTACTCCCTTTCAAGGTGTGCACCCAATCCGCTTTTGAAGATTAATATTGAATCTGCTTCCAAAACAAAAAAACTTTTCACCTCATTTCAGTTCCAAAGACAACAATTCCTCCAGCTCTGAAGAAATGTCACTGGACCCGAAACACTAACTGATTTCTATTCATAGATACAGCCAGACTTGCTGAGATTTTCCAGCAATTTGTTTTTGTTTCAGGTTCCAGCATCCACAGTTCAGTTTTTTGGTCAATTCCTCTATTTTCTCCTCCTTCACAACCCCTTCAAAACCTAAGCAGCCAAGCCCCTTTCTATATGAGAGAACACAGATGCTTTACAGTTGCATATTTGTTAAAAACTCTACTTTTAGGTCCTTTTTCACCTTTGTACTTCAGACTATTCCAGATGCTGCCCTGTATGCTTCCAACCTTCCAAATTCTTGAGCTATACAAGTCTCTGCTATTTGTTTCTTAATCTGCTTGCTAGGCCACCGAGGACAGGGAATAGAATGGGAATGAGAGAATATTGGTGTGGGACTGGTGCCACATCGGCTAGACAGATTAGGGACACCAGATTCTTGTTCCTAGTGAGCATTGTTACTGATATCATTACTTCCATATTTTTAAAAGGGAATTTAAATGATCAAAGTGCCACAGTGCAAAGTGAACCAATGTTGTGCTGGATTATTAATTCCGATCGGTTGAGTGGCTATTTCAGTCACATAGCCACTTCACTCAATGAAGTAGACAACAGGTGGGGACTGAGTGGATTTGTCTGAGATACAATCCACGGTTGAATATCCAGGTGAAAGATTTAGCCCACGGTGCTGCAATAACTCACATTTATATTGTGCTTTTAAACAGCATGATGGCTCAGTGGTTAGCACTGCTGCTTCACACAGTGCCAGGGACCTGCGTTCGATTCCAGCCTCGGGCAACTGGCTGTGTGGATTTCCTCTGGTTTCCTCCCATAATCCAAAGTTGTGCAGGTTTGGTGGATTGACCATGCTAAATTGCCCGTGGTTGTTGATTAACCACGGGAAATGCAGGGTTACGGGAATGGAGCGGAATGCTCTTCAGAGGGTAGGTGTGGACGTATGGGCCGAATGGTCTGTTTCCACACTGTGGGGATTTTATGATGTATGAGAATAAACATCTGAAGCAGAGAAGATAATAGGGCTGGAGTGACAAAGATTTCCAGCAAACAGGAATGTCCTATCCTGCCTTGGTGCCGGGTATTCATTATGGTTACCTTGTTCTCATCAATATCAACAGTTGCCATTTGAAGAATACAATAGGACTTACTTGGTGTTCTTTGGATGATACCCACAGAAAGAAACGTTCTTCAGCTGAAAAAAGTGACTGCATTTACTGGCCTGTCATAAAACAAAAAATAGGAGCAGAATTCATTTTAAAAAGCAGATTTTATGCTTCATATTTTTAGATGCAAATTTACATTTTTTGCATGGGCTTTTTAAATATCAAACGATAGCCAACTCTTTCATGGCATTGCTCAGAATAAGTCTCACAATATACTCAGGGTCACTTCAGATCAAATAGCATGTATTATTTTGCTGCTAAGGTGGAACAGTATTTAATTGAGTCAATCCTTCAAAGCACAACAGGAAGTTGCTCAGAATGGGATTACAACAAGGGATGTTCATAAGTTAGTGGGTGATAGTAAGTTTCCAACACAAAGTTAGAAGAAACCCACATGATATTTATTACTGCACTTTGAAACGTGACATCTGAAGTCTGCAGATATTTCTCGAGAGAGAGTTTATTTCATCCCAGTTTAGATGTGACATATTGCAATGGCCACTGATCTACACTGTTTAAATTAATAAAAAGGATGCTACATAATTTATTGTTGTGATATTTTCAGACTCAAATTCCATGATGGTGTATAAGTTCCTGCACTGTGTTTGATAAGCAGAAAGAGTAATAAAGAGCATGATTCCACTTGTATATTTATCATAGTGTTAGTTATTAAAGGAATGTTGGTTAAAAAACTAAGGGAGTTAATGTAAAATGAATGACATGGAAAATTTGAAATAAAATTAATAAAACAACTAGTTTCATGTCAGTGGAGAGATTTCTGAATTAAGGGAATGAATGTACAATATATAGGTTACAGAATTGTAGAACAGCATAGCATAGAAGGTAGGTTCTTGGGCTCCAGTTTATGCCAGATTTTTCAAAAGTGTACTTTAGTCAGTAATTCCCTCACTTGTTCCCCTCATTCCTGAAAATTTTCTCCCAGATATTCACCCAATTCCCTCTTAAAAAATGTTGTTATTGAATCGGTATCAATCACACTATCAGCAATTTACTCCAAACTTTAACAGCTTGCTGTGTGACAAGGATATCCTTCAGGTTGCCTCTGGCTTTTTTGCTAATTATTTTAAATCTGCACATTCTGATTTTTGCGTCCTCAGCCCAGTTTTTCTTTATTTACTCTATTGAAACTCATGATTTTAAAGACCTTATCAAATCTCTTAACTTTTTTACTTCAGAGAAGAATGACCCTTGTTTCAGTCTCTTTAAGTAACTAAATTCCCAGAAAAATTCCCATGAATCACACCTGTAACCTCTCCACATGTTAATATTTTGTTTTAAACTGTTAGCTTTCCACTCAAGTACACAACTTTTTCCCCACTATATATTCCTAAGTTGACATTTACGATGGAATTTGTCCAGGAAAGTTGTGCTAAAATTACACCCTACCATCAGTGAATGTGCTGCAGTGATGGGAGCATGTGAGTAAATGACGACTTCTACAAAACATTCCAATATAAACATGGAATAGGAAATGCAATAGAAGGATAGAATGTAGGACTGTAAGACAAGCACTGATTAATGTTGCACACTTTCCTGGTAACATCCCTTATCAGGGAACAATGATCTGACAAAACATATGCAGCTCCATGGGAGTGTATTACTTCAAGTTGTATGGCATAATTATTTCTGTCTAATCGATATTACATGGCTTTGCACGAGGGGGAGCTCACAAGATCATAGATTGGTTAAAGGAAAGTAGAGAAGAAAGTCAATTTCTTTAGTGCCTGACCTCTGCAGGAGCAAATCAGCTCACTCACCCTGCCTCTGCAGCCTTGTAAAATAGATCTCTCTTCAGATATTTAGACAATTAACTTTTGAAAGTCATTGTTGAACCTGCCATCACCAAAATCTCAGGCAACACATTCTAGATTCTAAACCACTCACTTTGTAAAAGGTTTTCCTCAAATTTGCTGCTGGTGGGCCTAACTGAGCCTGAGCATGAAAATGTAATGCAACTTCTCCACTGGAAGAATGTAGAATTGCGTCAAGACCATTTCAGTTATAAATATAGAAATAAGATTCTCTAAAGGGAAAATGTTCCATGCAAGAATTTTGTGCTGTGAACCACCATCATTCCATTCAACAGTTAATTTATGCAAGTGTTACAGACAAGATATAAGTATGAATGATATAAATGACCTTTTCATAGACTCCACGTCCATCGAGTTGTACAGCTATTTTAATTCCTTGCATACTGATCTCCAGGACACAGCTAGAGGGAGGGTTGAACTGCACAGTCAATCTTCTTGTTGTTGCAATCTATTGCGAACGAAGTTGTTGTTTAGACTTCAAGTACAGAAGTTGAAGTGCCATTTTTAAAAGAGCAATTTAACCCTGTATCAGTTCACTTTTTTCCTCCTTTTGATACACACAAATCCCAACCAATATCTAGCAAATGTCACAAAAACATACAATCCAGTCATATCCTTCAGCAGTTTGTGCAAGGGTGCTGTGCATAAAGTGGCTACAAATTGTTTCCAACAGTGACAAAGTGCTTTGTATGATGGAACGTGTTTACTTATATTTTAGGACTTGGATTTCAAAATAGAGGCAGGTGGATGTGGGTTAGTTCTCTGAAGTTGATATTTTTCAATTGGTCAGAAATTCATTTGGAACAGTGACTCAAGAGCAAAAGTTCCAAAAAAGAGCATGTTACTGCAGTTAGTTTTAATAGATTGAATGTTTACACTGCTAAGGTTCCAACAGACCAGAAAAGCATTAGTTTTATCTTTTTAATTCCGTTCAGAAGAGTCAAGACTCAATTCAGGTTGGAACAGTTTCTCAGACCAGACAAATCAAAAACCTTTAGTTCAGGGGAACCAGGCACCAGAGTTGAAATTTTACTCTGTGGAACTTCTAGGCCAGGGGAAACCAGACAGAAATCTTCAAGATGGTGGAACTGAAAAACATTTAGGCACCAAGACTCGTGAAATGTTCGTGCAAGCAGACTTGGAAAGGAATCATAAAATTATCTTCATAGTTGAAGGAAAAGAAGCTGGGACGAGTCAGTTAAGTAAAAACAAATATTTAAGAATAAAGGTTTTCTGAAATAGACTATTTGTAAAAAAAAAAGTTGGAAAACCGATTAAAACCTCTGTTATTTGGAGTTAATAACTTTCTAACTCTCCTATATATGTATACAACTTGGTTTATTTATTTCATGTGTTTAAAACTTATGTTTTGTTGTTAAAACACATGTGCAGTCTCATGTGACTATGTTCGAGTAAATAATCATGAACAAAGTGCAAAAATTGAACAGGTCATCTCTCAAGCTAGGTTTCATTTTGGGAGAGGACTTGCCCAGTTTTCCCATTAGCTAGAATCAGAACAACTTTGGGAAGCTTCGAGATTATGAAAGACAATGTAAATGCATGCTCAATTTTCCTTTCGTCAGCATTTTTTAAAAATGCACTCACAGGATATGGGCATCTCTGGCTAGACCAGTATTTATTGCCCATCCTTAATTGTCCACAGGACCATTAAGAGTAAACCACATTGCTGTGGATCTGTACTCACATATAGGCCAGACCAGATAAGGATGACGGATTTCCTTCTCTGAAGGACATTAGAGTAAAACAGATGGGTTTTTTCAACAATCAAAATGGTTTCATGGTCATCATTAGACTCTTAATTCCAGATTTATTTTTTTTTTTTTACTGAGTTCAAATTCTACCATCTGCCATGGTGAGATTTGAACCAGGTTTTCTGGAACATCAGCTGATCATTCTGGATTAACAGAATAGCAAAAATACCACGAGACCATTACCTCCCTTCAGTTAAGCATATTTGATCATGTTCTTGCTGACGACTAACTATCATCTTCCCAATAAGATCCTTTAAAGGAGATATACCCTGCGATGCGTCGTCCTCAAAACAGCCTTTCAGCCATCTCACTGCCGATGATGGTTGAGATAATCCACATCCCTCAACTCCTTGAGGGATCAACGATCTCTCTCAGCCTCAAATATATTCTTGGGGCAACCACAACCTTCTGGGTCAAAAATTTCCAAGACTTATGACAATTTGAGTGAGAAAATGCATCTGTATCTTACTCGTAAATGATTGATCACTTATCTGGAGATGGGGTGCATGTTCTAGAATCATCAAAAAAGGAAAACAAGTTGTTTGTCTGTCCTTCAAAAACTTATATATTTCAATGAGATCATGTCATTTTTCTAAATTCAAGAGAGCATACACCTAATGAACTCAGTTCTCCTATGATGAGGAAGCACTCTCAACCCAGGAACCAATCTAATGAACCATGTTGTACCACCTCGAATGCAAGTATATGCTTCATTAAATGATCAAAACTATATTGAGTACTCCAGGTATTGTCTCACTGTAGTCCTGCACAAACTGCAGCAAGACTTCCCTAATCATAGTCCAACCCCATTACAATAAAGACCAACAATCCACTTGCCTTCCCTATTACTTGTGTACCTTTGTGTTCTTTGCACAAATGCATTCAAGTCTTTCTGAACTTCAACATTTACAAGTTTCATCTCAATAAAAACTCTGCTTTTCTATTCTTACTACCAAAACTAATAAGCTCGTGTTACCTAATCTTTACACCCATCTGCAACCTTCTTGTCCACTATCTTAACCTGTCTATATCTTTATGCAGCAGTCTGTCCCCTTCACACAGCTTCCATTCTCATCCAGCTTTGCATCATCTGCAACCTTGCACTACTGTGCCACTTCACGTGTCATTTATAGACATTGCAGATAGCTGAACTTCAGGCACTGATCCTTGATGCAATTCACGATTCACGATTCACAGTCTAACTTGAAAATATTGTTTTTATCCTACTCTTTGCTTCATGTTTGTTAGCTAATACACTAACCATGCTTCAATTATACGCAACTCCATAAGCCTCTATCTTGTGCACTAACTTTATGTTATTAATTGCTTCTTTTAAAAAAAAAACAGGGTCTGGGATGTGGAAATGCACAGAAATTACGTCAACTGCTTTCCCTTTATCCACAAAAGATTCTAATAAACTTATCCAATTTGCTTAAAAGTCAAGATTTTCATTCATCATTTAAATCTCACCACCCCATACGAGGTATATTTCTACTGTTTCAAGTCCAGGTTAAAAACAGTTCCATTTTGATTTTCAGAAGACAGTATTTTCTCAGTTAATTTTGATGTTACCTTCTGCATGGCTGCACACAGTACATCATTCCCTTTATGGTATGGCACTTGGACTGAACCCAGGAATTTCAGATGGAATTTATCTACCCAGTCATTCTTTTCTGCTACTGCTGCTGAGACATACACAGGAAGGAAAAAAAAATTGCGTATTTGTAACATCAATCTATATGTTTAAAAAAAAGCTCTAAATTTTTGATTTTCTGACTGGAAACATTTAATTACAATAGGGTTGAACTGATTTCTGGTGTTGCACTGATAGCACACACTTAACATTGGAATAAACATCACTTCCGGCTACCTCAAAATGGACGGCAAGCCTAGTTTGTATTAAAGTAACACCACGTTCAATTTGACTTGGAAGTTTTAGAAAAATAAGTGGTCTAATTTTAGCACTTATGGTTTTACAGAAAATACAAGTTATTGTTTTCAATTTGGGAGCAAGATCAAATTGATCCCTTTTCTGGGCCAGAGGGAATGATTATCATGGTGTCAAAATGTTGCTTATGGTCTTCATTACCTCCCTCACTTTTGAAAAGCAAGTTTAATGTATAAATCCACTTTCCAAATATTGGGAAAGCCAAGGGCGAGTTGCTATTTACTTTACATGAAGGACAACTCGATCACCAACTTTACTTCTCAGCATTACCTTATCCCCCAACTGGCTGAGCAATTTGCATATTGCACAGGTGTCAGTTTTCTTTTCAGTAACATCCTGGCTGAATCTAATCAAAAATTTGATTGGTCAACATTTTGAACGGAAAGAAAAGAAATCCATCATTCTCATGTTTCGAGCTAACCTCTCCCCTTTCTCTAGAGAGGCTGCCTGACAGTGATTCAGTTTTCTGCATTCCATCGCGTTGCTTGCGTTATGTTTATTGGTATGAGTGCCTGGCTTTACTATACAATTTATGCAAGTGGAATACCTGCAAATTGTCCTCGTTCCATGTTGACTTCAAGTGCATAGTATGCTGGGAAGATTCCTCTTTCACCCGTTCGCATATTGTAGGCATGGTACCAGTAATCATCAGCCTGCACGTCTACTAGAAGAGGGTCGTCCACCTCTAACTCCAGCTCATCATCATGTCGAGGCACGAATCTATGCAGGGCGAGAAGGAAGACCACCTTAAAAAGGAAAGAAAAGCCTTTCCGAGCACTAAAACTTCATTGAAATTAAACTAAGGTGGAAGTCTAATTGCAGTGAATTTACAGATAGTCATTTTGTGATCTATGAATAATGAGTAAAATTCAATTGCTTTTAATCAAGTAGCAATTATTTAAAAAGAAAAAGTGACTGAATTTAGTATGGCCTTTCATGACCACTGAACATCCAAAGCTCTAAAGCCAATAAAGTAAAGTATTTTTGAAGTGTAGTCACTATGATGATGTTGGAAACAAATCAGCTTGTTTTTACTTGGGAGCGCCTATGAACAGCAATGTGACAATAATCAGATAGTCTGTTCTTGTGGCATTGATTAAGGGATGCATGTTAAATCGACAGTTGGGATTAATTCTCCTGCTCTTATTCAAAATAGTGCCATTCAATCTGTTCACCCAGGTCAGACATAACCTCACTTTTACGGTTTCATCCTAAAGATGGCACCAACAGTGTAACACATTCCAGAGCAGAACTGTGGGAAATTGCATCCAGTCTATTTATATTGTGGCCGCATGGTTTATTAAGAGTCCAGAGTCATACAGCACAGAAACAGACCCTTTAGTCCAATTAGTCCATGCCTACTATGTTCCCAAACTAAACTAGTCCCAATTGCCTTCATTTGGCCTATATCGCTCTCCACCTTTCCTATTCATAGATACTTATCCAAATGTCTCTTGGACATTTTAATTGGTCAAAATGTCATTTGTTGAATGAAACCATACTGACTGTTCCCAACTATGTGGAGTTTTTCCAAAACTGTACAGGTATAATCTGTAATAATAATTAATTATTAATCCACACTGTACATCAAGCTAAGGGTTTATAGCATCCATTTTGTCTTGCTTCTGTCTTGAATTGAGGGGTTATGTTTGCTATTTCTCCAAATCAAAGAAAATTTGCCAATGAAGCACCAAGGCATCTACTAGCTCATCAGCTACATCTTTAAGACCAGAGCATAAAGACCACCTGGTCCCAGAGATATGCAAGCCAACAGCTCTGTCAGTTTGCTTTTTACCACTTCCCTTGTGATTATAATTTCACTAGCCTCTTCTCTTCCTTCTACCTGCTGATTTACAGCTATTAGTGAAAGTTTTTGTATCCTTTTTAGTGCCCACAGAAGCAAAATTTGTGTTTGTTTAATCCACCATGTCTTAATCATCAACCATTAATTCCCCAAACTCACGTGCAAACGGGTCAACACAACTTTGCCTGCGGAAACTAGTTTCTTAGTTTCATCTCATACTCAGATTTTTCTCCTGATGAGCCTTTGGTAATTCTGTGCTGGACTTTATATTCTGACCAATCATCAGACTTACCATTCATCTTTGGCAATGATATGCTTTTTCCTTAAGTTTAGTGCTTACCCCAACTTCTGTAAGTATAGATGGCGGGTCCTCCCTTTAGAATTTTTCTTTATAGTAGCAATGTAATTATTCTGAATATTCTGAAATATCACCTTAAATGTGTGCCACTGTGTCTCTATTAATCCATCACCTATCAATTTATTTTAGCCAGCTCAGCTTTCATGTCCATGTATTTGCCCTTTTTTTAGATCTAAGACTAAGATTTTCACCCTAATCTACTCTCTTTCAAACTAAATGTAAAATTCAATCATATTGTGGCCACTGAATCCTTGGGGAGGGAGCATTAGTCTGAAGTCATTCACTAATACTGCCCCATTACACGATAACATGACATAACAAATTGCACTCTGGTTAGTTCCAGACAAGCAGATTGTGAAACTTGAATTAAATTAATCTGGAATTAAATGACAAACAAGAATGCACAGTTGATTGCTGTAAAAGTCCATCTTGCTCGCTAATACCCTTCACAGAAGGGAATATGCTATCTTTACCTGGTGTGGTCTATCAAAACCATTCTTTCTAACTCCAAACCCCACTGCAATGTGGTTGACTCTGAAATGGTCAGGTTGTACCAAAGCACTATCCTAAAGAAAGGAGTGAAACTGGACAGAGCATCCAGCATCAACATGGACATCAAAAAAGACAGGAGGACACAGCCACTTCAACACTGTAAAGTCTTCCTTCCTAATATCTAGAAGATTGCACGAAAATTCAGGCAGCTGTCTCACAAACTAGTCAAGCAACAACTTGGCATAATCATACTCATTGGATCATTCTATAGTGTCCCAGAGACTACCATCACTATTGCTGGGTACATCCGGACCTATCAGCAGGCTAGACATGGCAGCGCATTGACAAATAGTTAGAAGGCAGTTGCTCTGGGCGTCCTCAACGCTGATGCCAGACCCTGTAAAGTTTCATGCCAAAGAAACATCAGTTGATTATTGTTTACAGTCACCTCCCTCCCCACACCCTAACTTGGCTAATGAATCCATGCTCCCTCAAGCGGAGGGCCAATTGCAGGAAAGAGGGTGATATGCTGGAGAATGGAGCTCTGGGTGTGGGACTTCAATGCCAACCACTTAAAATGGCTTGATAGAGCCACTATTGACTGTGCTGGCCAAGTCAGAGGACGTAGCTAGTAGACTGGGTCTGCATTAGGTGACGAAGGAAACAAGAAGAAACATCTACTTGTACTTAGCCTCATCTTTCTACTTGTCATAGATGGATCTATCCAAGACAGTTAAAAAGGTATGAGTGACAATGGCACAGTCCCTGTCAAGACAAATTCCCACCTTCACTTTGAGGATACTGCCCATTATGTAGTGTTGCAATACCACCATGATAATTGAAAGAGTTTAAGTAGATCTAGCAACTCAAAAACTGAGGCATTGTGGACAATCAATAGTAGCAGAATTGGATTAAACCATAATCTATAACCTCAAGGCCCAACATATTCCCCAACCCTACAATTACCATCTTAACGAAGCCAGGGACCAACCCTGGTTCAATGAAGTGTAGAACAGCATGTCATGAAAAGCACCAGGTATATGTAAAAGAATTTAACTATCTCCCTTTGACACTCAATAGCATTACTGTTACAAAATTACCCACCATCAATATTCTGAGAATTATGATTGGCCACAAACAGTTCTGGACCAGTCATGTAAATATTCAAGCCATAGGAGCAAGTCAGAGGCTAGGAATTCTGCAGCAAGTAACTCGCCTGTCATCTCCTAAATGCCAGTCAACTGTCTACAAGGCAGAAGTCAGGAGTGTAATTGAATATTCTGCACTTGTCTGTATGGTTGCACTCCATAAAATTCAAGAAGCTCAACACTACCTCGGATAAAGAAGAGTGCTTGCTTGGCAGCCTACTCTGCACCTTCAATATTCACTCCCTCCACCATGTGAAACACAGGACAGCGATGTGCACCATCCAGAAGATGGATTCTTTCAACACCACATTTTCCATCTGTGACATCTACCACCTAAACAAGACAAGGGCAGCAGATGCATGGGAGCACCACCACCTGCAAGTACCCATTCAAGTCACACACCATCATTTACTTTAAGAGTCTTTAATCACTTCTTCCTTGTCAAAATAATGGAATTCTTTTCCAAATAGCACTGTGTAGATTAAAGCACAGGGATTGCATTGGTGGAAGGAGGCAGCTCACCACGACTTTCTCAGTGTCAATCAGGGATGCACAATGAAATGTTGGCCTACCTTGCAATGCCCACAGCCCATTAATGAATATCACATAATGAAGCACTTTGGGATACCTGAGGTCATGAAAGGTCCAAATTAATCCAAGTATTTTTGACTGAGCTTTTTCTTAATTTTGTTTCATCCCTCAATTCTTTACTCACGCTGCAGGTTTAATTATTGAGTAATGTGTTTTTGCATGAACTCTCCTGAACCTTTTTAATTATTCCCTACAGATGTTCTGTTTCAACATTCTTTTCTCGCTATTTTCTTTTGCTCCATCCTCATCCCCACACAAGTAGCAAATTTCCACAACCTTTTTTTTTGTTCTTCTTGTTCTTTATGCTTCAATGATCTTGCATCTAATTATGTTGTGATTTTGGACAATAGACAAATATAACATAATGATGTAAATTGCAATTAGTTCTGTTCTCACAAGAGCACTAAAGCATGTGTTGAAAAAGCAGAGAGCTAGGAAGAGAGGTACTAAGTGGCCAACAATGAATGTATTACAATGCTTGATTATAACAAATTATTCTAATTCTGGGTTATTTTAACAGGTTTTAAAAACTACACCAATTATAAATTCCCTCCCTGCAGTGTTACAAATACATTGTGCATAAACATGTGGACACAATTAATTGTGACAACACAGGCAGCAAGGCCACGTCAACTTTATAATTGCAAATACTTCCTAAATGAATAAATTAGGACCAATTTACTGAGTATCAAATGACTGTATCAGGCTGCAGTTAATCCACCAGAGGTGGTTGATTTAACATGATTTGTTTCATAACTGTTTTCAAATGCATCCCAAATAACAAGTAATCTCTACGTCTGTTCCTCAAGAACCTCTTCAAGAAAGATTGCAACAAAACTTCAAGTTTTACCCTCGTCTCAAAAAAACCTCCATGAAGCATCACTGATTATAATAGTTTCTATTCATATTCACTTTTAATTATTCATTTGCAATGTATAGGTACTGATGGTTAGGCTAATATTCATTGCCTCACCCCTTAGTTGAGAGTGATTGCTGTGGGTGTAAACTGCCTTCTTGGGCAACTGCAATGGAGGCAGTACAGAAAAGAGGGAGTGTGGTTGTTTAAAAGCAATGAGGGAACCAGACCGCATTGATATGGCAAGACAATATGGATCAGAAATGAGGTAGGAAAACATGCAAAAAGTAGCATCATTTTGAAACCAAATCAGAAGGAGGAACAGCAGAACCTGTGCATTTTAAGGATTCAAATGGGTTAAACATCAGAGTTATTTGTTGGCTAACAAGTGTTCAGTTAATTTGTTAATCAACGAGGCCAGGAGTAATGGAGCATGAACATCAGGGATGGAGATAAATGATGCCACTCCAAGGGAACAAGCAGTTCAGATCAAGAACATTTCGGTACAGTTAAACAATAGCCTAGAAATTGAAGGCATTTTCGAAACACCAATTTTAAATTCCTGCTGAAGATTAAAATTATTCTTGGTCAATCTCTGGTCTCTGTGCTTTGAAATTTCTGAAGCATAAAATAGACTTCAAGATATATGCAAAAGTAAAAGTAAATTGTTGCAGATGTTGGAAGTCTGAAACAAAAACAAAAAAAACGCTCAAAGTATTCAAAAGTTCAAGCAGCATCTGCAAGAGAGAAACAGCTAATGTTTTGTCAGAACAGAACATTGACCTGAAAGAAGAACCCTTTCTCTCAACAGTGCTGCCTGATCTGTTAAACATTTTTCACCTTTTCTGCTTTTGTTTTAAAGACAGATATATGTCTTCAGCAGCATGTATATTATTTTCCTTCTCTCACACAGGCACCTTTTCCATTTTAAAAAAAAAGCAGAGTCACTGTTCAAAATATTTTTAAAAATCTCAGTGTAAATGATATCTAATACAGATTTGGACAATTGTCCTCTCAAGATTTTATTCAAAAAAGTTTAAGCAGAAAGTGCTAGGAGCAAACAGAAATTTTAGTTTGCCTAACCAAAGTGCATCAGAAGTCAAGGGCACTGCACAGAGATGGGCTTCCAACAGAATTCTCCTGTTCATTGCCTCCAACATCAGATGTGTGACAAGATAATTTACGAAGCGCTAATGATATTCAACATCTCTGTCTTTCAGAGTAGTATTGTACTTCGGATGTTCTAGTAGGCTGCAAAACAGGACATCACAAAAAGCTTTGTAGCCAATGGAAATAACGCCATGGGGAAAATGGCAAGGTCCCACAAATGTGATAATGACCAAATAATCTGTTTCAGTGACATTGGCTGAGGGACAAATATTGGCCATGATACCAGTGGATCCACAAAAAGAAACAATGAAACCAGTGGTGACTTGATTTGTAGGCTAGTATGTCTTGGGGGTATGCACACTTCATAAGGGAGGTAAATTGGATTGGTGTCAGTAGCCCTAATTAATGATTAACACAGGCACAAATGGATCAAATGTGCCTTCCTGTATTTGATGTGGAGTGGCTCTTACCTGAATACTGCTCTGTGTGTTTGATCTCTTTCTTCTCCGTTTATTGTACATGAAAATAATCCAAAGGATTCTGCACCTAACAGAAACAAACACAAGTTTAAATTAACTACTTTCAATGCCAATGCATTTAAAGATAAGCAAACTCCACACCCACCTTCCTAAAAGCTAATATTCTGCCAGTTAACAAGCATGGGGCTGGATGAACACAGCAGGTCAAGCAGCATCATAGGAGCAGGAAAACTTGACGTTTCGGGCCTAAACCCTTCATCAGAAAATAGTCTGAATACATCTTCACCTCAAAAAGTTTAAACCTGCCCAGGCTCTGGCAACTCTTGATAAAGGTGGTGAAGCAGATTTAGTCGTAAATTGCCAATAGAGCTGGATAAATACTAGAATGGAAGAAAACCACAGGGCTATGAAGAAAGAACAGGAGGAAATTGGATTAGTTAGATAGTTCTTTCAAAAGAGGCAGAATAGGTATGCTGGACTAAATAGCCAGAAGATTTTATTCTTCCACACACTGAAAATACTGCTACATGGTGAGGGTTCCAGAAGGACAGGACAACGTTAAGAATTTTGCACAGAATTCTTTTCCTGATTTTAAACAGAGGCTTAACACCTCAGACAAAAAGAAATTAGAAATATGATTATTGGATGAGCAGAATATGTGTCTGCTAATATCACTCAATGTGTCAGTTGCAAGCCAGAAACTACTGACAGAATTCGGGTCCTTTTCTCAGCAGATTCGGATGTAGTTTCTTTCATCTTCTGATAGCATTGGTAAGTTGCACTGCGAGGCAAAAGAAACATGCAGGTTCTGCACTGGATACTCAAGCAGCCTTTTTCTTCTTGCACTACAGATGTATCATGCATCAGTGCACAAGACCAATTCCCACTCTCTGATTAGCATCTGATTCTTCCATTCAGTTAATTGGAGAAAATGGGAAAGGTTCATATCCCGAGTTTCTAATTGTGTTTTGTAATATTCTAGAGAGACGTTTCTGTAAAATACTCACTTGATGCACTGACCTTTGCCCCTTATGAAGTGTGCATACCCCCAAGACATACAAGCCTACAAATTCTAAACTCTCTGCACACGGAATGTAAGGAGTTTTGGGAAGGATTTGGCATGAACACTTTACACTTGGCTTCTACACCTAACCCCAGCCTTTCTGTGCACTCAAGTTCTACTAATAGTCAGTGAAACGGGAGTTAAATTAATATAAACAATTTCTCTCTTGACAGATACTGCAAGACCCACCAAGATCTCCAGCATCCTAAGAACTTTGCTTTTATTTAGGTGAATTAATTTGTCCACCGTTTTCAGTCATAAAGATTTGAAAGGCCCTTTGAAATTAGACTACGCAATGCGTAGGGCTACAGAAAGTATACCCGCATTATCATATCCAAGACCCAGGAGGGAAACTCAATATCACAAATCTTGCTGACTCAATCATTGACTGATCGATAACAATGGTATGAGAAAGGGTGTCATTACTGGGGCAGATCACAAGGTTTGTATGGAATAATCACAAGATTCTGGGAGCCAAGAGTCCCTAAAGCCTGTCCACCATCTACAAGGCACAATTAAGGATTGTGATGCAATACACCTCAATAGCCTGAATAGATACAGCTCCAATAACAAGAAACTCTCACTAACCACGACAAAGCTCCCTGCTTGATTGGCACCACATCCAAACAATCCACTCCTTCCATCAAAGACACTCAGAACCAGCAGTGTACACTATCAATAAGATGTACTAGGAATTAGCCTAAGATCCTCAGACAGCACATTCCGAACCTCCAGCCACTTGCAGCTAGAAGGACAAAACCACAGATATATGGGAACGCCTGCCCCTGTGAGTCCCGCTCTAAGCCACTCAACATCCTGACTTGAAAATGTACCAGCGTTCCTTCACTGCTGCCAGGTCAAAATCCTGGAATTCCTTCCCCAAGGGCAATGTGGGTCTACCAACAGCAGGTGGACTGCAGTAGTTCAAGGCGGCAGCTCACCACCACCTTCTCAAAGGTAACTAGGGACAGGCAATAAATGCTAGCCCAGCCAGCAAAGCCCACGGCCCATGAATGAGTTGAAAGAATTTATTTATTCTTCAACCATGGAAATTATTGCTCATCCTTAATGCCGCTGAGATGATGGTGGTGAGCCACGTATCCATGTGGTGTGGATGCAGCAATAGTGTCATTAGGAGAATTCCAGGATTTTGACACTGTTTCAGTGAAGAACAGAACTGTACCGTTCTGAATCAGGACGGTGTCATCTTGGAAGGCAACTTGCAGATAATGGCATACCCACGTGCTCTCCTCTAGGTGATGGATGCTGCAGGATTGGAAGGCTTTGTCAAAAACCATCTTGCTTTATGCCCTGGGCCTGCTGCAATGTTCCAAAGCACATGCAAACAAGGAACAAATCATTTTCCATTTAGGTGTTTAACAGCCTCACAGTCTCAATGTTGAATTCAATAACTTCTGAAACTGACCACACGATGTTTATTTTCCGTTTTTCTCCCCTTCTCCCATCCCACTCCTGTTCTTAGTGCAGCTTTGTCTAGCTTGTTCCTTCTTCACTTTGCACTTATTAGAGGGGACAAATTTTCTCCCTTTCAGTTTAATTTACACCCATTTTACACCTCTTTCTTTTGCCACAATTAACAACCCATTCATCTCTTGCACTGAGTCTCTGCCTCTGTCAAAAGTATATATAAAAAAACACTTCCCAAAATCTCTCCAAAGGGTCATGCCAGACTTGAAATGTCGACTCTTTCTCTCCATAGACGCTGCCAGACGTGGAGTTTTTCCCAGCATTCTGTGCCTGTCTACATGTCCAGGGCAGTTATTCTCATCTCAATTCTGGAATTCATCTCTTTCATCCACATGAGCCATGACGTGGTTCTGTTTGCTTTTATTATTTCATGGTATATGATCATCACTGTTCAGTCCAACGTTTATTGACAATCTACAATTGCCCTTCGATAAAGTGACAGGTCACCACATTCTTGAACTTCCCCAAGTCCATCTGGTGTTAGTACACCCACAGAGATGCTAAAAGGGGAGCTCCACACTTTTAACCAAACAGCAGTGAAGAAATGGCAATGCAGTTCCAAGTTAGGATAGTATGCTCCTTGGGGAGAATCTTGGAAGGTTTGGAAGAGATTGTCAAAAGGAACTTGGCAGGTTGCTATAGTGCGTGATCTATATAGTACGCATTGATACCACTGTGTCACTAGCAGAAGGACTGAATGCTTACGGAGGTCGATATGGTATCAATTAAGGGTTTTTTCTCCCCCCCCCAGTGGTGTTGAACTACCACAGCAATGTTGCTGATGCAGCCATGCAGCCAAGTAAAATGTATTCCATCAGATCCCCGAAAGTTGATCAGACTATGAGGAATCAGGTGAGTTACTCACCACACAATTCCCAGATTCTGTCCTATTCCTGTCGCCTAGTAGAACCCACTGAGCTTCAGTGAGGAAGTAATCACTGATTAAGAGCTGCCTGATAGTACTGTCGATGACATTTTCCACCGATTGGCTAATGGACAGTAGACTGATGCAATGGTAATTGGCTGGGCTGGATTTGTCCTGCCTTTGTTTTTTTTTCTTGAAAAAGACATGTATGCAGACAGGCAGGACATATCTGAGCTGTTCTACACTGTTGGATAGATACTAATGTTGGTTGCTGTTCTGGAACAGCTTGGCTGTGGGAGTGGCTGGTTTGGAGGTACAAGCCTTCAGTACGACAGCCAAGATGTTATCAGGACTGATAGTCTTTGTTAGGTTCAGTGCAGTTCTGTTACAGCCCCAGCAGGCTGCTGTTTTACATTTAGTTCTGCATAGTGTTGGTCACTCAGCCTGATGGCAATGGTAAAGTGAAGGATATTGCAGCGCAGAGCGTTACAGTACATAGCGCGGTGAAAGACAATCGAAGACAACTTGCTGAGCTTTTGCAGCAACTTGTTTTTGTTCCCGATTCACAGCATCCGCATTTCTTTCAGCTTTTACCCTCCCTGATAGAGTGTGGTCGGGTTTGGAATGATCTAAGTAAAAATGTTCTCAAATCCCTCTCAACCCCCACCTTCCACTTTAAAGTAGTGTGCCCCTCGTTCTTGACCTGCTTTCTATCCACCGTGTCCATTACTTATAGTTCTGTTAACCATTATTCTTCTTATAAAAGAATATTCCCAACTTGCACAAAATCCAGGCAAAATCCACATGATGTGAATAGGGGTACATTGACTACTTCATTGATATACAACTTGTTTTCTTTTACTATCCCCTATGTAAATCGCTCAATGTTCCCCTCTTCCATCAATCCCACTCCATTACACATGCCTATTGTAACCGTCCAATCACCTGGAGATAAGCAATAATTTCCACTGGTACCATCCAAGAAAAATTCAAGGAAAATCACAACATTAATGGCGAGAGGAGTCAAGTTGAACAGAAACAGAAGTTGCTGGAGAACTCAGCAGGTCTGGCAGCATCTGAGGGAAGAAAACAGAGTTAACATTTCAAGTCTGGTGACTCCAGAGCTGTTAGCAACCCACGTGGGGGGGGGGGGGGGGGCGGTGTGTGGGGGCTGTGGACAGGAAAAAAAAAAGAAAGAGAGAGCACACAAGGGAATGTTAGATGGCGGGCTAGGACAGTAGAGAAGCTGAATAAGCGATAAAGAGATCGGAGGGATGCAGAGAATGGGTAGTCTATGCTGAAAGCAAACCATATGATGTGATAATAGCCTCAGTGTGGGCGAAATGGGTTGGCTGTGCTAAAAGCAATGTTAAAACAGGATCTCAAACAAAGTTGCTAGAAAAGCTCAGCAGGTCTGGCAGCATCTGAGGAGGAGAAAACAGAGTTAACATTTCGGGTCCGGTGACCCTTCCTCAGAACCGATGGTGGCTGGGAAAACGTCAGTTTATATGCAGAAAATAGGGAGGTGGGTGGGGTAGGGAGTAAACGATAGGATAGAGCCCAAAAGAGAGAGAAAGGCAATTGGACAGACAGAGGAGTTGCTAACGATCAGGCTGGGAGGGTGAATAGTTGTTAATGGGGGCTGTTAGTGACTAGCAACAGGGGGTGTGTAGTGGCAGGCTATGTGGTAACAAGGCCTGGTGTGTGGGGTGGGGGGCTGGGACACGGGAGTGTTTAGGCCCTAAAATTATTGAACTCAACATTGAGTCCGGAGGGCTGTAGGGTTCCCAAGCGGAAAATGGGGTGTTGTTCCTCCAGCTTGTGCTGGGCTTCACTGGAACACTGCAGCAAGCCAGAGACAGATGTTGGCCAGGGAGCAAGATGGTGCATTGAACTGGCAGGCAACAGGTAGTTCAGGGTCGTTTTTGCGAGCAGAACGTAGATGTTCTGCGAAGCGGTTGCCAAGTCTACACTTCGTTTCCCTAATGTAGAGGAGACCACATTGTGAGCAGCAAATGCTGTCGACTAGATTCTTGGAAGTGCAGGTGAAGTGTTGCTTCACCTGGAAGGTAATGTTTGGGCCCTTGGATACTGGGGAGGGAGGAGGTAAATGCACCTTCGCCGGTTATAGGGGAAGGTGCCGTAGGGCTGTGGGGAGGTGTTGGGGGGTAAGGACACCCTGATCCATGCTTCCCGGAGGGAACGGTCCCTGCGGAAGGCAGGGGAGGGGAATGTGTCTGGTGGTGGCAGAAATGGCACCTGATAATCTTCTGGATGTGGATGCTGGCGGGATGGTAGGTGAGGATAAGGGGAACCCTATCGCTGTTGCGGGAGGGAAGAGAAGGGGTGAGGGCAGAAGTACGGGAGATGGGTCGGACCTGATTGGAGAGCCCTGTCAACAATGGAGCTGGGGAGTCCTCGGTTGAGGAAGAAGGTGGACATTTCGGAGGCTCCCTTGTTGAAGTTGGCCTCATCTGAACATATGCGACAGAGACAGAGGAACTGAGAGAATGGGATGGAGTCTTTACAGGAAGTAGGGTGCGAGGATGTATAGTTCAGGTAGCTGTGGGAGTTGGTGGGTTTGTAATGGATATTAGTGGTTATAACAGGACCTGGTGTGGGATGGGTGAAAATAAAAACAGAGAAGGATGGAATCTGAAGTTAATGAACTAGATGTAGAGTCCCAGGTGCTGCAGGGTTCACAAGCAGAAAATGAGATGTTGTTCAAGTTTGCACTGAAGCTTGCTGGAACCCTACAGCTGGCCTATGACATTCTCTGCTCATTCTCAGCTCTCATTATCATGTCTTCAGCTGTTCTGCTGTCCTAGTCTGCCATCTATAATCCCCTTGTTTATGTACTCCTTTCATCTCTTTGTATGTCTCGGTCTCCGTCTCTCTCTCTCTCTGGGCTCCAGCTCCACCTCCACCTGTTGCTCACCTCTCCCTTCCTGCCACCACCACACCCGTCAACCCCCAACCCCCACAACTTCACCTTCAGTATAAAGACCAGCTTTTCCTCACTGCCATCGGTTCTAATGAAGAGTCACTGGACCAGAACCATTAACTCTACTTTCTTCCCAACAGAAGTTGCCAGATGTGCTGAGTTTCACCAGCAATTTCTGTTTTGGATCTCCAGCATCTGCAATGGTTTGATTTTTGGGTTCATATGGAAATTGTGGCCTTCATCCATGCCTAATGTACATTAGTTTCCATGAGTGGCGAAGTACCAGAATCATGTTACTGGATGAGTAATCCGAAGGAAAAGAAAAACAAGTCCAAACACAATCTTTAAAATTTGAAAACTAAATCTTTTTCAAAAAGGATCTGAAGTACAAAGCCAGCATCAGTAAAAACTACACTGAAGCTGATGAACTGTTGAGAAAATTCAATGTTCTACTAACAAGCCTTCATTGTGAGAAATCTATTATTACACCATGTGCATTGGGGTATGATTCTGAGCCAAAGGTTTCTCTGTATTCTGAAGTGATGCTGTAACTTCCACATTTGCATCAAGGTTCTGAAAACTGCAAGTCCATCACCACCTTCTCAAGGCAACAGAAATGGACAAAAACTGTCCCTATCATCACATTCTAGGAATGATTTTGCAAAAAAAGCCTTGGGAGGGTAGAAACACTCCAATGAGCCACTCCTTCCCTGGACATTTAAGTCAACTCTAGGAATTAAAATTGGTGACATCAGCCTATTCCCACCAGACCTACTTCCATGACACCATTTTCATCTATTTTAACAGAGACAGTAGCTCACTTGATAGCATTTAAGATCCAGGGGGCAGAAATTATAGAGTTATAGAGTCAGAGTCACACAGCACGGAAACAGATCTTTTGGTCCAACCAGTCCATGCCAAACATAATCTCAAACTGAATTAGTTCCACCTACCTGCTTATGCCCCATATCCCTCCAAACCATTCCTATTCATGCATCCGTCCAAATGTCTTTTAAACATTGTAATTTGTATCCGCATCCACCACTTCATCAGGAAATTCATTCCACGTGAACCACCCTCTGTGTAAAAGTTTGCCCCATGTCTTTTTTTTAAAATCTCTCGCCTCTCACCTTAAGAATGTGTCCACTATTCTTGAAATTCCCTATCCAAGGGAAAATCCAACTAACATCAACTCTGTCTATACCTTTCATTATTTTATAAACTTCTATCAGGCCACCTCTCAACCTCCTATGCTTTTGCTAGCCCACCCAGTCAATGAATTACTATCAAATTAGAGGCCAGCAGTTCTTCACTGCCAACAGCATTACCTGAATTGATGTCTGTTGGCAGTAATGCTCTGAAGACTTCACCGGGGGGTTGAGGCTGGATCTTGGAGAAGTTTCAGTGCACGGAATTGGACATGGGCAGGGAGAACAGCAATGGGGTCAGGCAGAATCAGAATGGCGGATTACAAGCTCCCACCACCCTCCCTATGCTGGCTTACTGAAATCAGGCACAGAATGCCTTTCAGCAAGACCAAGCCACTTCCTACATTAGGTAGGAAATCTGATTTTGGAACATCCAAACAATAAGAAACCACTAAACAAATCAAAGTCATCTAACCCACTCACCCAACTTTACACAATGACTCCTAATACCTTTCTTATTAGTAGTCTTGTTTGAGGAAAATTTACCCCTCTCCACCCCACTGAATACATCTTTATTCTCGGATCATTTGCACCAAACTCCCTTAGAATGATAGATTTTATACTACAGGAGGCCATTTGACCCATTGCGTCAGTACCAGCTCCCAGAAGAGATACCCAGCAAGTCCCATCCTCCAGCCCATTCTCTGTAGCCCTCTAAATTCACCACCTTAAAAATTTATATCCAGCTCTCTTCTGAAACCTACAGAATCCACCTCCACCTCATTCCTAGGCAGAGTATTCCAAATCTTATTCTGAGTAGAGAAGTTTCTTCTTATCTCATTCAGTTCTCTTGCTGTCAATCTTGAACCAGTGACCCCTAGACACTGACAGACTAATTAGTGGAAACAGAATATCCTTCATTGCCCTCTCAAAATTGTTCATAATTTTGAACGCCTTAAGGTCACCTTATAATCTTCTCTGCTCCAAGAGAATAAGCCCAACTTCTCTAATCTTACCTCGCACATCATTTGTGCTTATTAAGCTGGTTTTTCTAAACGGTGGGGTTCCTTTCGTGATCAGGCTGCATTGAGTTGGAAAAGTGGGCTATTGCCACTGAAAGTAATGAAGGAGTGTAGTGCCAGGAAAAGTAATTACTGTGGTGAATTTCATACAGTCATAAAATAGCACAGAAATAAACTGAATGGCCTCATTTTGAGAGTCTAAATCAGCTCTTTGAAAGGTAAATCCACAAAGTCCCACTCCTTTTCTCTTTTCCTTCAAATACGTATCAAATTCTCTTCTAAAAGCAACTATCGAATCTGTTTCCACCACTCCCATCAGGCAATGTTTTCCAAATCCTAACTAATGATTGCATAAAAAAAAAGGATTTTCCTCATATGGTTCTGTTACTTCTACGCCCTTAAATCTGTGCACTCTGGGTCATCAACCTTGCAACTATTGGGAATTGTTTCTCTTTCGTTTTGTTATGATCCTGGCTGATGATTAGGCGAGAGGTCAGTTCCCAAAGCAAAATCTAGCTTGATAAACCCCAAGTTTCAGTTTTGTTATTTCGTTCATCATATTCAAGATAAACTGAACATACTCATGAGAGGCTGCTAATGTACTTTAACAAAAAAAAACATGAGACTCAAAAGAGAGATTAAAAATATCATCTATATTACAATTTACAAAGAACTACTTGAAATTTCTTATGACAAGTATCAGAAGTAAACATTTAACCCTTTTATCTTCAAAGAAATTACATATACTGTCGATACAGTGTGGAGCTGGAGGAACAAGTCAGGCAGCAGAGTAGGAGTGTCAATGTTTCGGGCCCAGACCCTCCATCAGGACTCTCTGATGCTGTGTGAGCTGCTGTTTTCCTCCAGCTCCACACTGTATCGACTGACTCCAACATCTGCCGTTCTTGCTATCTCCAACCTTTCACACACTCCGACCTCAGTAGAGGGTCATCCTGTCTGCCTTTTTAAAGATCCTTGATCAATTGGATGGCTGGAATCGGTTTCTGGAGATTTCCTCTCAACGATTTCTAAGCGCTTTCAGAGCGAACATGCATTTTTCATATCCTCAGCTTCCAGAAGTTTTCTGGCTAGTCTTGTATCCACAGACACACTTAGATTCCCCACAACCTCTACCCGCACCCCCACCTCCAGATCCTCTTAAGCAATTCACAACATTTCTCTACCTGTCCTGACTATTAGTTTAGTCTCAAAACAATATTTCTTGCTCTGACTGAACATGACCACACTGACTGACCAGACTCCTGTTGCTAGGCAATAGTTTTTTCCTCTCAATCCTTGTTTTCTAATGCAGTGAACCATTCACCTCAAGATATTTAAAGACCAATAAACAAAGACACCCCAAATAACACTCCCAGAACAAATCTAAAATGAAATTAAAAGCCATGTCCTCCCTTGTTAACACACAATATAGAAATACAAAACAAAATTAAATAGGGAGAAGTATGATTGCGCGCCACAAATTTTAGAAACGTTTGCAGAAATGCATGTGGAGTAAAAAGAAACAGCATCAGATGGTAGATTTTATGAAATAGTCTTTCAATAACACAACAGTAAGATTAAAGCCTGGCTTATCTTTGAATTGTAGTATTTAATCTTAATATGTAATTCAGTGTCAAAGAATTCTGACCCCAAAAGATACTTGCTGACTTCACCTTCTCTTTGAAGAGTCTGTCTTGAACCCTAACTCATGAATGTGGGCATAAAAACCACAGGACAAAATATACATTATATAAATAAGTTCTTGCCATAAAAGTCCAACAATAAGCACTTTGCTCCAAACCAAAATGGTATGTTTCAACTCATTACCCAGTAACCACAAGTTATTTATATCTAATAGCACCAGGCTCTGAAGCACGTTTAATTAGCTTTGCCCAATCATGGCAAAATGAGCAATGGAGATTATCAACTAAATAACTGCATTTTGAGATGTTGTTTGTGGAATATATATTGGTTAAGACAACAGAGAGCTTTTTCACTCATTTTCAAATAATACTATGGGATCTGAAGTAACCAACTGAGAAGGTACACGTGGCCTTTCTTTCCTTGGGGCATCTCAGCTGAGAGACGGGACCTCAGAATGCAGCACTCCCACTGCACTGGAGTACATTAACCTAGATTATTTGCTTAAGCTTTTTATTCTGAAATAAACCCAGCTGAACAAGATTGACTTATTGTTAAGGCCATCATTTTTATAGAAAGTTGAGGACTTTAATTGCTAGAACATTGGTAAAGATACCACAATTGCAAATGGTTAAAACTACATTTGATTAAGACAATAAGACATAGGAGCAGAAATTAGGCCGTTCGCCTCATCGAGTCTGCTCCGCCATTCAATCATGGCTGATTGGGGTTGAGGAACCTTTCTCCTGCTTTCTCCCTGTAACCCTTGATTCAAGAACCTATCTATCTCAGCCTTAAATGTACTCAATGACCTGGCCTCCACAGCCTTCTGTGGCAGTGAATTCCACAGATTCACCACTCTGGCTGAAGTAGTTTCTCCTTACCTCCGTTCTAAAAGGTCTTCCCTTTACTCTAAGACTGTGCCCTCGGGTCCTAGACTCTCCTACCAATAGAAGCACCTTCCCAACATCCACTTTGTCCAGGTCATTTAGTATTCTGAAAGTTTCAATTAGATCGCACCCCCCCCACCATCCTTCTAAACTCCAACGAGCATAGTCCCAGAGTCCTCAAATTTCCTCATATGTTAAGCTTTTCACTCCTGGGACCATTCTCGTGAACCTCCTCTGGACTCGCTCCAGGGCCAGTATATCCTTCCTGAGATATGGGCCCAAAACTGCACACAATACTCCAAATGCGGCCTGACCAGGGCCTTATAAAGCCTCAGTAGTACATCCTTGCTTTTATATTCAAGTCCTCTCAAAATAAATACCAACATTGCATTTGCCTTCCTGACTACTGGCTCAACCTGCAAGTTTACCTTGAGAATCCTGGACTAGAACTCCCAAGCCTCTTTGCACTTCAGACTTCTGAATTTTCTCCCCATTTAGAAAATAGTCCATGCTTTTATTCTTCTTACCAAAGTTACCAAACTTTCCAAACTTTCCCACGTTGTACTCCATCTGCCACTTCTCCGCCCACTCTCCTAACTTGTCCAAATCCTTCTGTAGCCTCCCCACCTCCTCGTCCCTCCACCTATCTTTCAGCCAATAGCTGCTTCTGCTACTGTGTCCAAGGGGGCATGTTGGAAACTCCCAGTTGGAATCCCACAGTCCTGCCACAAGGATTAATTCAGGGAAGTAGTAGTCTCTGCCTGGGTTAAGGGTTGGAAACCCTCTGGATTACTCCCGTAACAAGAGAGGGGAAGCAATGAGGCAGGTTTAAAAGCAAAACATGTAGTTTTCTCAATTCTCTTTCCACACTTTCCTTTATTGGTCAGAAAAAGATTGGATATGGGAGAAAATAGGCCAGTTAATGTGGGAAGGTAACAACAACTTACATTTGTATGGTGCTTTTAGCATAGTGAACCACCCCAAGGCACTTTGCACAAGCAACGGGCACAGAAATGGTACAGATATGGTGCAAAATTCATAAGGGGCTCAACAGGTCAGATGCTGGAAGAAGATCTCTGCTGCTTGAGAAATTGAAGACATGGCACCTCAGTCTCAGGATGAAGGTCTGCCATTTAGGATTATGGTGAGGAGAAATGTCTCCACCAGAAATTCAGGATTAATTCTAATTCTCTATACCAGACAGTGTTACATATACTCAGCAGTTTAATATCTTCAAAACAGAGATTGATGGATTTTTGAGTACTCAGGGAATGAAGAACTGTGGGGATTTTGCAGGAAGATAGAATTGAAGTAGAATCACAGAATCGCTACAGAGTGGAAGCAGGCCATTCAGCTCATTGAGCCTACAGCAACCCTCCAAACAGCATCCTACCTGGATCCAGGCCCCTAACATATCCCCACAGCTAATCCACCTAGCCTGTACATCCCTGGACATTATGGGCAATTTAGCATGGACAATCCACCTAGCTAGCACATCTTTGGACTGTGGGAGCAAACCACACACACGGGGGAACTGTGCAAACTCCACACAGTCATAGAACATAGAACAGTACAGCACAGTACAGGCCCCTCATCCCAGATGTTGTGCCGAACTTTTACCCTAAACCTAAGGTCTATCTAACCTTCACCCCTACCTTATACTATCATCCATATGCCTATCGAATAGCAGCCTAAATGCCCCTAATGAGGCAGACTCCACTACCCACTCCAGCAATGCATTCCATGCCCCTACCCCTCTCTGAGCGAAGAGCCTACCTCTGACGTCTCCTCTATATCTGCCTCCACTCACTTTAAAGCTATGCCCCCTTGTAATAGCTACCTCCACCCCAGGAAAAAAAGTGTCTCTGGCTGTCCACTCTATCTGTACCTCTGATCATTTTGTACACCTCTATCACATCACCTCTCATCCTTTGTTGTTCTAAAGAGAAAAGCCCTAGCTCTCTCACACTTTCCTCGTAAGGCTTTCCCTACATTCCAGGCAACATCTTGGTAAATCTCCTCTGCACCTTTTCCAATGCTTCCACATCTTTCTTGTAATGAGGCGGCCAGAACTGGACACAATACTCCAGATGTGGCCGAACCAATTTTTTGTATAGCTGGAGCATAACTTCATGGCTCTTGAACTCAATCCCTCTATGAAAAACTAATACACCATACGCCTTCTTTAACAACTCTATCTACCTGGGTGGCAGCTTTCAGGTAACCGTGGACATGAACCCCAAGATCCCTCTGCCAAGAATCTTTCTGTTAACCCTGTATTCTGCTTTAAAGTCCTTCCAAAATGTATCACCTCACACTTTTCAGGGTTAAACTCCATCGGCCACTTCTCAGCCCAGCTCTGTATCCTATCAATGTCCCTTTGTAACCTAGAACAGCCCTCCACACTATCCACAACTCGACCCACCTTCTTATCGTCCGCGAACTTACTAATCCACCCTTCCACTCCTTCATCCAAATCACTTACAAAAATCACAAGTAGAAGAGGACTCAGAACTCATCCTTATGGTACACCACTCGTAACTGAGCACCATGTTGAATACTTTCCGTCCACTACCACCCTTTGTCTTCTAAGGGTCAGCCAATTCTGAATCCAATCTGCCACATTTCCCCCTATCCCATGCCCCCTTACTTTCTGCATGAGCCTACCATGGGGGAACCTTATCAAATGCCTTACTTAAATCCATGTGTACCACATCCACTGCTCCACCTTCATCCACGTGTTTGGTCACCTCAAAAGAATTCAATAAAGGTTTGTGTGAGGCATGATCTGCCTCTCACAAATCCATGCTGACTATCACAAATCAAACTGTGCCTATCCAAGTGATCATAAACCCTTATTCTCAAAGCCCTTTCTAGTAATAATTTGCCCACCACTGAAGAAAGACTAACTGGCCTGTAATTTCCGGGGTTATCCCGATTCCCTTTTTTGAACAAGGGAATGACGTTCGCCACTCTCCAATCTTCCAGCACTATACCTGTGGACAGTGAGGACGAAAAGATCATGGCCAAAGACCCTGAGATCTCTTCCCTCGCTTCCCATAGAATCCTTGGATAAATCGTATCAGGCCCAGGGGATTTATCAATTTTCAAGTTCCTCAAAATCCCCAGTACATCTTCCTTACTAACATCCACCTCCTCTAGCCTACCAGCCTGTTTCACACTATCCTCCCCTACAACTAGGTCCCTCAGTTGTGAATACCGAAGAAAAATATTCATTAAAAGGATCTCTCCTATCTCTTCAGGCTCCATGCACAAATTCCCTTTACAATCCTTGATCGGGCCTACCCTTTCTCTGGTCATTCTCTTATTCCTCACGTATGTGTAAAAAGCTTTGGAGTTTTCTTTGATCCCGTCAAGGATTTCTCATGCCCCCTTATAGCTCTCCTAAGCCCTTTCTTCAGCTCCTTCCTGGCTATCTTGTATCACTCTAGAGCCTTTTCCAATCCTTGTTTCCTAAAACTTATGCAAGCCTCCTTCTTCTTCTTAACCAGTCATTCGACCTCTCTCGAGAACAAAGGATCCCTCACTCGACCGCATCTTCTCTGCCTGCTAGGGACAAACATATCAAGCACACGCAGTATGCATTTCTATAGTGTTCGTCCCTGACTGCATCTGTTCCCATTTTATGTTACCCAGTTCTTGCTTAACAGAATTATAATTACCCTTCCCCCAATTATAGACCTTACCCTGCTGCATGGGCCTATCCTTTTCCATGACTATTGTAAAAGTAACAGAGTTATGATCGCTATCGCCAAAATGCTCTCCTACCAACAGGTCTGACACTTGGCCCGGTTCATTGCCAAGCACCGAATCCAAAGTGGCCCCTCCTCGTGTTGGTCTATCTACATACTGTGTCAAGAATCCTTCCTGAACGCACTGGACAAAACCCTCTCCATCTAAACTATTAGAATTAAAATGTTTCCAATCAATACTTGGAAAGTTAAAGTCACCCATGACTACAACCCTGTGACTTCTGCAACTTTCCAGTATCTGCCTCCCAATCCACTCCTCCACTTCTCTGCAACTATTAGGGGGCCTGTAAAAAACCCCTAAAGTGACTGCTCCTTTCTTGTTCCTGACCTTAACCCAAACTGACTCTGCAGACATATCATTCTCAAATTGCCTTTCAGAAGCTGCTATACCAGCTCTGACTAGCAATGCCACTCCCCTGCCTCTTTCTCCACCCTCCCTATTTCTTTTAAAGCATCTAAATCCTGGAACTTCCAACAACCATTCCTGTTGCCTGAGGATGGAATCAAACCCAGGTCCCCAGTGCTGAGAGGCAGCGGTGCTAACCACTGAGCCACTGTGCTGCCCACAGGTAAACATCAGTTGTGATATAATGAATTGTAGAACAGGCTTGAAGAGCCAAAATGGACTTTTTGTGTTTGTGTCTAACATTCTTGTGTCGCAAGACCTGAGAGGATCTGTTTGGCAAGTTAAGCCTGGGAACCTCAGAATGACTCCAAATCATGACTCACTTACTTCTACAAGATTACATACATGCCCACAGCCACTCACTGGTCAGTCATCGAATCCTCGTTTGGAAAAATTGGAAGCTACTTACTAGATGTCCTTGATCTTCCACTCATAAAAACATTGAGGAATTTCTTGGAGAAAGGAATATCTGCTTCTGGCGTGGAGTCTTCTGACAGACAGATTGAGTCCCTCTTCAGCACACCCTCCTCGTACTCCTCCCCAATCGCAGACTCGTATGGCGATGTAACGCAGTTGTCGTAGACGGTTGCTGAATCACTGTCATCGCTGTACTCTGAGTAACAGTGCTTTAGGCTCACCAGCTCCAACTGCATGTTGTCATCCACAACCAGGGTGTATTTAACCGAGTCATAGGACAGCGCACTGTCAGAGCTGACAGAGGTCCGTGGGCAGAGCTGCTCTGCGTTGAGAGAGGTTCGTGGCAACGAGCAGCTGCGAGACGTGGAAAGGCACGAGAGCACTTCGTCCTCTTCGCTTATCGATGGTTTTGGGTTCCCTGGCAGGGTCAGGCAGTGAGTGAAGTCTACATCCGAGCTGACGGACATACGGTTCTCATTGGACTGAGACAGGAAGGGCTTCTCGTTTTCCGAGGAGTCAGAGTTCCTTTGCACCGGAGTTAGGTAGATCTCCTCAGTCGCCTCAATGGGCACCTGTGTTTGGTACCGAATGTGCTCGTCGTGTTGGCCTTCGTTATCCTTCCCCCGCTGGTTAGAGGCCATCGCTGGTGCCGAACATCCTGTGGCATTGGAAGCCACAGTCTCACTCTGTCCTGGTAGTGCCCGCCTGCAAGTATTGACCTGGGCAGTCGATGCCGCTTTGTCCGTGATGCCACTTGCTGGTTTCACCTCATCCCCTAGGCACCCGTGAGTGGGAGTCACCTCTCCTGTAATATACAAAAGGTTATTACAATGTCCCAAACAAAACAGCTGCCCTAGTCTCTTGGCCACTGCATTGCCTTTAAACAGAATATCATCTTGTGCACTGCTCAGCAAACACTATCAGCCTGTCAGCCAAAAGGCACAAATGATCACCTGGACATGGTTCAAGGGGCTGGACTGTGAGAAGGAATGAGGAAGAGCAAGGCGGGAGGAGAAACAAAAAAAGTTATGGTGTGGAGGAAAGAGCTTGGTGAAGGAGAAGCAGGAAGACAGAAGGAGGTGGTGGTGGAGAAGGGAAGAGAGGTGGGACAGGAGGATGGAAGAGAGCAAGAGCAAAGAGAAGGGCAAATAGGGATGGAAACTGAATGAACAAAGAAAGGAAAGAAAGAGAAAGAGGCTGGAAAGGAGGGGGAAAAGTAAGGAGGGGAGGACAAGCGACAGAATGCAGTATAAGGATATGGACCCAGTGGCAGATGAATAAATGGAAAAAATAACAGGCACAAACAGGTTTTGCTGTAATTGTTCACTTGTAGAATTCCAAGCTTTTTATTTTAAAATTGTCCAGTTCTCTGCACAGAAGTGTTTGAAGCTTTCTGTCATGTTTCCCTGTAGACTTTGACATCTGCAGAGTTAAGAGTCCAAAGATGTGCAGGCTAGGTGGATCAACCATGGGAAATGCAAGGTTACAGGAATAGGGTAGAGGGGTGGGTTTAGGTGGGATGCCCGTTGGAAGGTCAGTGTGGACTCAGTTGGCTGAATGGCCTGTTTCCACACTGTAGGGATTCTATGAATATATGATTAGCTCTAGTTTTAAAATCGTAACTAGAATTTGGACTCGTCTCAAAGCGAAAGGTGGAATGATCACTGGACTGTTGATGCAGAGACGCCAGCTAACGCTCTGGGAACACAATGGATTCAAATCCTACAATGTCAGCTGGCGAAATTTGAAGTCCATTAATAAATCTGGAATTAAAAGTTGATCTCAGTGATGGTGACTGAGAAGCTGGTAGTGATGGTCAAAATCAATCTGATTCACTAATGCTCTTTAGAAGGGAAAATCTGCCAGACACTCAGTCTGGCCTACATGCGAGTCCAGATTTTAAATGCCTTCTGAAATCACCCAGCGAGTTTACTCAGTTCAAAGGAATGAGGGAGGGAAGGAAAACAAATTCTGGCCTTGTTGGTGATACAGTCACATGCTATGAAGAATAAAAAGCATTAAAATAGGGTTATGAATTTAAAGTGCACTACCTGGAACTATGTTGGAGGCAAGTTCCATCGAAGCTTTCAAGAGGACATGGGATGATTATTTGGACGGACGTGGTGAGCAGGGATATGGGTGGTGGGGGAGGTGGGGGGGCGGGGGGAGGGGAAGGAAGGAAAGGTAGGGATTGGCACTAGGTAATAGAACCAGTGCAGATATGGGCCAAATGGCCTCCATCCACACCATTTGGCCCATCATGTCTGCACTGGTTCTATTACCTAGTGCCAATCCCCACCTTTCCTTCCCCCCCTCACCTCCCCCACCACATCTGTCCAAATAATCATCCCATGTCCTCTTGAATTTTAGATAAAGCCAAAGAAACAGTTTCCACAACTGAAGGTCAATAATGAAAAGACACAGATTAAAAGTCATTTTTAAAAGAAAAAGATAGCAGCGTCTGTTTGGGATCTGGAAGAAACTGGGCTGGTGGAATCAGGTTGAATAGTAACTGTGGAGAAAGGAATTAGTTAAATACACAGGGTGGATCTTGGAGGCAAGGTGAAATAATGGGCCTAGTTGGCACTGGAGAAGAAATCACCCCAATCTTGTTACCTTACCAGTTATGTGCTCGTCAAGGTCCATGAGTGACCTTCTCAACTCATCAGCGATTAAGACCCTAGTGTGATCAAGAAATGGCCACTCAAGGACCTTAACTCACCACCTCCCCAGTCACCTGCCCCCATCTGATAGCAATTTGAAGCATGAGTGGCAGGCAAGGGAATGGCCGCTTAAAGCCATTCTCCTTCCATTGCCTCTAATCTACCCTGGCCGCTCTCCCAATCTGATCCCCACTCCTTGAAAAACAAAACAAAAAAAAAAAACTTACCATCTCAATCGCCGGATTCGCTGAGGAGTAAGCCTCAATGAGGGTGTGTAAAGCCCAGAAGCTTGCAGCTGTCACCTGATGGGATGGGCTGAAGGGCCTCTGTCATTAAACCTAATACCACGACTATAATCTTTTATTTTGCTAGGAGAATTGAATACAAGAGTAGGTATATTATATTTCTGCTGTCATGCAGGGCATTGCCGAGACTGCATCCGAGTTGCGTCGGTATTGGTCTTCTTACTTAAGGAAGGATGTAAATACACTGGAAGCACTTCAGGGAAGGCATACTAGATTAAATGGATGGAATGGGTGGAAAGGTTAGACAGACCAGGCTTGGATCTTTGGCGTTTAGAAGTGTCAGAGATGATCAAAACAATCTCCTGATAGGTCTTGACAAGATGTACATAGCAAGGAGGTTTCCTCTTTTGGGGGAATCTAGAATCTTTTAAACTAAAGGGCGACCCATTTAAGACAGATGAGGAGAAATTATTTTTCAGAATGTCATCAGTCTTTGGAATGCTATTTTTCAAAAGATAGTGGAAGCAGAGTCTTTGTTTTTAAAACAGCAGTAGATAGGGTTAGGATTATAAGCAAGATGGTGAAGAGTCATCAGGGTAGACAAAAATTTGGAGAAATCAGATCTCCCATGATCTAAGTGAATGATGGAACAGACTCAAGGGATTTAATGACCTATTTATGCGATCATGTTAGGAACACATTAGAATACTGGATTCCCAGTGCAGTGGTCAACAAAGTTTTGTCAGTTGTTAAATCAGGTCATATGGGAAAGTGCAGTGAGAAATCTCAGGGAAGGCAGCTAATGGCTGAGCAAACATTTCCGACTACATCCGCAGTCCAAACATTTTGCTTTGTGCAAATAACTAGGGAGTAGGTTGTCAACTTCACAGCTGTTTGGTACTGCCTGACAGACCATCCACCCATTGAAGGATCAATCCAATTTTTATTCCATTGAAGCAACTATCTGCATTTATAGAGTGCCTGAATGAAAGTGAGCAAGGTGCTTCACAGAAGCATAATCAGGCTAAACTAACAACAAGCCAAGCGAGGAACTCTCTCTTACCACAGCAACCAAATGCTTGGGGAAAAGAGATATTAAGTCAGGCCTTAAAGAAGGCAGTGCTTGTGGCTATAGGAAGAGAAACATTTGGTTTCCCTGGTCCCATATCCCCATGGGAATGCATTCGGACAATTTAAAGTCATGATCTCTCCTGTGGGACAGGAGACCAATGCAAGATTATTTCTGCTTGTTGAAGGGCTGTCCGAAATTCAATGATAGACCTCCTTACTCTTTGACTCCAGAGTTAATGCCACTCAGTTATGCTCACCAAATCCCATTCAGCTAACACCTCAGAGCTCAGTGACTGACATCACCTCAAATTTAAAATTCTTATCCTCACCTTCAAATCCTTTAATGTCCTTTCTTTATTCATTCATGGGACATAGGTGTTGCTGGTCAGCCAGCAGTTATTAGCCATTCCTGGTTGCCCTTGAAAATGATAGTGAGCTGCCTTCTTGATTCACTACAGTCTGCAATGCCATTAGGGAGGAATTCCAGGTTTTTGACATAGCATCAGTGAAGGAATGGCAACATTTTGCCAAGTCAGGATGGAGAGCAGCTTGGAGGGAAACTTGCAGATAGTGGTGTTCCCACGTATCTGCTCACCCTCCCCTATTCTTGTGGTCTCCAACTTATCAGTGGGCAAAAATCAGTGCACCCCTCCAATTCTGGTGTTGCGCACATCCTTATATCTTTCACGTCATCATTGGCAGGTTTAATTTCAGTTGAATGGAGCTTAAGCTTAAGAATATCCTTCCTAAACTTCTCTGTTGCTCTACACACCCTTGTCCTTTGGGACAAAGAAAAACTTAATTTAGCCAGGCTTTGAGTCACATCTCTTAATATTGCCTGATCTGGCTCGGAGCCAAATGTTTGTCTGATAACGCTCCAGTGAAGAGCTTTAAATATTTTACTGTGTTAAGGAGGCTATACGATGCAAGCTCCTGTTCCAAACACAACACAACATTCACTTCGTTTTTGTTTAAAAACATCCCTGTGCAATACGCACCCCTAGAGCTCACTGAACAAGACTGATGGTTTAAGAACCCAGTCAGTAAATTTTGCTGTTAAAGTTACAGCACCAAAACAAACATGTCATCAGGGACTAGCATAGTGCAGGAACACATACCTGTTTTGAGTGGGGAAGAGGATCGGGACACCTTTTCTTGCCAGCTGTACTTTTTGCCAAATGAGTTGTTATTCAGTGTATCCTGCAATAAAGGTAAACAAAGGATGTCATGTACAGATGGCAGCAGTCTCATGGACAAAAACAGAAGTTGCTGGAAAAGCTCAGGAGGTCTGGCAGCATCTGAGAAGAGAAAATCAGAGTTAATGTTTCGGGTCTGGTGACCCTTCCTTGGAACTGCAGTCTCATGGAGGTGCGCAGCACACAATGAGCCATATGACATCTTCAAGAAGTTGCCAAGCAACTTACAATAACAAAGATAATTCAATATAATTCTCCTGCTTTTGAATGACCGAAAAATCAAGATTGCAAGCAGCAGAGCAGATCTGGGAATATAGGCTAGACTGCATGTTAAAGCACCTCTCCTGTTCTCTCTTGCCATAGTCTTCAGTCTGGGGAGATTAATTGGTGGCAGGGCTCATATCATCCAGTTCCTCATTTATGCCAGAATTCAGAAGTGACTGTCATTGACCTGACCTTCAATAACATTAGCACAATGAACAAAGAAGCTTCTAGCATGAAAGTGTCAGCCTGGTTGCATTTATTCCTTTCACCCTGGTCACAGATCCTGGCTTTGTGTGCAAGTGTAAAGCATGTGATGGAGAGTCAGCAGCCCATTATACATAATAAAACTTGGGAGAGATGTAAAAGTACACAGTATTTACATTGTAAAAATAGACCGTTCAGCCCAACTGCTTTGCCATTCTTCATGCTTTACAAGACCCTCCTCCATCCAAAACTAACAACACATCTGTCTAGTCTTTGCTCCCTCATGCACAGAATTTCCTTTGAATTTTATTCTAATCACCTCAAATATTCCATGTAGGGGTGAGTTTCACATTTAATCCACTCCCTAGATAAAGAAAACCTCCTAAATTCCCTATTGGATATATTACTTTCTTATACTTATGGGCCTTAATTTTGAACCTTCCCCACAAGTGAAAAACCTTTCCCTATGGAATAAAATGGTCTAGTTTCACATTGTAACACCGTCAGGCTTCTCACCTGTCTCATCTACTGTTGAGACACTCATTCGTGCATCTGTGACCTCCAGATTCAACTATTCCAATGCACCCCTACATCTTGGTTTAGAAATCTCATTGTTTTCAAATCCATTCAAGTCTGCACTTTCCTAGCACTGTAATCTCTAACAGCCCCATGGCCATCCAAAATATCTATACCCATTACATTCTGGCATCTTGAACACCTGATTGCTGCTGTGCTTTTGTCTGGGCCCTGAAATCCCTCTGTCGTCTCGATCTTCCTCTCTCTTGCGCTTCAAGAAGCTCATTAAAATCTATCCATTGACCAAGCTTATGGCTATCTTCCCTAATAATGCTTGACATGGCTCAATGTCCAATTTTTCATTTATAATTATTGCAAAATACCTTTTCAATTTTGTTTTAACTATGTTTAAAGCACTATACAAAGTTCCTGGTTGTCTAGCCAAACACTTAAATAATCTAAAAGAATATTCACGGCAACACAATAGACCTCTTGGCTAAAACTGAATCGCAACATCCGTTCCGAATTCTCTTTTGCAACAATTGCTGGCTTAACACTCTTCTTCTCTTAAAATTCTGTTGTCGAATTTAAATCAAATAGAGTACTCGCTACCACAGTCAGATCATATTAGTGATGCAAGATCTTCTTTGCCAAATCCTTCTCTTACTCCAGGAGAAATAGCTCTGAACAATGTCTACTGAAGAATCATGTGCTTGTGACTTAAATGAGAAGCAAATGTTCAACTTAGGCTGAAGGGAATGTTGACCTTTACAGTGCTCCTAATCAACTAAAATGGCTAGGTTGCTAAATGCAGACTTTGTTTTAGATCTTCCTTCACTTGGAACCACATATCAGATGTAGTCATCCTATATGAAGTATATTTTAGCCTCAAATTACAAAATTGATAGGCAGCAGCAGTCATGTTTATTAAATCAACTGCAGGGATGTCTCTTTCAATCATTTTTTCAGTAATCTAAATTAGACTGATTTCAAATAATTTGCCCAGTCCCAGTTCAGCAAAGCCTAATAATCTCTGCAGTGATTGGCTACACTAGCAACCCTTGCCACTTCATGTCAGACCGTCTTGATCTGGCCTTTGGCGATTGGTGATAAGTGACCAGAAGGAAAGTCATCGCTTCAAATTAGTGATAATAGGTACGGCAGATGCTGGAGAATCCGAGATAACAAGGTGTGGAGCTGGATGAACACAGCAGGCCAAGCAGCATCAGAGGAGCAGGAAAGCTTGACGTTTCGGGCCTAGACCCTTCATCAGAAATGGGGGAGGGGAAGGGGGTTCTGAAATAAATAGGGAGAGAGGGGGAGGCGGATAGAAGAGAGGATAGGTGGAGAGGAGGCAGACAAGTCAAAGAGGCGGGAATGGAGCCAGTAAAGGTGAGTGTAGGTTGGGGGAGGTGGGGGGTGGTAGGGAGGAGATCTGTCCGTCCTCCCTGGACTGACCTATCAAGGGGGCGGGATGAGGTTAGTAGATAGGAGATGGGGATGGGGCTTGAGGTGGGAGGAGGGGATAGGTGAGAGGAAGAACAGGTTAGGGAGGCAGGGACGAGCTGGGCTGGTTTTGGGACGCGGTTGGGGGAAGGGAGATTTTGAAGCTTGTGAAATCCACATTGATATGATTGGGCTGCAGGGTTCCCAGGCTAAATATGATTTGCTGTTCCTGCAGCCTTCGGGTGGCATCACCGTGGCATTGCAGGAGGCCCAGGATGGACATGTCATCTGAGGAATGGGAGGGGGAGTTGAAATGGTTCGCGACTGGGAGGTGCAATTGTTTGTTGCGAACTGAGCGCAGGTGTTCTGCGAAGCGGTCCCCAAGCCTCAAATTAGTCATTGCTTTTGCATGTTGTATTGGTTTTCCCAACATGCGGCCACTATCTGTAATAGTGTTGCAACCATACACCAAAAGCACCAATAATGTGCATTCTGTATTGTACGGTCTGTAAAGAAACAGGATTTAATTAACCAGGAAGCCAATGTACGTGGGGTAAGTGTTTCCATGAGGCCACATTCACAGATGTACTAGAGTGTCAGTTTTGGTGTAATAAGACATTAGCCTAAGCAGCGTCCAACGGTCAGGATGGCAATTCCGAATTAAGCAAGAACTCAAGAGTGATTAACTCAAGCACCTGGGAACCAGAAAAAACCAAAAACAAAAACATGCTAGGATGGTCTTGCTCTTTAACAACATTAGCCTGATAATTTTCTGTCTTTGATTCCAATTTCCTTGCAGTCTTTGGAGGCACATCCGTAATATGTAATTTCTGCTTGGATGTATTAGTCTCAACCCTAATTTATTTAGGTTTACTAGTTCCGTGCTAGTACAAACTTTTGTATATTTTTTATACTCTAAAATATTGGCTGAGGTGAGATAGTGATAACAAAACAGACACTATTTCCCAAGTAGTAACAGTGACCATATTTCAAAAAGTGCTTCATTGACTATGAAGTGCTTTGAGGAGTTCACAGGCCATAACAAGACTATAGTTGTGTTTTATTCCTTCAATAATGACTCCAAAAGTTTACAACTTTACATACTCAAATAAAAAGTTGAAGAAAGTTAAACTAAATGATAATATCTTTAAAATGCGCAGCTCCCATAAATGATTGGACCTTAAGAGCTCAGATGGCTAATGTTCCCTTGCCAATTGGCAAAATGTTACAATGAAATAATAGAAAATTGCAGGGAGCTCCACAAGTCTTGCAATGTCTACTTTCTGCAGATCTCAACTTTGCACAACAGAGTTCAGCAAGTTGGTAGATTGTTGACTTGAGATTAGGGCCAAATCAATTGAAGGATTGATTTGGGAAGAATAAATAACTTGAAGGGGAGTAAGCCTGGATGTAGAGTGGTTCAATATTGGTGTGCTGGTGGTCGCAGCCTCAAAATAACACCAAATGACGTGCACAAGTACCCAGTTTGCCCATCCGAAATTGTTCCTTTTGTCATTTTAAAGAAAATATGAGTGAATGTTTCTACAAGAAACATGATCAAGGGTTACTTTTGCCATGCCAGAATTTGGAGCTTCCAGCTCTCAGGAATGACTGAGCAGGTTGAAGCTCTCTTTTGAGAGAGAAATCCCAGGAGTAATCCCATAGAAGTCTTTAGAATTAAGATGCAATTCAATAGAGAGGAAGCAGGGAAGTTGCTCCCCACTTGTGGGGAACAGAAAAAAAGACCAAAGCTAAGAGCCATTAACATAAAATCATCCTTAATAAATCCAAAACTGGGTAGAAGGGCGACTTAACAGAAGGATGCAGAAATGTTTCAGTGTGATTTGGACAAGTTGAGTGAAGATGAAAATACATGACAGATGAAATATAATCCGGATAAACATGAAGTTATTCACTCTGATAATAAAAACACAAGGCAAATCATCGGAATGGTGATAGATTATCAAAGGGGAAGTGCAATGAGACCTAGGTGTCCTTGCATATTAATGTCTGAAAGCAAGCGTGTAGGTGCAGGTGATGAAGAGGGTAAATGGTACATTTTCCTTCATAGGAAAAGGACTTGAGTACAGGAGCATAGATGTCTTGCTGCAATTGTACAGGGCGTTGGATGAAACCACACCTGGTGTCCTGTGTGCAGTTTGGATCTCCTTATTGGAGGAGATATGTTCTGGCTATGGATGGAGTGCAACAAAGGTTTACCAGAATGATTCCTGGGATAGTAAGAATGATGTTAAGAGAGAATCAGTTTGGACTGGTGTAAACACAAGTGAATAAAATGAGGGGTGTGGGGGTGTGGCTGGGATCTCAGAAACCTTTAAAACCCTAACAGGAGCAGACAGATTAAATGCAGGAAGGACATTTCTGACAACCAGGATTCCAGAACCAGGGGTCATAGTCTAGATATTTTTCCAAATCAACCTATTCAGAGAGGTTATTTCATACTTAAGTGGTCTACCCTGTTTTAGGACTGAGAGGAGGAGAAATTTCCTCACTCAGACAGTGGCAAGCCTGTAGAATTCTCTACCACAGAAAGAGATTGAGGCCAAAACAGTGAACACTTTCAATAATGAGACAGATGTCATTCTTGGGGTTAAAAAGAGTTCAAAGGTTATAGGGTGCAAGTGGAAACCGGGTGTTCAGTTGGATAACCAGCCATGATCATATTGCATGGCAGGGCAGGCTCAAAGGTCTGAATAGCCTACTCCTCTTATTTTCAACGTTTCAATAAGAAACTGAGAAGCAACCACTTTACACAGAAGCTGGTGAGAATCTCAACTTCACAGCCATAAGTTTTGGTCAAGGCAAATAGCATAGATACATTTAAGCTAAAGAAGCATCTGAGGGAGAAAGGAAGAGAGATATACTGATAGGGTGAGATGAAGTGGGCTGGGAGGAGATTAATGTAGAGTAGATACACTATCATGAAGCTGGGTTGAGTGGCCTGTTGTTTCAGAGCTATGAAATTCTACATTAAAATGTTTTATTTACATGGATTTTGGATCATTTCTGCTACTTCTGCTCGTGTTCTGTTAAATAAAAACAAACAAAATGGAATTTTGCTCCTACTTTCGTCTCCATCCTCGTATTTTGAAATATGCTACAGCTTTACACTTCAGTTAGTTTTATCTCAGTAGTCAAATAGCAGGCAAAGGAAGGGAAAAAAATTATAAAACTGCATCTGATCCTGGGAGGATGGTGACATTATTCAGATTTAGAGGGCACATAGTTCTGAAAGAAAATTCAACATGTTCTCCGAGGGATACTTGGTAAGGAAGAAAAACGCAGATTGCAGAATTTCTTGCATATTTTTAAGTTGCTACACAAAATTCTCACGTCAAAGTCTTTCCTTTCCAGTGATGCCCACATCCCCCATGAACAAAAAGAGGGAAACCTAAAATGAGAGAGATGGGACGTTTACCCTTGCATATTCTAAAGTGCTGTTCCCATATTAAGAAAGATGGTGATTTATTGACTTATGTAGATGAGACCAATAAAGTTTATTTATTTTCCATTCTACAGTGGGTGAGGAAAATACTCTTCCCTAGGAGACAATCAAAAAGTCTTCACTTTGCTGACCCCTAAAATGTTCCTGATACTTCTTTTCAATTCATTCAGAGGAGGATGGCACTTCTCTTCCATTCCCTCCTAACCCACCAAAATGGTTGGATTGTCACATTACCAGGAATTACCATGTTAGATTTGTTAGTATACCAACAGGTTAATAAAAACAAAACCTCCATTTGAAATCTGCCAATCTGTGTGCGGACAGCAAGTCTGCTCTGACGCTATACACATTCACCCAGGTCAATAGCAAGTAACAGAGTGGCAGCAATGGGAATAACTAGTCACCAAAGTCATGACATTTGTATTTGTGCATGGGAGACTGCGACACATTTTTGCCCCCAAGTCACAAAGTGTTAGATTCATCTCCCACTCCTGAGATTTCAGAACAAAAAAATCTGGGCCAACGCTCCCAGTTGCAATACTGAGGTAATGCCGCAGCATTAGAATCATCACTTTTCAGATAAATCAATTAACAGAGGCCGACGTACTTGTTAGGTACACGTAAAAGATTCCAATGGCTGTTAAGGCAAGGAAAATGTTTTCCCTGGCATCCAGGTCTACATTCAACCCTCAAATCAACATCACTGGATGAGTTTATCTTGTCATTATTACATTTCAATTTGTGGAAGCTTACTGCGTCCAAACTAGTTGCTGCATTTCTGCAATGCAATGACTATATATCAAAATGGTATTTTGTTGGTTGTCAAGTACTTTTTCATCCTGAGGTCTTGAACGGCTCTATGTACAAAACACAACCCTTCTATTTTTATTTTACAGCTTACGGACAGTTATGAGTCATTCACTTGCTACTAGCAAAGCAGATTTGTAGGTGATTTTCTGCAAGAACCATTAAGACCAGTCAATTTGATTAGAAATGGATTTCTATCATATTATCATAAAATCCACAATTTTAAGCACTACTTGCAGTTTCTATCATCAATGTATCATTGGATTCCTTCCACATACAGATTACACAACTGGCGTAATACATGTTTTGACCCAGTAGTCAAGTCTGCACTTCACTGATGCTACTGTCTACTGGTACAGTAATCTGATTAGACACTCAGTGCTGAAGGCAATCCTTGCAATCTTCTACAGTTTGTTTTTTGGATTAAGTAACCAGGGAAAGCAATAGTGATTATGAAGGCACAGGGATATTTGAATTGCATGATTAATGACTGACTATAAACCTAGAAAAGTTTAATATCCATCTTTAATGCCATTCAGCTGGGCTGCAAGAAAGGAAAAACAAAAACAAATCATCTTCTGTACATGATGTGCCGTCCAAGAAACAAGATTAAAGAGGGATCAGCTGCCGAGGTCATTTTAAAAATCGGTGAGCTATTGTACGCAGACCAAAGGAACACTGCCACATACATCCGTCTTACCTGAGTACGAGGAACTTGTGGGAAAAGATTCAAGGTCGTGGGCCGCTTGGGCTTGTACGATGCCATGCTGTCAGGCTTTGATTCCTTCAGAGGACCGTTGTCCTCCTCCTCGATATCATCAACAGCATCAATCAGGTCGAGCTGCAGCATCTCTGCCTGGATAGTACAGGCATCATTTCCGCTTGTCGTTGCAGCATTATTGGTCTCCAGGGTCACATGGGACTAAGGAGAGAAGGAGATTGGACAGTAAGGGGTCAATTGTTTATATGGAAGTAGATAAATTTTATTCATACAATATAGAAGATTGTAATTCAGTGCCAGAGAGGCTCAAAATCTCTCTGCTCTTTTGCTATCTGAGCAAGTGGAAATATCCTCCAGGTTAACCTAGTAAAAATCATAGCTCTCATCACTGGGAGATGCTGACAATTCACACACAGCAAAGCACATTTTTTTTAATCCAGAACACACATTAACCGAACCTCTGAAATATAGAGGATCGGTGAAGGCCATTCAGGCCATCATGTCTGTACTACTAATTCAGGCAGAGTCACACAGCATGGAAGTTGACTCTAGTCCAACTAGTCCACGCCGACCACATCCCCAAACCAAATTAGTCCCACTAACCTGCATTTGGCCCAGACCTGTCCAAATCTTTCCTATTCATGTACTTATTCAAATGTCTGTACAATGTTGTACTTGTACCCACATCCACCACTTCCTCTGGCAGATCATTCAACACACGAACTACTGTGAAAATGTTGCCCCTCACATCCTTTTTAAATCTTTCTCCTTTCACCTTAAAAGTGTGCCCCTTTGTTTTGAACTCCCCCCACCCTAGGAAAAAGACCTTTGCTATTCTCCTTTTCTAAGACCCTCTTTAAAAAAAAAGGTCACTACACAACTTCCTACACTCCAGTAAAACAAATCCCAGCCTATCTTTATAACTCAAACCTTTCATTCCCAGCAACATCTTGGTAAATCTTTTCCAAGCCCTCAAGTTTAATAACATCTTTCCTATACTTTATGGAATGATTCATCCAATTAGTTCACTCCTCTGCCCTCTCCCCATAGTCCTGAAAACTTTCCTTTCCAAGTAGTCAGCATACACTTCCCATATCCACCCTTCCCTTCTGTACATTAGATGTGGCTATCTGCTCATTAACCAGTTGCCAATTGTCATAAGTTGTTCTTGCAGAAAAATCTGCAAAACTAGAAATAATGCTCCAAAGACCAAAACAATTACCAAAGTTACACACAATAAGAACAAAATCAGACTTTTCCCAACAACTGAAAGACCATCTATCCATCATCATTAATACAGTACGGTGTTATCACCAAGTCACAAAGAGGTTTTCAGACAGATAAGTAAAAGCTTTGTCAAAGATATTGGATTAATAGGCATCTTAAAAGGGAGAGGTAGAGAAACCTGAAGGAGGGAATTCAAGAGTTTAGGCCGCGCAGCTGAAGGCATGTGATTAAAATTGGGAATGCACAAGAGTGCAGAATTGGAGAAAGGAAGTTATTGGAGATTTGTAAAGTTGGAGAAGATTGCATAAATAGGTAGGAGCAAGGCTTTCAGAGAAGTTTGAAATTTTCAAAATCAAGGCATCAGTGGACCAACAGTCAATGAAGATCAGCTTGTGGGAATGATGGGTGAACAGAATTTGGGTGTGAATGAGAATACAGTTTGGATAAGTCAATACAGGTCAGCAGCACTGCCAGCAAGAGATTGCCACAACCCTGGTGCATTCGAAATGCTAGGCCAGTATAAATCCAGTGTAGACTGAATTCACTACAGTAACACAAAACTGATGTCGATTTTGAATCGCCTGTCTATACCCCAATAGAAAACCAATAACTTCACAGTGTGTTTATTACCTGAAGGCAAGTGTGGATAGTTTCCAATTTGACAGTCTGTGTTTCCTCATTATTCATGGACTCCCCTTTCCTCACTGAGGACTGTGTTACAACAATAAAAGTTGTTCCTATTGGAAGTTCATGTGAGGGCTGCACAGTTATGGGCTCTTTCACACAGTAACAGCAGCTGCACAAAACTGGCTGAGAGTATTTTTTAGATGTTGAGTGGCACATTGTGGGAAATACCTGACTGTTCATCTAGACTGACACACCACTGCAGTACGGAGGGAATGCTGCATTCAGTGGTGCCATTTTTCAGATGAGGCACTAAAGCAAGGACCTGTCTACCCTTTCAAAGATCCCACGGCAGTTTTTGAAGAATGGGAAATGTATACTCCCTGGTGACGTATCAGCAAACATTACTTACAATAACATATATGGTCATTTTTGTATATTGTTTGAGTGACTTTGCTGTGCTAATTGGTTTCATTATAACAGGGGCTAAGTTTGAAAACTGTCAGTAGGTGGTCAGTGTGCAACACTCCCACTGCTGGGTGGGATGGTGTGGGTTTAAGATTCATTGCAGAAACATGGGCACAAAATCAAGTATGACTCTCCATTTCTGTATTAGTGGCTGTACATTGGGATGGTAAGTTAAACAAGGCCATCGCTGCCCTTTCAGATGAGGGCCATAAAATAGCCCATGCCACTTTTTCAAAGACAAGCATTATAATTGTGTACTTATAGAACGTGTTATATTCTGTGGCACAGAGAGATCCTTGTATCGGAATCACAAGTAGTTAGCAAGCAGGTACAAGTAATTAGAAAGGCAAATGGAATGGTGGGGGGGGGCAGGGGTGGGGAGTGAAATATTAATTCAGGGAAGTCTTGATACAACTATTTAGGTTATGGACAAGCCTACATGGGCAGTTTATGTTTCTTTATTTAAGGAGAGGTATCTATTTGGGTCACAAAGTTCACAGAATGTTCACTAAGATAATTCTGAGGATTAAGAGAATTGCCATTTTGGAAAGGTTAAGTATTTTGGGCTTTTATACTCATTCTAAACACAAAGATATTATTGATCTAATCGAGCCCTTTAAAAATGTATCAGTACTAGACAGGGTAAATGCAGGAAGGATGTTCCTGATTACCAAGAATCCAGAACAAGGGATCACAGTTTAAGAATACATGGTAGGCCATTTACAATGAGGCGAGGAGAAATTTCTTCATCCAGATAGTGGTGAGCCTGTGGAATTCTCTATGCAGGAAATGGTTGAGACAAAAACATTTAAATGGTTTCAAGGAGGAGGTGGATATAATTCTTATGACTAAAAGGATCAAAAAGGTATGGGAGAAAGCAGGAACAGGGTAGTAAGTTGGATGATCCGCCATGATCATATTGAATAGCAGAGCAGGCCCAAAGAGCTCAATAGCCCATTCCTTCACCAACTTTCTATTTTTCTATGAAACAGAAGATTTTGGGGGGGTGTGATAGGATACAGGCTGAGAGGTGGTGTCCTTCATGGGAAAATATCGAAGTAGTTTCAAATACAGTTTCAACCGAGGCTTCTCCAACTAAGGTGAAGGCAAGGAGGAATTTCTTCTCTCCTAAGGTGGTTAATATTTGAATTTCACTGCCCCATACAGCAGTGTCGACTGGGGTATTGAACGCATTGAAATCTAAGTTGGATAGATATTTGATCTGGGACTCAAAGGTTATGGGAAATAAGCAGGAAAGTGGAATTAAAGCCACAATGAGATCATCCATGATCATCTTTGAATTGTGAAGCAGGCTTAAGAAAGGATCAAATGGTCAACTCCCACTCCTATTTCTAATGTTCTTAATTCATTCTGTTGCCCTGGTCAACACAACACAACCAACATTGCTAACAAAACAAATTACCTTGTCATTATCTTAGTTCCAGTTATTTGGGGTTGGCAGTGCGCAAATTAGCACTGCTCAATCCAATACCCTGATATTAGCCATTCCTTCAGATTCTCTTGCCATAGGTTTCAGGATTCCATAGATCCTAATATGCACAGACTTGCCACTGTATGGGTTCTATGACTCCCTTGTTAATAACAGTGTTCAGAGTTTGGAGGGCACCTGGAATGTTAAACTGCTAAGAAAAAAGTCTTAGTACAAGTTAGTTTGTCCTTTTACTTTGCTGAATTATTCCCATTAGCAGGTGATCCAAGCAGGAAAACAGGGGTCAGAGCACGGGAACAGAAGGGGAACCATTTAGTCCTTGATGCTTGCTCCACCTTTCAATGAAATTATGGTTGATCTACAAATTAGCTCGATATCTTGTCTTGATCCATACCCTTTAACTTAGATGTTAAGTATCAATCTCTGTTTTAAAATTTAAAACACTGACGTAGCATCAATTGCCATTTGCAGGGAAGAGTTCCAAATTTCCACCACCCTTTGCATAAACGATGTGCTTTAGTCTATACGTGATCCTAATTCAGACATTCGTAAATTCCAGAGAATACGCAAACTAAAATCAGTTCACAACTTAATACTCAGAGTCCATGTTCTAGTTAATACTGCACTCCCTGCAAGGCTAATTCTTCCTTCCGAAAAAGCAATGCACCCAGAATTACACACAGCTTTCTGACTTGTACTCCAACCAGGATTTTGCATGCCTGAAGCACTAATCCCACCCACTAGCATTCCAAACATAAAAGGCTAGCATTCCATTTGCCCTTTCGATAATTTTTTTTTTTCCTCCTTCATGACATTTCGGTGACTTGTTTATCTGGATTGCACAAATCTTTCATTGGATCACCATTTCTCACTTTTCCCTATTTACAATGCACCATGTTCTATCCATTTTTGGCCCAAAAAGAATGAATTTTCTTTCTGAAATCTATTTGCCATAATTTTGCCAATTCACCTAATCCCTCTGTAAATCGTCCTAACGCTTTAATTCCAGCCATGCTGTTTACAATGCCACTTTTTTTTTGTATAACCAACAAGTTTGCACACAACTTTCTATCTCATCCTTTAAGTTCTTAATAATTAGTGAATGGTTGAGACCCCCAACAGAGGTCAGTGCAGGGCATCCTATTTACATACAGTCAGTTAGACTACCTTTCATGATGCTGACTCCTTACACTCAGCCAATGTCTTAACCAAGTCAATAATTGGCCCCAAATTCTGCAAGCTCAGAAACTGACCCTTAACCAAGCTAACATCACTGACCAGGAAAAAGGCCCAAAACCAGGGCTAACAGCACTGACAAGCTGTTAACCAGGCTAATAATACTCAGCATGATAAAAGGCAGTCATCATTCTCAATACCAGAGAAGCTCATTCACCATGAGATGCACATCAGCAATCAACAGAAAGAGCTACCGAAAAGCCTTGAGACTTTATAGCGCCACTCAACTATTTGTGCTAGATTGATGCTGAAGGCTCACCTGGCTGGAGCATCTGGTGAAGCTATTTTCAGAACTAGCTTAAACTACACAGATTTTAAATCTTCTTAAGCTTATCAAAGGCAGAAACAAACAAAAAGTAATTTAACAATGTACACTGATTTTCTTGACATTATGGAGATTTACAATGGACTGAGTAGCCTCCTTCAGTGCCGCAGGACAATGGTTTTGACGCTAAATCACACTGCATTCTCATATCACATGATAAATAATGGCCTGTAATTCTGAGATGCAGGTAAGGAGTTTGATTAGAGAAAAGAGTGAAACAATCCAGACAAATGAGTAAAGTCTCTTTACTGTTTGTCGTTTACATGGAGTCCAGTGCAAGCTGAGCATTCAATCCCAGCCTTCATGCTACTAAGTCAGGAGTAACTCAGCAAAGATGGGCTAGTTTTTACAAGGAGTGACAATTCCAGTTAGAGTGGCCCCTCAGTCTTACTCACTTTTATTAAGTCAGAGCTCCCTAGCTGTGGTACGAGATTCCAATCACAGCTCCTTCATGAATGTGAAGCATAGCTTCTAACTAACAGGTCCTTTCTCGTGCAGGGCAGTGAGTTGCAACTTTCCTGTTCCTCTGATGCTGCCTGACCTGCCGTGTTCCTCCAGTTCCACATTGAAATGGCTCATCCAGAAACTCTGACAGCTCCAGTGAAAGGAGTAACATGCAAGGTTGGGGCGTCATGTAAATAGGGGACCAGGTTCAAGATGGTGAAGATGCCCAAGTCAGTGACAGTTAGGATGGGTCTGGGTGAAGTGGGTGTGGAAGAGGGTGTGGAAGAGGCTCTGATGGCAAGCGAGAAGGGGAAGGGTGAGACGTCAGGTCTGGGTGGTAGAAAAGTGATGTTAGGTCCAGTGGCAGAGGGCGTGATCCCTCGGTATCCAGTGGGTGCAAGGGATCTGGGAAGAATTAGGCTTGGCTTGGGTGATGAGATGAACTGCATAGATGTGTTTGAGGAAAGCTAATGCACGAGGCAGGAAATAACGGAAGGATATGTTGACAGATTTAAATGCAGTAGGGACAGCCAAGGTTCATGTCCAGCATAAACTTCAACTGGACCAAATGCTCTATTTCTGCGATGGAAATTCTACGTAACTCTAAAATCAGACAGCTGGCATGCTTGCCGACTTCAGTAAAACTGGAACCAACCCATTGAATCTAGTGTATCGAAACTTGGTTAATGGCATAATGGTAAGCGACTCAAAAATCCTACTTGCCTGAGAATTCCTATTGATAAGCTGAGTGACCAAGGTTGTTAGATTCTCTGTAGCACACTGCACTCTGTATCTCTTCATGGTTTATGAGAGAAAGGATGGCTACACTCCATCTATGGTCATAGCTCTCCCCAGCTGGGTCTCCAGACAGTCCTTCCCCAGATTCTAATCCAACTAGCTTGTCCATTTGGCAAAATAGTTAGCAATTGGATGAAAGAGAAAATAAATCTAGGGATTAGAGATTAGGAGCCATTTAAAAATAACTTCAGGTTTTCAGCTGCAGGCTGAGTCAACAGTCTTCAGAGAATTAGTTTGAAATAATCCTAAAGGGCACCAGCTTTTTTTTCTAGAGACTGATGGAGAGGGAAAAACAGAACAAGAATCTTTTTTCTTGTGATTTTTAACAATCATTATGTACCAGACTGAAAACAAATGCATTGCAAGATCTATGAAGGAATTCCAGCATTCAAAGGGGTTAAATAATGGCTTTGTATTATGCCGGAAGCAGATTGAAAATTCAAAGTTCCTGTCGCACACGAAGTATTGACGAGCAGTTTGTTACTTCCTTTCTCTTTGTGAGGCTGCTTTTTAATATCCAATGATGATTCCGTTGCTAAGGAACATTGGAGGATGAATGCTAAAACACAGCAAATGGATTTATAGCTCACTCTTTGCATCTTTGGCACAAATAGGGTAGCTTTACGACATAAATGGATGATAATTCAGTGTTATCAGAAATGTTTAGAATGATTTGTTGAGCTCTTTTAGAAAAGCACTCCTCGCTTCCTGCCAACCTAGATCAAGCTCTTCTCTCAGATTGTTTTGAGGGTATCAGACTTTTGCCACAGCAAAAGAAAGTTAACAAAACAAAATCGGTCATAAGGAGGAAGAAATTAGACCAGGTGACCAAAAGCTAAATGGAAGCAGGAGGTTTTTGGGGAGTCTTAACAGGGGGCGCGTGTGCGCACACGCATGCATGCATATTCAAATGAATCAGTCATGCATAACACAGAATTTAGTGGGCATCCCATCCGTGCCGCTTCATGTGCGCCACACTACCTCCATGCCATCCTATGCCTCTCCACACTGTCCTTTCCTGCGCTAGAGACAAACCTAGTCTCTCTCCTCAATCCCCATGCTCCAGCACTAATTTACTTCAATTATTATACTTTAAGCCTGGAGGAAGCATGGAACTAATAAGGCAAACTAATTGCGTCCCCGCTCCACCTCTTCCCCACCAGCAGCCCCCAACGGCTTATTTCTTTTCTGGTGTATCTATTTTTTTAAAATAATACAAGCAGCCATTTTAATGGATGAACATAAGTGGTTTTAATAGCTCATCGCCGATTTCATGCATGTAACTGGACACGGGACAGATAGATAGACAGACAGACAGAAAGAGATATGATTCAGATTGTGAATGCTGCCGATTTGCACAAGTAAATTAAAATGCCTTCCTCACAACTGTGTGAAAGACTTAGATGATCTCAGTCACTGCACTACAATTGACCTTGATGTTCTGAGCTAGGGAGTTTGCTTCTGAATTCCATCCTACTACATTACCATGTCAGGTGAGGACTGAGTTGGGAGGGGCTCCCTCCCCCCTTGTGCCCTGCCAACACGCACAAAGATGAGCCATTTCTGTGAAGCCTTGGTGGTGTCTGAAGAGGACATGAAAAACAACCACTAAAAAACATAGAACATAACAGCGCAGTACAGACCCTTCGGCCCTCGATGTTGCGCAGACCTGTGAAACCAATCTGAAGCCCATCTAACCTACACTATTCCATTATCATCCATGTGTTTATCCAATTACCATTTAAATGCCCTTAAAGCTGGCAAGTTTACAACTGCTGCAGGCAAGGCATTCCATGCCCTGACTACTCTGAGAAAAGAATCTACCTCTGACTTCTGTCCTATATCTATCACCCCTCAATTTAAAGCTATGCCCCCTCGTGCTAGCCATCACCATCCCTTTCCAATGCTTCCATATCCTTCCTAATGCAGCGACCAGAACTGTACGCAATACTCCAAGTGCGGCCGCACCAGAGTTTTGTACAGCTGCAACATGACCTCACGGCTCAGAAACTCAATCCCTCTACCAATAAAACCTAACACACTGTACGCCTTCGTAACTACCCTATCAACCTGGGTGGCAACTTTCAGGGATCTATGCACATGGACACCAAGATCTCTCGGCTTGTCCACACTACCAAGAATCTTACCATTAGCCCTGTACTCTGTATTCCTGTTACTCCTTCCAAAGTGAATGACCTCACACTTTTCCGCATTAAACTCCATTTGGCACCTCTCAGCCCAGCTCTGCAGCTTATCGATGTTCCTCTGTAACCTGCAACATCCTTCCGCACTATCCACAGCTCCACTGACTCGTGTCATCCGCAAATTTACTAACCCATCCTTTTACGCCCTCATCCAGGTCATTTATAAAAATGACAAACTGCAGTGGCCCCAAAACAGATCCTTGCGGTACACCACTAGTAACTGAACTCCAGGATGAACATTTCCCATCAACCACCACCCTCTGTCTTCTTCCAGCTAGCCAATTTCTGATCCAAACCGCTAAATCACCCTCAATCCCATGCCTCCAAATTTTCTGCAATAGCCTACCATGGGGAACCTTATCAAACGCCTTACTGAAATCCATATACACCACATCAACCGCTTTACCCTCATCCACCTGTTTAGTCACCTTCTCAAAAGAACTCAGTGAGGTTTGAGGCACAACCTACGCTTCACAAAACCGTGTTGACTATCCCTAAACAAATTATTCCTTTCTAGATTATAAATCCTCTCTCTTATAATACTTTCCAACACTTTACCCACAACCAAACTAAGGCTCACTGGTCTATAATCACCAGGGTTGTCTCTACTCCCCTTCTTTGACAAAGGGACAAGATTTGCTATCCTGCAGTCTACTGGCACTATTCCTGTAGACAATGACGACAAAAAGATCAAAGCCAAAGGCTCTGCAATCTCCTCCCTAGCCTCCCAGAGAATCCTAGGATAGATCCCATCCAGCCCAGGGGACTTATCTATTCAGAATTTCCAGGATTGCTAACACCTCCGCCTTATGAACCTCAATCCCGTCTAGTCTAATAGCCTGTATCTCAGTATTCTCCTCGACAACATAGTATTCACACGTGAAAAAGACAGACGAAAAATATTCATTTAGCGCCTCTCCTATCTCTTCGGACTCTATGCACAACTTCCCACTACTGTCCTTGACTGGCCCTAATCTTACTCGAGTCATTCTTTTATTCCTGACATACCTACAGAAAGCTTTAGGATTTTCCTTGATCCTACCTGCCAAAGACTTCTCATGTCCCCTCCTGGCTCTTCTTAGCTCTCTCTTTAGGTCCTTCCTGGCTAACCTGTAACTCTCAAGCACCCTAACTGAGCCTTCGCACTTCATCTTTACATAAGCCTCCTTCTTCCTCTTGATAAGAGATTCAACTTCTTTAGTAAACCACAGCTCCCTCGCTTGACCATTTCCACCCTGCCTGACAGGTACATACTTATCAAGGACACGCAGTAGCTGTTCCTTGAACAAGCTCCACATTCCAATTGTGCCTAGCCCCTGCAGTTTCCTTCCCCATCCTATGCATCCTAAGTCTTGCCTAATCACCTCATAATTGCCATTCCCCCAGCTGTAACTCTTGCCCTGCGCTATATACCTATCCCTTTCCATCGTTAAAGTAAACGTGACTGAATTGTGGTCACTATCACCAAAGTGCTCACCTACCTCCAAATCTAACACCTGGCCTGGTTCATTACCCAGTACCAAATCCAACATGGCATCGCCTCTTGTTGGCCTATCTACATACTGTGTCAGGGCACCCTCCTGCACACTGGACAAAAACTGACCCATCTAAAATACTCGAACTATAGCATTTCCAGTCAATATTTGGAAAGTTAAACTCCCCCATAACAACTACCCTGTTACTTTCGCTCCTATCCAGAATCATCTTTGCTATCCTTTCCTCTACATCTCTGGAACTATTCGGAGGCCTATAGAAAACTCCCAACAGGGTGACCTCTCCTTTCCTGTTTCTAACCTCAGCCCATACTACCTCAGTAGACGAGTACTCATCAAACGTCCTTTCTACCACTGTAATACTGTCTTTGACTAACAATGCCACACCTCCCCCTCTTTTACCACCTTCCCTGATCTTACTGAAACATCTAAACCCCGGAACCTGCAACAACCATTCCTGTCCCTGCTCTATCCATGTCTCCGAAATGGCCACAACATCAAAGTCCCAGGTACTAACCCATGCTGCAAGGTCACCCACCTTATTCCGGATGCTCCTGGCGTTGAAGTAGTCACACTTCAAACTACCTTCCTGCCTGCCGGCACACTCCTGCGACCTTGAAACCTTATTCATGACCTCACTACTCTCAACCTCCTGTGCACTGGAGCTACAATTCAGGTTCCCATCCCCCAGCCGAACTAGTTTAAACCCTCCCGAAGAGCATTAGCAAGTTTCCCCCCAAGGATATTGGTACCCCTCTGTTTCAGGTGCTGACCATCCCGTTTGTAGAGGTCCCACCTACCACAGAATGAGCTCCAATTATCCAGGTATCTGAATCCCTCCCTCCTGCACCATCCCTGTAGCCACGCGTTCAACTGCTCTCTCTCCCTATTCCTCGCTTCGCTAGCACGTGGCACGGGTAACAAACCAGAGATAACTCTGCTTGTTCTAGCTCTAAGCTTCCACCCTAGCTCCTTGAAAAACAATTTTAAAAAAAAAAAACAAAATCACCAACATTCTAGCTGCTGGGTATGAATAGGTACAACTGACGAACACATTAATTTCAGAGGCCTAGACATTCTCAATTAGACCTCAGCTAGTGGGTAAAGAATACCTCAAGGGAGAAAGAAGATTTCTTCGAGCAATGCCTCTTAACAGATCAAGAAACAATTGAATTTGCGTTCTTAATGAGATTTCTATGGGTTGCAAAACAGGACAGTAGCATTATCCCAGAGTTAGATGATCAATCTTACTGAACCAGGACAAGGTCATTCAGCCCATCATGCACGGACTAACTCTGAAAAACTTATCCAATTAGTCCCACTCCCTCGCTTTTCCCTAGATCTCAACTTTTTCTTCAATTAATTAACCGTTTCCATTTTTGCAAAACATTGAATCGGCTTCCACTGCTATTTCAGTCAACATCTCTCCAAAAAATTCCTACACATCAACTGAGAGCCACCAGGGCCCAAAGCTCTGATACTCAATCTCCAGCTCTCACTCCTTTAACACTATCGTTAAAGCTATCCCTTTGACCATCTTTGTCCACCTATCTTTATGTCTCCTTAACTGACTCAGTGTCAAATTGTGTTTGTTCAACATGCCTATGATGCAGCTCATGAGGTTTTACTATGTTAAAAGGTGCTGTACAAATGTAACTTTTCTTGCTGATGACATCACCTTTATCAATGCATTTATTAAAAGCTGGAGAGACATATACAAGAATATATACTTGCATCATTACTGTCTTTCTGGGGAGGAATTTTCCAGCTCTCCCTGGTCAACTTGACATGAATTTAGTCCTATACCATCTGTTTGATTCAATGTCCTCAACTGACTAAGGATGGGCAATAAATACTTCTTCGTAAGGGCCACACACATTTCAATACTGGAAGAAAGAATCAGTAAGTGGTAAGTGACCAGCAACAATACCTAAACCAACTGCTCTGCCACTCCAAAGATAAACCAATCCATAACTGAGACACAACATTTCATTCACAGTCTGTTAAAATTTGAAGTAGTAAAGAGATGGTAGCTGATCTGAGCAGGCATTTTGCATCAGTCATCGCTATAGAGAATACAAATAACACCCCAAGGTTTGTTGCAAATCAGGAAACAAAAGGAGGGAGGAACAGGAAAATAACAAATCATTAGAGAAGTGATAATAAGCACATTGTTAGAACTGTTAGCTGGCAGGACCCTGACCAACGTTCTAAGCAAGGGATCAGTGCACACCAATTCGCATATAGATCCACTGAATTCCAGTTCAGGAAGCCTCTGCTGTGCGCTGACTTAAAGTTAGCGGGAACATAGATCCCAATAGGGTCTTGAAGGAAATTGTCAATAAAACAGTTGATGTGTTGGTTTTAATTTTCCAAATACCCTAGATTTTGGAGAAGGTTCCAATAGAATGGAAGATAATGAACCTAGATCTTCTGTTCAAAGAGGCAGAGAGATAGAAAGCAAGAAGCCACAGACGAAGTGGTAGACACAGGTACAGTTACAACATTCAAGAAGGACACTTGTAGAGGTACATGAATTGGAAAAGGTTGAGGGGGATATGGGTCAAATGTTGGAAAATGGGGCTAGTTTAATTTGAGAAACCTGGTCAGCATGGGTGAATTGGACCGAAGGATCTATTTCCATGATATATGACTCTATAACTGACCTCACCAGTTTGTCTGTTATATTGTTAACGTTGTTATAGCAGGGCACTTTAGAAAAGTTAGATAGACTCAAGAACATTTACAGCACAGGACATTATTCAGTCCAATATATCCTTGTCAGTCAAAGATCTGACTACACTAATCAATTTTTCACCTCTGGCCCAAACCCTTTGAAGGTTGAGAATGCGTAAATATTGCTCAAAAATGTTGAGTTTGTGACTTAATCACCTTTGAAAGCAGTGAGGTCCAGACATCCACTACCCTTACTTTTTTTTAAAAAAAACTCTTCTCTTGGCCTTTACCTCTTACTATAACCCTTGGTTATAGAGTCTACTAGTGAAAAAGTGCCTTTCTAGCTGCCCTGTCTATAACCCTCAAACTTATAAATCATTGTAAGGTCCCCTCTCGATCTTCACTGCTCCAAGGTAAACAACCCCAATCTATCCCATCTTTCCTCATAGCTCAGACCCTCCAGCCTAGACAGTTTCCTGGTAAAATCTCCTCTGCACCCTCTCTACTGGAATTACATCCTTCCTACAATGAGATGACCAGAACGTAATGCAGTACTCCAGTCGTGGTCTAACTAGTGTTTTATATAGTTCTAGCATCCCCTCTCTGCTCTTGTTTTTAACTAACCAAGCCATAGAAAGTAAGTATCCCCTATGTTACTTTAACCACCTTATCTACCTGCTACTTGCAGGGTTCAGTGTATTTGCACACCAAATTCCCTCCAAATCTTTAGTACTTTCCATTGTCCTACCATTTATAGAATTATCCCTTGTCTGGTTGGTCCACCCCCACGTCCTTTACCTCTCACTTTTCCAGGTCGAATTCCTTTGGGACCACCCTGCCCATCTGACCAGTCCACTGATATCCTCCTGAAGTTCATAGCCACCCACCAAGCAATTTACCATCGTACCAATTTTTGTTATATGCAAATTTTTTGATCTTATCTCGGACAATGAAGTACGATTATTAATGTGCACCAGAATCAGCTAGCCCCAGCAAAGTGCCCTACAGAATCCTACTAAAACCAGAATTCCAGGCTCAAATATCCTTCTGGCATTATCCTCTTCTTCCTGCTTATCAGCCACTTTTGGATCTAGCGTAATGCTTTGCCTTGTATCCAATGGGCTCTTACTCCCTTGATCAGTCTACTTTGAGAGAACTTATCAGAAGCCTTGCTAAAGTCCAGGTTGAACACATCACCTGCATAACCAGAAATGTTGAGGGTAATCTGCTCAGAAAACTCCTTCGTATTCATCAAACCAGACCTTCCCTTAAATCCATGCAGACTATCCCCAATTGATCTGGTCTCGAAGATCAGATGTATTATGTCCCTAAGAATCCTAACAACTTCCCCATCAAAGGTTAGACTGACTGGCCTGTAAATTTCCTGGTCTACCAGTTTCTTTTTTTTTTGAAAGGAATGGGACAAGTAATCCTCCAGCACCTCAACAGTGACCAGAGAGGACCTGAATTTGTTTTGCTGGCAAAATTATTAACTATTCAAATCTTTTATGTACATACACAGGTACTAAAGCAGTTCTGTACTGTCCTTCCATATCAAGGAAAAACAAACATTGGAATGTGACATCCCCACAGTTGCAAAAACCAAAAGGCATTTCCTATTCATGCAGGACACTATTTACATACAAAATGATGCAAAGAGGGGGTCCTGATAACTGAGCAGATCCTCATTATATTTTGGCAGAAAGACTTTCGACAGTGGTCTTTCCTCACTGTAGCTTGGCAGCAGCTGCCCCATGCCTTTGTGTGTCCCTCAGCATGTAGTCCTGGACCTTGGAATGTGCCAGTCTGCAATACTCTATCGAGGTCAACTCCTTGCACTGGAAGACTGACAGGTTTCAGGCAGACTGAAGAGCATCTTTCACAGAGTTGATGGCCCTCCAGGCATGTCGATGCTTGTCTTGGTGTGTATCCTGGGGAATAGCCAGCAAAAGCACACCACATCCTGCATCATGGAACTACTCAGGACAAACCTTGACAATGCCATTGCATCTTTCTCCCGACTTTCATTGTAAAGGCACGTTCCAACAGATGTGAGACAGTCTCTTCCCCAGGCATACAAGAGGGATATCACAGGTTGTGCCCTACTCACCACAGCCAAGTGATGTCTTGACGATTGTTAGAAAGCTCTGGTGATGCAGCAGTCTGCCAAATGACTGACAGTTTGCTCAGGGAATAATCCAACAGGAGCCACCCTCTCCTTTTCCTGCAGGGTCTCGAGGAAGCCAAATGCTGACCACTGTCTGATGGACTTGTGGTCAAAGGCGTTTTCCATGAGGTAGAAGTGATACGATATGGCCCAATTACTTAAAGTATTTTGCAGCAATGAAGCCAGGCCCACCCTTTCTAACATCAGGAACAGGCAGAATCTCAGCACGTAGTGACACTTGGCAGTTGCACACCAAGGATCTACCCACAGCTTGATACAGTTGCACACAAGGGTGGCCATCAGGATGCGGGCAGCATTGGGTAGGTTCTTCCCCTCCTTATCCAGAGCTTCATATGTGGTGTCCTTGCAGACAGCGTCCATCTTTGACCTCCAAATGAAGTGAAAGATGGCTCAGGTGATTGCAACGGTGCTGGCTCAGTGAATGGGCCAGACCTGAATCATATACAGCAACACCAAGAGTACCTCACATCTAATGACCAGGTTTTTAACCCACAAAAGAGAGAGGGAGTGGTGCTCCAACACAGCTAATTTTTGCCTCACCTTGAGGATTTGCTCCTCTCAAGTTTTTGTGCACACCCCAACTCCCCTGAACCACATTCCCAGCTCGTTCAGAAAATCAGACTTGATGGCAAAGGGGATAAAGGATCGGTCGACCCAGTTCCCAAAGAACATGGCCTCACTCTTGCCTCAATTTACCTTCGCTCCTGAGGCCAGCTCGAACCGCTCACAGATGCGCACGACAGCGGATCGGAGCAGAAAACGGTGACGTCATCCATGTACAGGGAGGCTTTGACTGCTAGCCTCTGCTGCCTTGAGTAGTCACTCGTCTCAGGCTCACATCCGTCCTGATGGACTCAGCAAGGTTTCCATATAACACACAAACAAGGGAGGGTACTTGTGGGAGTCCTGCCTAACTCCAGATCTGATCGGGAAGCTTTCTGATTCCCAACCATTGATTAAGACTGCACTAGCGATGTCGTAGAGCAGTCAGATCCAATTTTGGATTCCCTCCCCAAAGCCCATTCTGAGAGCTAATCCCTCCTATAGGTGAGCAATATTCTATTCAAAGGCCCTCTCCTGGTCCAAGCTGATGAGACAGGTGTCCAGCCCCTCTGTCCTGCACATAGACAATTATATCCCTGAGGAGTGCAATGCTCTGAGAGCTTCCTGCCTGGTGAGTACAGGTTTAGTCCTGAAAATTACTGTCAGGGCTGCAGTACTTAATGCCTTGTCTCCTTAACAGCCTGGGATACACCTCACCCAGGTCTGCAGGTTTATCCACTTTTAAGTCACTCAACTCATTGGTACCTCTCTTTGTTAATTTCTTCTAACGTTTCACAGTCTGCCACCCCACCTCTTTTCACTGCCCCCACACTATCCCAGTTGGCAGACCCAAGTCCTGCTACCCAGTTCATCCCTCAATTAGGATCAGACACAAAGCCCTTCCACTCCACGTTGCCCACGCCTATTGCAGATGTGCACCTTCACAACAATCCCAATCATGGCAGCATTCAAAGCCACAAACTGCATCTCTCTCAGAGACATTGCGGCTCTGAATTCTCCCCTTCTCTCAGGGGAAGGGCCTGCAGTCCAGCTCGATGGATTCCTGGTTGCTGCTTCTGATGTGAAGTCCTATTCTAGTTCCTGAATCTCCAGCCCCCATCCACATTTTTGACCAACCTGGCCAGCAGGCAGGAATGCTAACAAAACAATCACTTCCCCGCTGAGAAAGGTAAGGTCTCTAATTTACCAGCCTTACTGGATTTTGCCAACAGCCTCCCTATTCATAAAGAAGTTGACAAGAGCAACAGTGGTCCAATTTACCACATTGTAAAAAGGCCATAACCACGTACCTTCAGTTTAAGATCCACATCTCAGCCTTAATTCATTTTGCCAAAGTAAGGCTCATCTTCTGATTTATCACAGGGTCATAAAAGGGACTGACAAAAAGACTGACCAAAGAAACAATGCAGTTCAACTCTTCCAATCAGCCACACACACACAGCTAAGCTCAGTGCCCCAGCAGATTTCATTACCTCATCTGTTACTGCATTAGATCATCACTTTCTAAAAAGCTCTCTCCAACTAAATAGGACCCACCCATCCTTTATTGGTAGTGATGGGTCAGCACTGGCCAAGCCAGATTTAGAATGGCTCAGTGGGGATACTGTGTGACTGGAACAGTCTATGGATCACTTACTGTCACCACTGTGACAAGGAAACCATTAAACATCACAAGCTTTCAGTGGGAGAACAGAGATCTCATTAATTCTTTTCTCAAAGCATGAAGTAAATAATCATAGGGACTCAAAGCAAACCTCCCATGTAATATACTAAACATAAGTGTCTCTGTTTTGGTGTTTATTCCAGACAGAGGACAGAAATTGCTGTCAAAGATGCTGTAGTATGAATATTCACTATTCTGGAGGTTAAATATTTGTCATTTTAACAGAAACTTTAGCCTCAGCCTCATTTATAAACACAAAGATAATCACTCGCAGCCAATTTAATTCAATAATATTTTCAGTTAAAGGAGCCATTATAGATTGTGCTGTTTCTCCCTTTAAATTACCATACCTCACTTGTACTCTCACTGTATAAGAGTACAAGATGACTTGCATCTATGTGGCACCTTTCATAATCTCTTGGCATAGCAAAGCATTTTACAGCCAATAAATGACGCTTTTTGAAAAGTACATGCTATCGTACTGTAGGAAACATAGCAACTAGTTTGTGCACAGCAAGCTCCCACAGGTACCCACATAACAACCAGACATCCTGTTTATAGTGAAATTGAATAATAGGTGACCCATGGAGGTTGTTGTTTTCCCAAAACACAGAACAACAGGCTCCTGGCTCATGCAGCTGATGCAGATTTGTTGAATTCCTTCAAGGAAAACCAGGATCGTGTTCTTGATACTGAAATCATCTTGTGAAAAGGGAATCTTGTGCAGCAGGGAATTGTCTGAACCAGGGTGATCCCCAAGAAGCAATGTCCCCAAAATTGACCTGGAATTTGATCTGGCCTTTCATCTCTCACAGCAGGTTATGTAAATGTCACAGTATGCGTGGAATGCCTAGAATTCTAGGCAATTATCATTCACATGATGTGGGAATTGCTGGCAGGGCCAGCAATTATTGTCCATCTCTAATTGCCCTTGGGAAGGTGATGGTAGGTTGCCATCTTGAATAGTTGTAGCCATTTTGACATAGAAGGCACACATTGCCATTAGGATTCCTGCAACCAAAAAAAATCCAGTCATTGTTCCTTTATTTTACGACACATGGATGGCTACTCTATATTGCAAGCCAACACCAACATCATGGAATCAACTCCTGCATTGGCTGAGGCTACCATGAAGGACTCTCCTTCTTGACTGCTCCCCTTCCTCACCTGAGGCATGATGATTTAACCTGAGAGTCATCAGTCATCTCTCTCTAATGAGAGCACAGCGCTATGGTCCACCAGGACTATGACAACTTTATGTATACCTATAACACACTGGTCTCGTGTTGAGTACAGAGTGATGAGGAGGGTAGGAGATTAGAAGATTAGAAGATTACATGATAGCAATTTAAGTTTAAAAGCAGATTCCATGGTTTTCTTCAGTTTTGGAGACTTTGCACCTTTTGATAAAGTGGCTAGCATTAACATACAGGCTGAATAACTGTCTTATTGGTGGTCTACAGAGAAAAACCCTAGCTCCCTCAGCTTTTCCTCATAAGACCTGCCCTCCAGTGCAGGCAGCATCTTGGTAAATCTCTTCTGTACCCTCTCTAAAGCTTCCACATCTTTCCTGTAATGAGGCAACCAGAACTGAACACAATAATCCAAGTGTGGTCTAACCAGAGTTTTATAGTGCTGCAGCATAACCTCACGGCTCTTAAACTCAATTCCCCTGCTAATGAAAGCCAACACACCATATGCCTTCTTCACAACCCTATTAACTTGGGTGGCGACTTTGAGGGATCTATGGACATGGATCCCAAGATCCCGCTGTTCCTCCACACTGCCAAGAATCCTGCCATTAACCCTGTATTCTGCATTCAAATTTGATCTTCCAAAATAAATCGCTTCACATTTTTCCGGGTTGAATTCCATCTGCCACTTCTTTGCCTAGTTCTGCATCCTGTTAGTGTCCTATTGCAACCTACACAGCCCTCCACATTATCCACATCTCCACCTGCCTTCATGTCATCAGCAAAATTACTAACCCACTCTTCCACTTCCTCATCCAGGTACTTTATAAAGATCACAAAGCAGAGATCCCAGAACAAATCCCTGCGGAACACCACTGGTCACCAAGCTCCAGGTTGAATACTTTCCAGCTACTACCACACCCCGTTTGTTTTTGGACAGCCAGTTTTGTATCCAGACAGCCAAAGTTTCCCAGAATCCCGTGCCTCCTTACTTTCTGAATGAGCCTACCATAGGGAACCTTATCAAATACCTTGCTAAAATCCATATATACCACATCCACTTCTCTACCTTCAGTGTGTTTTGTCACATCCTCAAAGATTTCAATAAGACTTGAGGCATGACCTGCCCCTGATGACTATTTCTAATCAAACTGTGCTTTTCCAAATAATAAATCCTGTCTCTCAGAATCCTCTCCAATAATTTACCCACCACAATAGTAAGACTGACTGGTCTATAATTCCCAGCGTAATCCCCATTCCTTTTCTTGAATGAGGAAATAACATTTGCCACCCTCCAATCATCTGGGACTACTCCAGTGGCCAGTGAGGATGCAAAGATCATTGTCAAAGGGGCAGCAATCTCTTCCCTCGCTGCCCATAGAAACCTTGGGTATATATACCATCTGGCCCAGGGGACTTATCTATCCTCATGTTTTTCAAAATTTCTAGCACATCCTCCTTCCTAACATTAACCTGTTCAAGCAGATCATCCGGTTTCATGCTGTCCTCACAAACGTCAAGTTCCCACTCACTGCTGAATACCGAACCAAGTATTCATTAAAAGGTATAGTTAATGACCAATCACTTGTCAGGGATTGAGTAAATAAATTAACCCTTGGAGTTAAAACAGTAACTGGAGAGTTTGAGTTACAAGGAGAGGCTGCATAGTCCCAGACTTTATTCATTGGAGCATAGGAGTTGAGGGCTGGCCTTATAGAGGCTTATAAAATCACGAGGGGCACAAATGAAGTGAATAGCAAAAGGTCTTTTCCTTGGGTTGGGGTTGTTCAAAACTAGGAAGGCATTTTTTAAAGGTGAGCAGAGAAAGATTTTAAAAAAGGGACCTGAGGCACAACTTTTTCCACACAGAGGATGGTTCATATGTGGAACACAGGTACAATTATAACATTTAAAAGACATTTGGATAGGTACGTGAAAAGTTAAAAAGGAAACAAAAACAGAAATTACTGTAAAAGCTCAGCAGGTCTGGCAGCATCTATGAAGAGAAATCAGAGTCAACAATTCAGGCTTGTCAGAACTGGTTTTTATAAAGGTTTAGAGAAATATGGGTCAAACACAGGCATGTGGGACTAGTTTGGACCAAAGAGTCTGTTTCTGTGTTGTATGACTCTATGACTCTAAGTCAGGACAGAGTGTTGTTTAGAGGGGAGCTTGGGAGGTAGCTATTGAAGCAGCCTTGGTAAATTGCTGCAGTGATTCATGTGGATAGTACACAATGCTGCCACTGAGCATTGGTGTTCAAGGGAGTGAAGGTTGAAGATGGTGGATCAAGTGGATTGTTATTCTGGGTGGCGTCAACCTTAGAGTGCTGCTGGAGCTGTACTCATCCGGAGAATAGTTTCAGTTTGTTTTAATTTTTGGAGACTGTCAGGCTGGGTCAGCTGAAGCGGTGAATCAATTTGCCTTCATTTCAACGTAACATAACCGAAGCCTATGTTTGAAATAGGGCTATTGTGTATTGGGAGGGAGCTGGATCCTGTTTTAAAGCAAACAAGAGGATGCTTTAAAAAGCGACCATAAATATCCATTTCCAAACCCAGAATACACCTCAGGTAGTAATTAGCATTTTAACAACTGGCCATGAGAATGTGAAGTGGAAATATTTTAATGTAAGAAGATATGTTATATATGTATAGCATGCAGTATTTTAACAGGTTCTAATGCGTGCATCTTTGGTTCTACAATCATTTGTTAACAGAAAGGTTAGAACTTGACATTTCACAGGATCATTGTCTGAATTGACATTGAGCTGGCAAAGATGTGGCATCTGCACTATATCACTGATTATCCATTGTAAATCCAGACAGATGCAATCACCTGTACTCATCAAGAAGCACTTGCACATAAATGATGAACGATCTTCTCTTTATATTCCACATGTAGAGTATTGTGTATCTGAATACTCAAAAACAGGAATAGTGCCTTCTCATTTGTAATAGAGGAAAGATGATCATGCCCGACCGTTTATTTGATTTTACAAAGTTTCATTTGGATACAGGCAGAATCAGGTCTTGGGACTGTGGGACCACTTAAAATCTCTCAGCAGGGACTGAATATTAAGAAAAAAACCAACAGGGAGGGAGTGAATGGTGACATAGTCCCACTAGGCCTAGTTCTATAGCTCGGAAAGAAATGTATCCCCTTCCAGTGGGGGAGCTGAAAAGCAACATGATAAAAACATTTTTATGTAGCAAGTGATTAAAACTCGGATGCACTGCCTGAAAAGGTGGTGGAAGCAGGTTCAATCCTGGCTTCCGGAGAGAACGGGATAAGGACCTGAACAAAATGAATTTGCAGGACTCTAGGGAAACAGGCAGTGAATGGGATGAGCTAGTTCGCTCTTACAGAAAGCCAGCAGAGGCTTGATGGCCTGAATGGCATCATTTGGGGGTTCTATTAATCCAATTCCATTTTGAAAACTATTGTTGAAGCTGCATCCACAAGCCTTTCATACATTGCATTCTAGACCAAAAAAAGAACTGGCTGTTTAAAAAAGTCTACTCAATCACCTGTTCCAGTTCTTTGCCAATTTATCTTAAACTTCTAACCTTTACCAGTGCAAACAGTTTCTCCTTGAATCTGTCAAAACTCAATAATTTTAAAAGCCTAAGTAGACTAAACAACTTCTCTCCACTCAATCGCACAGCTCAAGTCCCTCATTGCTGGTACTAGACTGGGAAATCTCTTCAGAATACTCTGTTCTATTAAACGATTGGTGGGTTGAGTCTACACCTTAGGAAGGTTAAGAGTATCCTTGAGAGAGTGTGCAGAAGAAACGGAGCAGAATGGTCGTAGTGATAAGGGATTTGGTACAAAAAGGTTTGATTGGAGAGGCTAAAGTTGTTCCCCTTGGAACAGAAAGGTGATTGGTGGCACATTTGAGAGTTGTAGAGATTTATGACAGTTTTAGACAATGGAAGATAACACCGTGTGGAGCTGGAGGAACACAGCAGGCCAAGCAGCATCAGAGGAGCAGGAAAGCTGACGTTTCCGGTCAGGACCCTTCTTCAGATCCTTTCTGAAAAAGGGTCCCGAACCAAAACATCAGCTTTCCTGCTCCTCTGATGCCTGGCCTGCTGTTTCTCCAGCTCCAGACTGTTATCTCTTGACTCCAGCGTCTGCGGTTCTTGCCACCTCTTAGACGAAGGAAGGCTGGTTTCCTTAGTTGACGGTACAGAGCATTTACTAGGCGTTGCAAGATTTAAGTTTTTTTTGGCAACAGCACACATGCGAGGTAAAGCATCATTTTATGAGTAGGCAGTCATGTTCTGAAACAGACTACCTATAAACAATGGTGAAAGTGGAGGGGAACAATGATTTTGAAAAAAAAATTGGATAAATTTTAAGAGGGAAATAAAATCTTAGTTCTACAGGCATAGAGTAGGAGAATGGAATGAATTGAACTGCTCTACATCCATGCCAGAGCCAGCATGAACTCAGTGGACCAAATGGCCTCTTTCTGTGCCATTATGACACTTTAATACCCTGCTCTTGCCAATCACGTCACATTAACTCAGAAGAAACTGCAGTTGCTTCTAGGAAAATCCCCAGGATTGGGATAGACTAATCCTGGTGAGACTGTCCAAAACAAACAATGAGAGAGATGCACAATAAACTAAAAAAAAACTCAGTCTTCGATGTTTATCTGACCCTTTTATCCCCAGATGACATTTCCTCTGTCACAGCATTACTCTACTGAATGAGATAAATTGCAATAAGCAATGGGATATTTCAGCCCCAGGCTGTGCTTTCACGAGGAATATTTAATTTACTGCTTCTGGCTGTACCCAAAATGGGACAGAGTTCAACTAACAATCAAAATAATGACCTCCCCACCCCCCTTGATGTGTGCGTTTCTAAGTGGAAAATAATGTTCCTTTATGTAAAGCTTTGGTCTTGCACCATCATCACTTTTGTCATTTAATCCCTCCTTCCACTCTGTTGCAGCCCTTCATACTTATTCTTCCCAACCCTCCTCCCCTGCTGTATTTGCTGCAAATTGTTCAATCCCTTCATTTCCAGTTCTGATAAAGGTCATTGAACATGGGGCTTTACTAAGGTTTTTTAAAAATTCACAAATCAATAACAGAAAAGCTGCCTGACCTGCTGACTATTTTCCAGTATGTTCTGCTTGCATTTCAGTTTTCCAGCATCCACAGTATTCTCCCTGCTTTATTCGGTTGCCCCCCACTTGTGGGTATTAAAGACTTTATTTATCTATTGATGTTGTGTCTACTGATGCCAACAATGCCAGTGGTGGGTGGGTGTGAGGAGTCACAGCGTGCTGTGCATTAAGCAGTGATCTGTAACAAGAGTCAATACTGAATCAGCTGCAAATGTAATGAAAAAACAATTAGAGATGATGGATGCCAAGTTTAGAACATGAGAGAAAAATGAACTACCAATGGTAGAGTCACATCAAATCTTCAGTAAGGAAACAGCCTATTCAACCCAACTGGTGCCTATTCTCCTGAGCTGCCTCAATCTCAGCCTATCAGTGGACCCCTTTACTCCCTTCAACTTATTTATGCTTATCTAACACAAGAACACAAGAACTGGGAGGAGTAGGCCTTCCGAGCCTGCTCCGCCATTCAACAAGATCATGGCTGATCTTTTCATGGACTCAGATCCACTTACCCATGCTCTCACCGTATCCCTTGATTCCTTTATTGTTCAAAAAAAAGGATCTACCTTAGCTTTAAAAACATTTACTGAAGTAGCGTCAACGACTTCACTTGGCAAGCAATTCCATACATTAACAACCCTCTGGGTGAAGAACTTCCCTCTCAATTCAGTCCTAAATCTGCTCCTTCTAATCTTGAGGCTATGCCCTCTTGTCCTAGCTTCACCTGCCAGTGGGAACATCCTCTCTACTTCTCTTATCTATTCCCTTCATAATTTTACATGTTTCTAAGATCCCCCCCTCAATCTTCTGAATTCCAATGAATATAATCCCAATCTACTCAGTCTCTCCGCATAAGCCAACCCCCTCGACTCCAGAATCAACCTAGTGAACCTCCTCTGCACCCCCTCCAGTGCCAGTACATGCTTTCTCAAGTAGGGAGACCAAAACTGCACACAGTACTCCAGGTGTGGCCTCATCAGCACCTTGTACAGCTGCAACATAACCTCTCTGCTTTTAAACACAATCCCTTTAGCAATGAAGGACAAAATTCCATTTGCCTTCCTAAATTACTTGTTGTACCTGCAGACCAACCTTCTGTGATTCATGCACAAGGACACCCTGGTCCTTCTGCATAGCAGCATGCTGCAACTTTTTACCATTCAAGTAATAATCCTTTTTACTATTACTCCTACCAAAATGTATGACTTCACATTTATTTACATTGTATTCCATCTGACAGACCTTTCCCACTGACTCAATGTATCTATGTTCCTCCGCAAAGTTTCACAATCCTCTGCACACTTTGCTCTGCCACTCATCTTAGTGTCATCTGCAAACTTGGACACCCTACACGTGGTGCCCAACTCCATCTGTATAAATTGTAAATAATTGTGGTCCCAACACTGATCCCTGAGGCACACCACTAGTCACTGATTGCCAGCCAGAATAGCACTCATTTATCCCCACTCTTTGCTTCCTGTTAGTCAACCAATCCTCTATCCATGCTAATACTTTACCCCTAACGCCATGCATCCTTGTCTTATGCAGCAGCCTCTTGTGCGGCACCTTGTCGAAGGCCTTTTGGAAATCTAGGTACACCGCATCCACTGGGGCCCCATTGTCCACCTTGCTCGTAATGTCTTCACAGAATGCCAAAAGATTTGTCAAGCATGACCTGCCCTTCATGAACCCATGCTGCGTTGGCCCAACGGGACAATTTCTATCGAGATGCCTTGCTATTTCTTCCTTGATTATAGACTCAAGCATCTTCCCCACTACAGATGTTAAGCTAACCGGTCTATAATTCCCCATCTTTTGTCTACCTCCCTTTTTAAACAGTGGCGTCACATTGGCTGTTTTCCAATCTGCTGGGACTGCCACAGAGTCCAGCAAATTTTGGAAAATTACCGCTAGTGCACCTGCTATTTCTCCCGCCATCTCTTTCACTTACCACTTCCACTTACAATTCGCCTCTGCTGCATTGTGTGGTAGGTTCACATTCTTACCACTCTACAAGTAAATATGTTTCACCAAGTACCCCTAATGGATTTAATGCTTGTAATCATGACTCCCAATTTTAGACTTCCTCACAAGTAGAATCGCAGAATCCCTACAGTGTGGAAGCAGGCCATTCATCCCTTCAAGTCTACACCAACCTTCTGAACTGCATCCCACTCAGACCTACCACCACCCCTCCCAATCCCAATGGCCAATGCACCTAACACACACATCTTTGGTTACTCCAGTTTCCTCCTGTAGTCTAGAGCGGATATGGGGAGAACCTGCGAACTCCGTACAGTTCCCAGATGGGATCGAACCTGGATCTCTTGTGCTGTGAGGCAGCAGCGCTAATCACTGAGCCACCACACCGCCCTGGAAACACTTTCTCTGTACCTACCCTTTCAAACCTTCCATTTTCTTTAAAGCCTCAATTAGGCCATTCCTCAGCCTTTTATTGCCAAGAAAGGAACTCTGCTTTGGAAACATCAAAAATTGGAGAAGGAGGCCACTCAGCCCTTCCAACCTGTTGCACTATACATAACCATGGCTGATCATCCAACTCAATAGTCTGTTCCTGCTTTTCCCCCCACCTCCTATCTTTTGATCCCTTGCCCAAAGTGCTACATTCAACTCCTGGAAATCATACAATGTTTTGGCCTTGACTACTTTCTGCGGAAGTGAATTCCACTGGCTCACCACTCTGGGAGAGCGGATTTCTCATCTCAGTCGTAAATGGTTTACCCATTATCCTTAGACTGTTACCCTTGGTTTGCCAGGTCCTTTCTGATGCTTATAACAGTTTGCTCAACATCTTTGTAAATTTGTTACACATCTATTTTTAATGCTTCTGTTGCTTTTCTAGGATATATAGAGGCCAAGATGGCCTCAGATTATACAGGGCTTTCTGAAGTTGTATAACAGAAACCATGTCCTGCATGCATTTCTGCAGTTTTGAAATCTGTTGTTCTTCCCTCAGGTCAACAACTCTGAAAGCCCTCAATTATGGCTTTACTACGTCCAGACTTTGAGGAGAGGAATGGAGGTTGGGCTGATGAGACAATCACAACAGACTGACAGCAAATGGGGCTCAAACTTCATTTGATTTTCATTCCACTGACTTAATAGCCCAGTGCTTTCCACATTAGCCTCATCTTTCATCCTCCATAAACTGCACCAAGGCCTGTTCACTCATTAAGACTGGCTCTTGGTTATGTAATACCTTCATGCTAAAATTCTCCTTGTTGTTTTCACAACCTCCTGACACTTTTCCCATCTGTGAACTCACCTTCAGCCCAAACACCCTTGGATATATCTGTACTCCTCCAATTCTTGCTTCTTGCACATCCATGTGTCTCTTTGCTGCCATCAGCAGCTAAGATACAAACTCCATAAGTGTCCAACCCTCCACCCCTCCCTTTCAAGATACCCCTACAATACAATATCATATCAGGGAGGGGGTACTAACCAGTTGTGATACACTGTGGTACTGATCGAGATTCATCTTCCCTTTTTCAGAGCTCTTTTTGCAATAAACCTTTTTGCCTAAGCTTCTGATCATCTGCCTTAATGTCCCCTTTTGTGGCGTGTTGTCAAGTTTTGTTGATAATGTCCCTGAAGTGCCTCAGAACATTATACTTCACTGAAGGTTTCATTTTTTTTTTGAAAAAAAGCAAATTGCTCCTATTATTGTGAATATAGTAATTAAAGCAGATGATGCCTTTGGATTCCCAATGCAGAGTGTGAACAGCCAGATGGCTTTTCTCAGATTTAGAACTGTAGTTATTCTCTTCAAAACAAATTAGTCATCAGTCAATCAATTCAAAACCCAGCCGGTAACAGGACAATCCAATGAAATATGTTGAAAATTTAGGAAGTAGTCATTGATGCTGAGGTAATGCAGAATGAGGAGAGTCTGAGCTGATCAAAATTACTCCAAAATGGTAGCATCATTCCATTGACGCTGAGTCAGGTTCAAGTGAAGAATTAAAATAAAATCAGTGGCCTTTAATTCATCTGCTGCAAACAGAATGTGAATGTGGAAAGATGTGCTGATAGAATAAGTTAAGTATGGCGAGAGGATGCTTATGTGGAACTCAAGCACTAGTCGGTCAGGGCAAATAGCCTACTTAAGTACAATAAAGTTGATGCATTGTTTTAATTTGCATTTCTTCTGGTTCCTTTCCTTAAATTAGTGATAGAATTTACCAACATGGAGGTTATTACAGGTGTGTCCTGATCGACTCAAGAAAAAAAATCCTCATCTCCCCATTTTGCCCTCAGTTTCTCTCCTCCATTAAAATATTTGCTTTGTCTCTGAAAAGGCATGAGCCCGATTGTCAATGACACTTCCCAGATTTAACTCATGTTCCCAGTATACAAACAAAATGCAAATGTACAATGCAAAAATGCTGAAAATAAAAGCTGTGTGAATAATTAAAATCTGTCACTTTGAACAGATTCAAAGATTTGGAACATATTTCAGGTTGGAAGGCAAATCCCAGATCTTCTGATCGTCCTGGAGGAGCAGGAAAGTAACATCAAAAAATCAATACACCCCTTGACAGAAAACCAATGACTTTCAGCTGTCCAATTTACTTTTTTTGTAGTTAGTTACTGACCTATTATGAAATGGTGTCACTGCAACAGGAAATGGTTTGATCCAATTAGGTTTGCGTTTATATCGAATTACAAAGTAGATACAGCAAGCATAGAAGGAGCCAATTTGTCAAATAGGTCTATGATGCTCTTTGTGCTCCATGTAAACCTCCTACCATCCTAGTTTATCTGAACACAAACAGAAGTTGTTGCTGGAAAAGCTCAGCAGGTCTGGAAGCATTTGTGAAGAAAAATCAGAGTTAACGTTTCGGGTGCAGGGACCCTTCCTTAGATTATCTAAGCCTGCTTGTTTATCCTATTAGTTGATCACGGAATATCAATGTCCTTGGCATTAGTTATCCAGCATTATATACCCTCAAAACGATGGCAACAGGCTGTTTTCTTGAGCTGCTGCAGTCTGTGCGGTACACAACCAGTGTGGGTAGGAAGGTTAGGATTCTTACAGCAAACAATGTTTTTCGAAGTCAAGAATGGCATGTGACCTGCAAGAATGCTTGTAAGTGGAGCCATTTCCATGTGAGTGTTGCCCTTGCTTTTCTAGGAGGGAGAGATCAGGTAAGTGCTACAACTCTGTAGATGACGCACACTGCTGCTGGAGGCAGAGGGTGAGAGTGTTGGAGGAATGGCTGAGAAACTCTTTCAATGATGGCCCAGCTCTGAGAAGACTGGCCTCTAGCAGCTATAACTAGCTTCCTTTGTGCCAGGCTGAACTCCAGCCAACGGAACTCTCCCCTCCAATTATAAATCAACTTCGTTTTCACTAGGGGTCCCTGATGTCACACTCTCAAACTGCTGCTTCCCATGTTAAGGGCTGTCACAGTCACTCAACTTACCTCTGGAATTCAGCAATTATTATCCATGTTTGGATTGAGGCTGTAAAGAACAAAAAGGTCAGGGGCTAAGTGACCCTAAGTGAACGCAAACAGAGCGTCAGTAAGCAGGTTAGTGGGTGGAAGAAGTACCAGTGACAACAGTGGAATGCGATACCAGCAGTAACAATTGAGTGTAAATTGCAAGGATTGGATTTTTCCTGCTGTTTTTCCACCGAGGACTTGCCCAAATAAATTTCCTGGCATTGCCGGCTAGATGCTGGTGTTGTAGCTGTATTGAAACACTTCTGTAAGGAACAGATTTCTGAAGGACAAGTATTCAAGGCTAAAGTTGAGATATTTAGGCTCACTGCCTTTGCTGTAATCAGAGCACTCGGTTGTTTGAGATCACAAAAGTGAATCAAATTGACTGCATAGTGGCATCAGTGATGCTGGGAGCCTCTGAATGAGCCCAAGATCGATCATCCACTTCGGACTTCTGAGCTCCATTGTTGTTGAGGCTGAAGATTATTTTGGAGACTCCTCCAGTTAATTGTTTTACTGACCATAACCTTTCAGACTGAAATGTGGCATGACTGCAGAATTTTAGTCTGATGCATTAGTTGTGCATTAGCTTCTACTGTTAAGCTTGTACGTAGGCCCATGTTATAACTTGACCAGGGTGTTGCCTCTCCTACAGTCTTCTTTGAAACCAGGTTCAATGGAAGAGTGAGGGACTTTTCAGGCCATGATGTTACTGAATGTAGCTGGTAAGTTATACTACTGATAGCACTAAGGATACTGCAGTTTGGTTGAGTGTTTTGCTCTGCATCTATCCTATTTAATATGGTGCTAGTGCCACATAACACATAGGCAGGTATTGTCAGTCAAGTCAGGACATGGCCTCCACAAGAACTGTGCAATAACTACTCTCACCTTCACATCAAGGCAGATGGTGATGAAAAAGATATGACAAATATATTTGATCCCATCTTCACCAATCATATTCCCAGTCTGGCTGATTTATCCTTCAGGAGTTGAATAGTTTGGTTAGCTTTGGCGATACTGCACTACTCCTGGTAATGGATATTAAAATCTCTCACCAAAGTATATAGTATCCTTGCTACCCTCAGCATCAGGCGCGTATAAGTGGTAACCAGAAGGAAGCCTCCTTGCCCATGTTTGACCCAATGCCATAAGACTTCATGGGATCTGAAATCAATATTCTGGACAAACACTTCCTCCACAGTAATGCCACCCTTACTGGGTCCGTCCTGCAGTTGAACAGGACAAACCCAGAGGTGGAACTGTTTGGGACACTGTCTGAAAGACCATGATTCTGTGAAGGCAGCCTCAATTTTCGAACAAAAGGAAGTTGCTCTCTGAATGCACAAGAGCTGGCAGAGCCCTGAATCTGCAGGTTCTACCAAGGTCCAGCCAAAGTATCAGCATTCCTTCTAAAAAAAAAGTGTGTGGTTGAGAGATAAATATTTGGCCCAGGGGGAGGGAGACAGTGCGAGAGCGAGAGACCGCGCGAGAGCGAGCGCATGCTTCCCCTGATCTTCTTCAAAATGAAGTCATGGGATGCATTCCTTATACCCGAGAAGAAAACCATCAACACATCATGAACCAATTTAAAGATGGATGTCCACAGGAGGGTTTGTTTGCAAGTTCTTTCACAAACTGTGCGCTAGATGTTAGACGCTCAGGTAGCTTAGTTGTTCAGATGTCAAGTGTATAGTGTAGAATAATGCCAGTGATGAAGATTTGATTCATATTCTAAGACCGACTTTTGAGGCCTGCTTCTTCATCCTGCCCTTGAGTGGAGGACAATTGCAAGTCACCGCTGACAGAAAGTGTTAAGAAAACCACTTGGGATGAAGGATCTGCAAACAACTAGTCAAGGATGTGCCTTCATTTTTACACTGCATTCTAAATCAAAAAGAACTTGCTGTGTATGAGAGACTTGTGGGTGCAGATTCAACAGTAGCTTTCAAAATGGGATTCGATTAATAGAACCACCAAATGATGCCATTCAGGCCATCCAGCCTCTGCTGGCTTACTGTCTCAGCAATCTAGCTCATCCCGTTCCCTGCCTGTTTCCCTAGAGTTCTGCAAATTCATTTTATTCAGATCCTTATCACGTTCTCTCATGGAAGCCAGGATTGAGCCTGCTTCCACCACCTTTTCAGGCAGTGCATCCTGGTTGTAATCACTCACTACATACAAATGTTTTTAATCATGCTGCTTCTCAGCTCCCCCACTGGAAGGGGATACGTTTTTCAGAGCTGTAGAACTAGGTCAGCACTGGAAAGGGAAGACAGAACATTTACATATCAACAGGAACAGTGAACAAAGCTGGAAGATTCCAGTCAGATTACTCCTAAGTGACCTACAAATCATCTCAGATAGTTACCACTGAGGTAACTAATCATCTACTTAACTGAGATAACAAGCATGGGGCTGGACGAACACAGCAGGTCAAGCAGCATCATAGGAGCAGGAAAACTTGACGTTTCGGGCCTAAACCCTTCATCAGAAGGGTGCTCCTATGATGCTGCTTGACCTGCTGTGTTCATCCAGCCCCATGCTTGTTATCTCGGATTCTCCAGCATCTGCAGTACCTTTTATCTCATCTACTTAACTGAAATGGTCTTGTTTAAAAAGTTCTCAAAAAAGGTGTTGGATTTAAATTTTTTTTTAAAATTGGAATGCGTTAAAAATCATCCTGAAGTGGAACTTGCCACCAAACTGCTAGATAGTCAGAACCATTCCCTGAACAAGCACTATATCAACATTATATGTGCAAGCTAATCCTCATCTATCGAGGAATGGAACCGTTTAAAGTGGCTGAGTTAAGCATTGGAGAATTTCACCAATTAACAAAATCTCTCGCTAAAACGAAATCAATATGTCACCCCCAAATAACTTTTTCTTTTCCAGAACATTCTTCGCACATAAAAACAAACTTTGCAAATTAACACATCCCATCAGATTCACATGAAAAATACGTCAAGTAGCCAAAAGCTATATGTTTTGAGGCAGTGCTGCAGGGCATTGTAGAGTCAGTAGAGGGAGCTGAAAACTAGTACTGTATGTAACATGGGGAATTTCCCCATCAAGTCCTGTCCGATTGGGTGATCAGTCAGTCATAAATAAAGCAAAAGCTGCAGATGCTGGAAATAAAAAAAAACAAAATTGCTGGAGAAACTCAGCAGGGCTGGCAGCATCTGTGGCGAGAAAGTAGAGTTGAGTCACACAATCCTTTTGATCGCACTTCAATGTCACACCTTTAAAATTTAGAGGCACACCTGACACGTTAGCTCGATTTTGATGTTTTCTTTTTAAATTGAGCCTGTCCTCTCTGAAGATTATAACTTAGCTTGAGTGGAGTGGTGGATGTATATAACATGATAGAAAATGAACAGGCAGACTGGTCAATCAGCATTGTTCGGCAAAAGTCAATCCATCACTAGCTCAGTATGTTCTTAAATAACTGTCTGCCTTTTAACAAGCCAGAAATGAAGCCCTAAATGACAACTATAACATGAACATTGCAGAATTTGATAAAATCATTATCCTACATAATTTGCCTTATCAGACCTTCAAACTGCTCCACCATTAAACAAGGTCATGACTGATCTACCTCCGCTCCACCTTCCAACAATACCCTCATATCCTTTATTTCATTTGGAGTCCAAAAATCTATCAATTCATGTCTTGAACAAGGCCCACTGCTTACCGAAAAAGCTGAGCATCTGCAGTGCTCTGGTATAGCATTCCAAACATTCACAACTTTCAGCTTAAGAGACCTCGTAGTTTCAGTTTTAGATATCCAGCCCTTTATCCAGAAATTACACCCCTCAGTTTTAGAGTCTCCAGCCAGGGAAAATAGCCTTTCCCCTCTAAGGATCTTTTATGTTGCAGTCGCATCACATCTCCTTCATCTAAACGTGGGCCCAAACCACAAAAACTCTATGCAATGGGAACCTTCACTTCCTACATTAAGTCCACCCTCTGCTCTGTTGTACAGAGAACATTCACCCTTCTGAGGGGAGACGATGATCTAGTATTATTGTCTCAAGCCTATTAATCCAAAAACCCAGCTAATATTCTGAACCCGAGTTCAAATCCCACCATGACAGTTGGTGGAATTTGAATTCAATGAGGAATCTGGATTTAAAGGTCTGCTGACAGCCACGAAACCATTGTTGATAGTTGCAAAAAAAAAAAACCAAAACAACTCATCTGGTTCACAAAAGCCCTTTAGGGAAGAAAACTGCCAACTTTACCTGGTCTGGCCTACAGCAATGTGGTCAAATCTTAATTGCCCTCTACTCAATAAATGGTGGCCTTACCAGAGATGCCCATAATGAGAAATGGCAAGAAAATTAATTTTGATTGTGTGTTATGATGACCACACCCTGCAGAACACTTTTGAGGTGAATAAGGAGAGGAAGGGACTTTGAAATTTGACAGAAGACAAATTCAGCAGAATCATTTGAAATCAGTTCAGAGTTTGAAAAGTCGCCATTTTCACAAGAGTGAGGGCGTCATTGTGGGTGCGACAAATCTTCAGAGAAGTGCTGAATTCTTGTGAAGTACAGGTAGGCCAGATTTTTTTTTTTTTTTTTTTTTTAAAAATGGACAGCCCTTAAAAATACCTGTCAAAGTATGCCAGTTGAAAAAAAAAGTGTTCTAGCAATGTCAATGGCTGTTTGTTGACATGGCATTTCGAACTATCATGTTTTTCCAATAGTAACGCTCAGCTGTTTGACAACTTGTCATTATCACAGAGCGGGGGCTGTAAGTTGACCTTTGATTAACAGGTTTGGAGAGGTTACTGAAAGATAAGCTGTGTCAGAAATGACTAGAAATATGTTTGCTTTTGCAAAGGAATGAGTTTGCTAATGAGACACAAAGACATAGCATTTTGTCAGGCACTCATCAGGACGGAGATATTAAAAAACCCAAATTTAGAAAAGGGAGCAACAATCCAGTCAAGACAAGAGGGCACTGCTTGGACCATGGCCAATATGGAGTCAGAGCAAGAACTGTTAGTTAACTTATTAAACTCCGGCCAGGCAGGTAGATTTTGATTGGTCAAGGCATTGCCATGGAGAATGCAGCTGGGATTGGCTTCCTCCATAATCCTGTTCTCATTGAAAAAAGGTCCCTCTCAACAGAGAAGATGGGTCACGCTGCAAAAAGGAAATATTTTCCCTGGCCAATATTTATTGAAAGGATGAAATCAGACAGGATAGATGTAAAGCTCAGTTAAGTCAGACATTTGTTTAATTGGCATTTTGGAAATGGAGGACTAAAACTTTGAAATCTGGAACAACTGGTGTGAGAAACAAGGGCCCGATTCAGTGCGAGCAACATAAAGCCATGTTCATGAGATGTATAGTTGTGATTAATCTCCAAACACTCCCAACCTGGGAAACAATTTTTCACTCTGAATGCCTCTGAGAAACGACAGGATTAGTCCTCCGGATTCACCATGTAGGATGTACAAGTGACTTTAAGTGAGATACACAACAGAAGTCCAGGCATAGTTAGGATGAATAGTAATTCACTGATACCAGGGAGCATTGCAAAGTTGGTCAGGTTTCAGGATATCAGGCAATGTTTCAATGATACAACTGTCCACTTGGCAATTAACACTGACATTTCGATAACAGTCTACACTGCAAAAAAGTGAATCAAGATGTGCGGGTCTTGCTCAGAAAGGTGGATTGGCCTGGAGACCATAACATCGGGCTTCCCAGAACTCAGTTAGCAATATGCAGGCAGTCTGAGCAATGTCTCAGCTGTATTAGTACTAACTCAGTTTCAAAAACAGAGCATACACTGAGCCCCAGGGCTGGCCACTTGAGACACTGCAACAAGGTTAACAGCATGGCCCTAATGGTTGCTAATTGAACATTGGGAGCCACTCCAGCATCTTAAATTGACCTTGTCAAGTACAAATGTCTAATGTATCCAAGGAGGAGTTGAAATACAAGGGGATGCAAAGAATTGTGTTTTAAAGGGTTTTTAAGGATGGGTAGAGGTAGGTTTCACACACAGTGATCAGCCCTTCTGGCATAGAGACAGTAATCAGGTCCTGACCCTTTCCACACATGTACAAAGCAATTAGTCAGCCCCGTGCTCTGCATCGTTTAGTTTAGTTTTCATTACCTGCAGTTAGGCGTTGTAAAGCCAAGTCACGGATCATACACAACAGGCTAGACAGGAGTAGAAACACATTTGAAGCTGCTGTTTAACCCTCCAACACAACCACATGACCTCAGCTTTTCCCCCCACACTTAGTTACCAAGGCACATTTGCCCTGCATCTGCCTGTGTTAAGTCAATGCACAAACAGGTCAGGCCCACTCAGCACTAAGTGCAGTTTCCAACATTGAAGAGCGCAGCACTTTGGAAATATACCGAATACAGTGCATGGATAAATAAAACAACTTCTCATATTGCACTACAATGTGTTATCACTCATTTACATCTCAGATACATATTTATATCTGATTCACTCACTAGTTAGGCCTTTAAACGTCATTCTAAAATCTAGAAGACTCCAAAATCCTAAAAATGCATTGGTCCCAAACATTCTGATCTAAAGAGGCTAGTGTAAGAGATCTTTATTCTAGATTTGTTCAATTGACAGAATTCAAATGACAAAGAAAGAATGCAAATTCAGGCTTTTCAGATTACTCATCATTACTTATCATACAATCACTCTGCTACTGTCATCCCAGTCTTCAATCTATGCTTTCTCTGATATGGATACATGGCACAGAAAATAATCTTTTACACTTCACCCTTTCAGAAGGCACATCAGAATCCTCTTCAACTTCTAATTCCACTGAAGAATTTCAATTTCTTCACCGATATATCATTCTAATCCACTGTATACTTTTCCCAGCTCTAGCGCCATGTCCAAAACTGAATGCAGAACTCCAACACTAACTAATGACATCAAAACATGGAATTAGTTGACACACGTTTACTTATTTTGATTGCATGTTCACCCTAATGATTAAAAGGAAATAAGAGGAAGCATTTCTTTGCTCTTATCAAAATGGTGCCACTGGACACGTTCCATCAACCTGCAAGGGCTGACTAGACCTTAGGTTAACATCTCATCTAAAGACAGCACCTCCAACAATGTAGTGCTCCCTCAGTGCTCTACTGGATCAATAGCCTTGATTTAGTTTGTGTTCAAGTGCTAGAGTTGGACCTGGATCCTCAGCCTTTAACACAAACATGAGTGGTACTCAGCCAGGCAGAGTTAATACTTACTTAGACCACATCAATGCTTTGGTTTTAATTTTGTAAAGATTATTGCACGTAACATGCTGGACAGATGTTTCTAAAGTCTAATACTTTAGACAATTACAAGCAATTGATTTTTCCAGGTTATGTCTGAATTGCAGTTAATGCATTAGCAATGAAATAAAAAAAAAAACCACAATGACTTTACACTTAAACATTTGCAATTTCCATCCATTTTGGTTAGGACCTGAAATCGCTCAGACACATTAGTGGAGCAGTGATGGCTTTGTTTATCAATGTTGCCCCACCCAACCCTCCCTCCCATCAATTTGCTGAATCATGGCGCCGGCATTCAGTCTCTTACCCTTGTAGCCAGACCATCCTTACAGTGCAAACTAATCCCACATTCATCTGTTATTTCTGACAAGTCTTCATCTTCAAACTCCTCCAAGCTTATGTCATGGGTTAACCTGCAAATGACAATTGATATGGGTCAGCACAAGACCAAATGGGAGGATACATTGTGCAGGAGAGCAATCTTTCACAGCAATGAGATTCTACAAGTCTTTTGTATTTACATTTGTGTTCAAGTATTACCTTTGGCTTGGTGAATTACACAGTCATCTCAAAGTCCAAAACGTTTTGTTTTAAATCCCACCCCATGGACTTCAATAACAAAATCTAGGTTAACACTTCAGGAATTGAACCATCTGCATACTCAGGTGGGCACAAGGCATCCTGTAGTTATTTTTATCCTTAAATTAACATTTAAAAATAGATATGGTCTTTGCTGCATTGCTGTTTGTGGGACCTTGCCGTGTGAAAGTTGGTTGCAGCCATTCATGGATTATAGCAGCGACTTCAAAAAAGTACTTCAATAGAAATGGACAATAGAACAAGAATAGGCCATTTAGTCCACCGATGGCTCAAAAGCTCCTTGGAATTTTAAAGCTGTGAAAGATGTTGTAGAAATGAAAATTCTTTTCTTCTTTACTCAAAGTTAAACAAGTTAGTGTACATTTCATATATATTTTGATTCTGTTCTCAGCATTTTTACCCTGTTGTAATGTTTATAATGAGAAATTAGAGTGCACATGAAGAATATTCTAACCTCTGAAGCACAGAGTGGGACAAGTTGGATAGATCTTCAGAGGGCTAGTACAGCATAATGAACTGAATGGTCTCCTCCTAGGTCTTATAACTCCATAAATGCATAACCCTTTCAATGAATTTTCTCCATGAACTTAATCAGAAAGATTTTTGTATGGGTCCGTGGGATCAAGTACCTCAGGTAGAATCACTAAACAGATTCAGCCAATCTTACCTGTGTCAGCTGTCCGCAAGAGCAATTGATCTAGTGCCACACACCCACCCTTTCCCCATAACCCTGTAAATATTTCCACTTCATGCCAAAATTACACTCTCAGGCAGTGTGTTCCAGATCCTTACCAATTGCAGCATTAAAATACAACTTTCCTTCATTTCTCAACCATTCCTCCTATGGAAATATAGTTTCTCTACATCTACTCTGTTCTGCTCCAAACCCTCATGATTTTGGAAACATTTAAGAGAAATCTCCTCTCAACTTTCTTTTCCCGAATATACTGTGTCTGCTTAAAACAGATTCCCATTATGTATCAATGATCCTATGCAGTATCTAACTATGTTGCCAAGAATATTCATTGGGGACATTCTAACATTTGAGGTTTTACCTATTTCTGAATAAAATTCAATAACCAGAAGGCACAGATTTGAAATCGATTGGAGAGAGAGCTGGAGGCAAATCTCAGGAAACACGTTTTACGACAAATCAGAGATACAGATGTAGTGGAATTGTGGAAAAGAACAACTTTCAAACTAAACGACCTGACAGCAACTAAAGGGCCCAATTTTCTGAGAAATGGCAATGTCAGATTTCCAGATCCCTCGGTTGGGAGCTGTTGGTTCTGGAGGTGGAGGGGGTGGAGGAGGGGTGGGTGTCAAGATCTGTGGCAGGATGTATAAAGGGTCTGAAGGATGAATAGTCATGCAGTTTTTTTGGGGATTGGGGAAAGGGGTGAGGATGAGAGATGCAAGTATGGTTTATGTCAAATGCTTAGAGGTAAAATTATGTGTTTAATAGTCTAAGTTTTTCCTGAGTAATACTTTTACTTAGTTTGATCAGGACTTTCCAAATTCAGATTTGGATAGGGACTTTCGAAAAGAAGTTCTAAGCACGAAGGAATCGTCTGGTGGAGCATTCCACTTCCTAGGTGTGATGACAATGGCTTTAAGAGATGTATTTTGTGGGGACTCTTCACAGGATCAAGATTCTAATCATAGGTTGGGTTTAGAATTAAATCAGACTCAAAAGGCAGTGAGTGGTGAGTGTTGGTGTTCTCTTTTTGGGCATTGCATTTGATTGATTTAAATAGGGTTTGCCTCATGTACGAATGGCACTTCCAGTCATGAGAAGTTTCTTGGGGGTGGAAGACACTTTGGGACTTTTACAGAAAGTCAGCAAGGCAAAAAAACTTTTGGAATTGGCAGACAAGCTGCAGCTGGGTTGAGCAGGGCAGGGTAGTAATTGCAGCAATAGCTCTACATTTAAAATGCCAAAATCTTTGGCAATGGCTATAATTCAATGCCAAATCAAGCAGCTTGAACTAGAGACAAAAACAAAAATCGAGAAAAGGAAATGAAATAGTTTGAATCACAATTCAAAGCTGAAGAGGAGCTGAAAGAGAACAGCTCTCGCAGAGAAAATAAAGGAACGTGAAGGCCCAAACAGAAGAAAGGGAGAAAGAACTTTTGAATTAGAGGTTGAAAATTCAAAAAAAGTCAACTTAAAATGGCAACGGTAGAGGTGAAAAAGGTAGGAGTAGTGATAAGGACAGTGATGGAGAGCAATCCTATTGTAGCCAAAGCCTGGTAGGGACCTGTTTAAGTATGTCCAAGCATTGCCTAAGTTTGATGAGAAGTATACGGAAGTCTTTCACTTTACTTGAGAAAGTCGCTAAACAAATGAAATAAATCGCTGACCATGTGGGTCTTGTTGATCCAAACAAAACTGGTAGGCTGAGCTAAATAAAGTATTTGCATCACTATCAGAGGAGGTGTCTCGTGGAAAAAGCTGTTAAAAGCGAACATAAGCTAGTACCAGGGGCCTAGAGACAACCTTTTAGGAATTTAAGGAGGACACTGCTCAAACATTGGTAGAGTTTGAAAGGATCAAACAAAGTAATTCATCAAGTTGTATTACAGGTGGAGTAGTTGGTGGGCAGCACACGAGGTACCAGAAGGTGGTCATTTGGGAATAAGGAAATCTCAAGCCAAAGTATGAAAAGAATTTTTTTTGGCCTGGACTACATAAAGATGTGGTTGAATTTTGCTGGACTTGCCATGTGTCAGGTTATAGGAAAACCTCAGGAAGTGATAAAACCAGCCCCCTTAGTACCCATTTCTGCAATTGAGAAACCTTTTACAAGGGTCTTAATTGATTGTGTAGGATGCCTACCTAAAACAAAAAAATGTGGGAATCAGTATTTGTTGACCATAATGGATGTGTCCACTAGATTTTCAGAGACCATTCCCTTACTCACCTTCGCAACGAAAAAGGATTGTAGAAGCATTATTCATTTTTTTTTAAAAACGAGATACAATCAGATCAAAAGGGTCAAATTTTATATCAAAGTTATTCAAACAAGTTATGGATAGCTTGGGAATAAAACAATTCAAATCCACTGAGTACGATACAGAATTGCAAGGAGCATTATAAAAGTGTGGCATCAACTTTAAAAGACCATTTTGAGGGCGTACAGTCATGACTATCCAGAGGATTGGGATAAAGGAACTCCACTTGTACTTTTTGTACTCAGGGATGCATCTAATAAATAACTAAATTCAGTCTATTTGAACTAGTTTTTGGGCATGAGGAGAGAGTGGACCAGTGAAATTAGGGAAAAATTGTCAAGTCAGAATTCGGAGAGTACATGTTTGGGCTGTGTCAAATTTTAGGGGAAGATTAAATTGAGCAGGTGAGTTGGCTAGACAGCATTTAAAAATAGCACATGTGATGAAACAGGAAACAGACAAGAAATCAAAAATCCACAACTTTGCTAGTAGAAACAAAGTGTTACTGTTAGTCCCAGTGGTAGGTGAACTTTTAAAGGCAAGGTTTGGTGGGGCTTATCAAATTAAAAGGAAGTGGCGGTGAATATTTGATAAGAATGCCAGATAGAAAGAAATCTCACACACTGCATCATGAGAATACGCTCGAAAGGTATTTTAATAGGGAAGGAATGCAAAAGGAGAGCATGTTACTGGTTACAATACAGAGTGAAGAACCAAGTTCAGAGGATTCGGAATTGGATATCCCTCAAAATTAAACTGGACAATGGAGGAAGCTCAAAAATTGGGATAAATTCAGTTACCTTCGAGTGTAAAATCAAAATGACCTGAAAGAGTCATTAGAATCACATGGGGAGATGTGGGAATAATCTGGGAAGTACAAATCTAAATGGTATGATATAGGGAATGCCATTCCAATTAAGCAACCTCATAGACTTAACCCTCAAGTTGCCACAAGTTCAAAAAGTGGTTGAAAGCATGCTTAAAGACAATATAATTGAAGCGAATTGCAGTGAATGGAGCTGACCCATAATGATGGTGCCAAAACCAAAATGGCACCCAACAACAGTGCGTGGTTATCACAAAGTTAATGCAGTTACAGAGTCTGATTCGTACCCTATTCCACGTTTGGAAGACTGCATGGAGAAGGTCGGACAAGCAACTTGTATTTCTAATTTGGATACTCAGGAGGATACTGGCAAGTACCTTTGTCCAAAAGGAAATTTCAGCTTGTGTGACACCGAATGGACTACACCAGGTTCAAGTCATCCCATTTGGTATGATAAATGTGCCAGCCACATTTCAAAAACGAACCAATAAAGTCATTTCAGGATTACCCAATTTTGTGTTATACATAGGTGATCTGGTCATTTTTATTCACACATGAAAGGAACGTTTGGAGCATCCAGCAGAATTATTCTATTGAATCCAGGAGGGAGGCACAGCGATAAGCTTGGCAAAGAGCGAGTTTGCAAAAGCCCAAGTCATGTTTCTAGGCAGCATCATTGGACATGGACAGATGGCTCCACAGGACGTGAAAACAAAGGCTACTGGGGAGTTTCCCAGAGCAAAGAAGGGGGAAGTACTACAATTCCTGGACTTAGAGTATTTATTTTTAAATCGATAGTTTGTACCAAATTTTAGCAGTGTGGTTGCTGACTGACTTCTTGAAGCACAGAAAATATCAATGGATGGAACTGTGTCACAAAGCATTCGACAGCTGAAAATTGCGTTAGCCACATCCAACTATGCAAAGCCATTCAAAATGACTACCGATGCTAGTGATGGGAGTTTTGCTGCTGACTCTTACAAGATAGAAAGATCTATTGGGTATTTTCCTAAAAAGTCAAGTATTCATCAGAAGTATTCCATAATTACAACATTTCAAAACATGAGAATTATACATATTGGTCACAACCCCTTAAAGTTTTTGGATAAATTTAAGGTTAAAAATCACAGACTATTTAGATGGAGTTTATTATTTCAGCCATTCAGTTTGAAAATTATACACGTGACAGGATGAGACAGTGTCATTGCGGACGCGGTATCACTCCTGTGATGAAGGAAGCCAAAGGTGTTCGGTGGCTGAAGAAACGGATTGTCGTATTGAATGTTTGTATGCTTATAATCAATGCAATGTATATGCATTATAGTGTAATAGCAGGAGATTGAAGGTTTTTAAAAATGAAGCCATCTTAGTATATTGATGGGTTTTTTTGACAAAAGGGGCAGGTATGACAATATCATGGCTTTAAGAGGTATTTCTCCTGTTTTTTGTTTAAAGCTGAAGCCAGTTTGAGACACAGGTGCTGAGTGGTTTATTCCAAGCCAATGATGTAAGCAATTTGTGGGGCCTCAGATGTTTTAGGAGATGAAGTTGGAACAACAGAAGCAGCATGAATGAATGGTGTCAAGCTCTCAGAACCAGAAGTTGTAGTTTTAGCTGTCAGCAGTCTCCAGAATCTTGAAGCTGGATGTAGAAGCTGTCCAGCTAAAAGTTCCTGCTGCTGGAATGGCATGAGAGACAATTTTACTAAATGTGCCTTTGCCAAGCATGTGTTTATGTGATGTTACTATATTGAGATTTACTATATTGGAAGTTGCTGGTTAGTAGTTAAATATTTGATTATTTTGTTAAGTTTCCCAATAAAGTTATTCAAAGTTCTTCTTTCTTTTGTTTGTATTTTAACAGCAGTGTAAACAAAAAGTGTGTTTTGCCTCCAGCCCGATACTTTGACCAATCGAATTGCATCTGGAACACAATACCTTACACTTGCCTTTAAAAAGAAGAAAAGCTATAGTCTAGGCTATCTTCTGGATATATTTTTGAGGGGGTTCGATTCAGAGTGTGATTGGTGGGACTTCTGTAGGATCCAAACCCTCTGATTGATACTGGAATAAAGGCTGACTGGCCTGTGGAAAAATTCAGGCCAACATGTTCCATTTGTTTTTATTTGGGAGAATTAGAGTCAAGGAAGCACTCAGTGACGTTTGTAACCCAGCTCTTGGGATGTAAAATAGCTACTGGATTTTGAACAGATATAAAGAGACTACCACAGAACAAGGGAAACATCCTCAACCCTCTTCATTTGAGAGATCTCTTTTCAAAAGCTGAGCTAGTGACTTGAAAGCCTCTCTAAATGCTGCTCCAAAATGAGACGGTTTATAAGGGGGAATCCCAAGTGTACAGTCTTCAAGGCAGATCAACCTGACCACATCTTCACATTGAAGGTTTTAGTACAAATCTCTACTACCTGCAACTAATGCAGAGAAAACAGCCCTTCAGCTAATGGACATTCTACAAATAAGTGGGGAGTTGGTGGCAGTGGTAGTTGGGGGAAGGGGTGGGGGCCAAGACCATGTAGGGGCAGGGACAGAAGATTAAACTTTTTTGAAGACTCAGACTGTCCAAAACATGAACCAGTGCAGGTCAATGAATACAGTGATAACAAGAGTTGCAATGCAGATCAGCGAATATAGTGGTAACACAAGTTTCAAAACAGGCAGTGATGAACTTAAGTTTTAAAAGGTGGATGCAAGGCAAAGACTTGACCAGGAGGGCACCAGAATAGTTGAAGCTGGAGATAAGAAAGAAACAGATGAGGGACTTAGTAGCAGGTAGGCAGCGCTGTGCCTACATATAGACTCAGTAAACGTACAAGGCCATCTTGTTTTTAAAATCATGAAATATCAAAATGCATTACAGAGAAATCAGTTTTCAAATTCTCAAAATAAACCAGTTGACCTATTCTACATAAGTCAGCATCACCAACACTTTACTGAATTTACATCCAATGCACAGTGGGATGTGGCACTAGCAAAATTCTCTCATCAGGCAACTTTCTACAGGGGAAAATGTCCTCATTATTTGGCCACATCTTCCCATAACGCATTAGAAATGGCATAGCAACACAACCAGCTGACAGACTACAGACTGCACATTCAACCTCTAACACATTGCTGTGATAGCAAAAACAACCATGAAGCTAAGTATTTGCTTCTTATAGCTATGTTCTTTCAGACTACGGCTAAAAATGTTAAGCTCTTTAAGTTATCTCACCAAACAGCAATTAAACTCTGACTGACCTGGGCTTGTGTTTACTTAAATTTTGCCACCTTAGAAAGGCATACAACTCCACCGTAGCAGAATTATAAACTGTGGACCACACAGCACATAACATTTAATGATAAAATAGTGTATTTTGAGCAAGGGCACTTGAAAACTTGCTACCTTCACAAGGAGTCTGACATGGCCTGCACCTTCTCCAGATTGTGCCAGCTGAGATACACAAACAAACCGTAAGGCACCACTTATTAACAAGTGGATGAGCACAATCGGATTGTGTTTGAAGCAGAACACTGAACCTCAGCTCCAAATAAAGCAGACACTGTATCTTCTTTACAAGAAAGTAATGGCTGCCTCAAAAGAATTACAAGATCAGTAATCACATTGAGCGCCTCTGATGACATAATCAAGCATGCAGGCAATGCTCTGGAGATTTCTCAATGTCCACTCGATTCTGTCAACTGAATTAGTTCTTCAAATTCCCTCAGCAGCAGTCCCCAAAGAATGAATTAGATTTAAATTTTTCTTTCCTATTTTTCGCATCATGGTCTCCAGATTGCTTAACTTGTAATTCATACAAGGAAGGCAATACCACATTTTGTACAAAAAGGCAATGCTACCTTTCATACATGTTGACTTATTTTAGTAAAGGTTCTTGAAAGAGTGGTGAATTATTTCATGGGGCAATACCATAGGTTAAGAAAGTGGCTCAAGATTGTTCTGGAATCCTTCAGCATCATCTAAACTCTTCTTCTTGCTCCATATTCTTAATTGCACATTTCAGATTCTTTGTCAAATCTCTGACAGCAATGAAGGGTTCTTTTTAAAAAATCTGGTTTTAACATCCGAGTGATGCATTAATGCCAGCTCCAGAGAAGGTACTGGTTGGCATACATTAGTAGAAACAAATTGATATTGCACTGTCTAGTTCACCACTGAAATGGTTTGATGTAGCTGTATTTTCACATTGATACGAACTAAAAACTTTTCACAGAAAGTCAAGTCACTTCACGTCCAAGTGTTATAAATATGTATAACATCACTTTAAAAACACTCAAAATTCCAAAAATAGAGGCAGATGGATTTTGGTTAGTTCTGAGGATCGTTTTTGAAGTAAATAAATTACATTATTTCTTAAGAGGAAGATGTCTTTTTTCAATTGCCTTTGTGTTACTGTTGAATTTATTACGGATACTTACTTTAAATCAATTTAACTAGATGAGACTTTGGAATAGAAGGTTCAATGATTTAGTGCAGAAGAACATGGAGAACCGTTTCTCCTTCATGTCAAGCGAATTCTGACTGAATCCAGTCAGTTCAGGAGAAACAGTAACTCCAGCTGACCAAGCCAGTAAAGTTTGAACAGAAGTCTTCAAGTTGAGAAAGTTTAGATCATGGTTGTGAAAGGTTCAGGCAATTAAGCTTGGAAAAAGAATCAAAAATGATCTCAGCAGTGTGAGGGAAAGGGACTGTAAAACAGCAGTTAAGATTTTTTAAAAAATGAAAAGATACAGGCAATCCTTCGGAGATAGAGCTGTTCCTGGAGTAGGGTATAGTTAGACTGTGGAGGGAGAGATTGTTACTCAGGTAGCAGATAAGAGAGAGGGTGAAACTCAGTGCCTTGTTTCACCGCCCGAAAGGTGAACCAAGTGAACTTATGCAAGACGCTGCAGAGAGATGTTAATCCTGGAAAGTAGAAGGTACAATTAGCAATTTTGCAGCAACACAAAAATTGAGGGTGTTGTTGTTAGTAAGGAGGATGGACTCAGGCTACATCTGAAATTGAGCAGCTGGCAAATTGGGCAGAACAATGTTAGATGTGATTTAATCCTGGTAAAAGGTGATGCATTTTGGGTCGTCTAATAACACAAGGCTGTACACAATGAATGTCAGTGCCCTAAGGTGTACTCAGAAACAAAGGGATCTTGGTGTACAAGTCCACATATCCCTGAAGGTGTCAGCACAAGTGGACAGGATGATGAAGACAGTACACAGGATACTTGCCTTCATCAGCCAGGGAGCAGAATATAGGAGCAAAGAAGTCTTGTTACAACTGTATAAAACACATTGTTAGGCCACAGATGGAATACCATGTGTAGTTCTGGTTGCCACACTATCGAAAGATTGTGATTATTCTGGACAGGATGCAGAGGAGATTCACCTGGATATTGCCTGGGACGAAAGGCCTCAGTTATGAGGACAGACCTGACAGGCTGGGTTTGTTTTCCTTGGGGCAGAGGTGGTGGAGGGGGAATCTGATTGAGATATACAAAATTGAGAGGCAGAGACAAAGTCGATCGTAAGAAATTCTTCCCCATGGCAGACGTGTCTAAGACCAGACAGCATAAATGTTAGGTGAAAAGCAAGGTGTTTCAAAGGAGATCTGAGGAAACATTTTTTTCACCACAGCATGGTAGAAATATGGCCTGGGCTGGATGAGAGGCAGATGTACGCAGGTATTCTTACAACATTTAAGTATCTGGATGAGCACTTAAAATACTAGGACATGGTAAGCTATGGACCAAGTGCTGGTAAATGGGGTTAGTGGTCTTTGTTGGTCAGCATAGAAAACGGGCCCTTCGGACAACATCTATGCTGCATGACTCTGCCTGAATGTGGGGCTGAAAGACTAGTGTAGGAGCAGGGAGCTCTGGTTCATGGGTCACTGGCATCACGACTAGGATCATTGGGATGGTTTATATCTCTACTAGACTGGAACTGGTGTTCTTGCAAACCACAACTAGAAAAGTAGGGTAGGTTTTAGACTAAAGTGAGGTGCAGAATTAAGCCATTTGGCTCATTGAGTCTGCTTTGACCTTCGATCATGGCAGATACTCAACCCCATTCTCCTGCTTTCTCCTGGTAATCCTTGACCCCTTTACTTATCGAGAATCTCTCTGTCTTAAACACACAGTTAAATAACTTGGCCCCCACAGCCTTCTGCAGCAATTAGTTCCACAGATTAACTACCCTCTGGCCACAGATTATTTTGAATTCATACAAGGGCAATTGGGAGGGCATGGAAGCAGAGCTAGTGAACGTGAATTGGCAATTTAGGTTAAGGAATAGTCAACACAGATGCAGTCACAAACATTTAAAGGAGTAGTCCAGAAAGCACAGAATAGATACATTTCACTTGCAACAACTAAAAAAAATTTTTAAAAAAGAGAGGGATGACCCGCCATCATTGTTAACTAAAAAAGTCAGAGATAATATCAAACTCAAAAGGAAATATTATTCTACAAAGACAGAACGTCAGAGATTGGACAGAATATTAAAAAATTACTAAAGGATTAATAAAGGAGACAGAAACTAAATTACAAGAGAAATTTAGCAAAAAAATATATAAAAACAGACAGGAAAAGTTTATTCCAATATTTAATAAGAAAATTAACATTTGGGTGTTTGCCCTACACAGAATGGAGGGTATAAATCCATAAATGGAAGATAAAGAGACGGCAGATGAATTGAAAAGATATTTGATGTCAGTCTTCACTAGAAAGGATAAAGTCAAGTCCCAGAAATAGCAGTAAATCATGAATTGAAAGGAACTGAAGAAAGTTGTAGTTATTAGGGAAATACCACTGACCTAATTATTAGAATACGAGTTGACAAGTGGTCCTGATGGGTTTCATCCTAGGGTCTGAAAAGAAATATAGTCAGTGAAATAGCAAGTTGGTTAGTTTCAGGGAAGGTTCCTTTAGGTTAGCTAGTTTCCAATCTAACTCCTTTATTCAAAAAGGAAAGGTAGTATCAAACTCAAAAGGACATAGGATTCTACAAAGATAGGTGGAAGTCAGAGATTGGGCAGAATTATTAATTTTTTTTCAGGAGGGAAGAGAAATGAATCAAAATCATAATCAAGTAACTTAATGGAATTCTTTGACATATTAACTGGTACTGTGGATAAGGGGGAAACAGTTGATGTATTGAGTTTACATTTCCAGGAAATATTTGAAAAGGTGCCACATAGATTATGGAAAATAAAAGCTCATGATTTTAAGAGTAACACAATAGCATTAATAGAAAATGGACTGGCTAATGGGAAGCAAAATGTAGGAATAAATGGGTCTTTTTCAGGCTGGCCAGATGTCACCAGTAGCATGCCACAGGAGTCAGTGTTGGGCCCTCAACTCTCTATATTTTATATAAATGCTTACTTGAGGGGTCTTATTTTGGTTGCTACTTGCAATAAAGTTTAAAATCATTCTTTCAGTACATGGAGAGATTATTTTCAAAAAACAAGACGCCAAACTAGAGGTAACTTGTGGTGGTGAAAGATTATTATGCAGAAATGTAGAGTTGAGGTTTAAAATCAGATCAGCCATGATCTCACTGAATGGCAGAGTAGATCAGAAGGGACTACTCATGTTCCCTGTTCAGACATTCAGTTATGGAAAGTGTTGGGAAGTGGGATGAAGCTTTCCTTTGATGTTTGTGTTAAGACCTGTGTCTTCTTTTTAAAATCCATTCATGGGATGTGGAAGTCACTGACCAGGGAGGTATTTATTTTCCAAATGACAGTTAAGAGTGAACCACATTGCAGTGTGTCAGGAATCACATGTAGACCAGGCCAATGCTTAAAAAGCAATTTTCTAAACCGTTTAAGTTAAAAATAAAACTTCTTGGAGATTAATAGATTGAAAGCAGTATAAAGATCAATCAGATCATTCTCAAGATGGAATGTTGTACATTGGTAGTGCCCCAATCTCTGGGCCAGAAGGTCTGGGTTTGCATCCCACCTGTTAAGAGATAACATGTCCACTTGGACAATTGCAATGATCATTGCAAACAATTTGTCTACGGGGTTCAAATCTACTATTTCTAAAGATTGCTGAAGAGAAAACTAGGTAGGAATGGGAGGACAATGCAAGGAGGTTTCAAAGGGAGTTGGACAGGCCGAATGCACAGGCAAGAACGCATGTGGCAGATGTAATATAATGTGAATAATTAATTGTGAGGTTAGTCACTTGGTTAGGAATAAGAAAGGAATTTCTTAACATCTTGAGGGGTTGGGAAGTGCTGACATCCAAAGGGACTTGGGTGTCTTTGTTTATGTGTCAACATAAGCTAATGTGCAGTTACAGCAAGCAATAAGGCAGGCAAATGGAGCATTAACATTTATCCTAACAGAGTTTGAAATCAGGAGTAAAAAATACATTTTGCTGCAATTGTAGGGAACCACGGTGTACCCTCACCTGGAGTATTGCGTACAGTGTTCCTTCCTGAAGGATGTACTTGCCATAAAGGGAGTGGAACAGAAGTTCACCAGACTAACGTCTGGGAAGTGGGATTGTCGAGTGTTTTTTTTTCCCTTTTTACAATGGGAAGCAAGCATTACTGGCAAGGCCAGCAATTGTTGTTAATCCTAAGTTGCCCTACTAAAACTAAATGGCTTGCTCAGCCATTTCACCAGACAATTAAGACTCAACCACAATATTGTGGGTCTGGAGTCACATGTAGGCATGATCCAGATAAGGATGGCATATTAGTTTCCCTAAGAAGACTTTTTTTTTAAATTTGTTTCACCAAACAAAATCAATGATAGTTTCATGGTCATCATTACTGAGACGGATTCTAAACATTCTTGGCCTGTATTTTCTAGTGTTTTGAAAAACGAGATGATTTCATTGAAAATTAAAGTTTGCAGAGATTGACAGCATAAAATGTGGATAGGATGTCTAAGACAGTCTTCTCTTTCTGGATTCAGTCTCAAAATAAGAGGGGAGTCATTACTAATGAGCTGAGGAGGAAGGTCTTCAGAGGGTGGTGGCTTTTTTAAGTTCTCAACACCAGAGGAATGTGAAAGCTCAAATCGTGCAGCATATTGAAGCGTGAAGCCAACGGGTTTCTGGATTATATTGGCATCATGGGATATGGAGATAGAGGTGGAGAACAAAATGGTGCTGAGTAAAAACCTACTCCTGCTCCTAATCCTATGTTCCTATGAAATATTGGTCAGTTTCTGTCGTTAATTCTCTTTGCTATAGTTCAAAGAAACTTCTTTCAAATAGACTCTGTAGACTTTTTGCTGTGGGTCACTATTTAAATAGCTCTTGAAGACTGTTTGGACCATTGCACTATTTAAGCAGGCTCTATCGACCAGCTGTAGTGCCCTGCTTAAATAGGTTCTCTTAACTGTATGCTACACAGTCGCTTATATAGACTACAGAATCTTTATATAGAACACTGCTTAGACAAACTCTGCTTGCTACCTCCATAGATTTAACTATCAAATCGAGCATCACTCACACCAAGCAGTGTCTCTTCCCCTCGGGTCCTGGTCTCTGCTACTAGCAGAAACTTCTCTACATCCACTCTATCGAGGTCTCTCAGTATTCCTTTAAGTTTCAACCAGATCTGCACGCCCTCCCCCGCCCCTCAATGTCCAGACCCAGAGTCTTCAACCAACAAGCCCTTCTTCCCCAGCACCATTTTTGGAAGTCTCCTCTGGA
>JAHRHZ010000062.1:19235267-19352515 GCA_024137785.1 Ginglymostoma cirratum
GGGATTGGAGGATGTGAGATATTGAAAGAGGCTGAATAGGCTGGGGCTTTTTTCCCCCTGGAGTTTTGGAGGTTGAGGGGTGACCATGTAGAGATTTATAAAATCACGAACGGCATGGATAGGGTAAATAGCCAAGGTCTTTTACCCTAGTGAGTCTAAAACTAGAAGGCATAGGTTTAAGCTGAGAGGGGAAAGATTTAAAAGAGACCTGAGGGCAACATTTTCACATACAGGGTAGTGTATGTATGGAACAAGCTGCCAGAGGAAGAGATGGAGGCAGTTACACTTACAACATTTAAAGGCAGCTCGATGGGTACATAAATAAGAAAGGTTTATGGGGATATGGGCCAAATGCTGGCAAATAGGACTAGATCAGTTGAGGATATCTCTGGACGAGTTGGACTTAATATATATTCCCCTCAAGCTCTTTGTATTATCCTCACAACTTGCTTCCATACAGTGAGTCCCTTGGCTTAAGTCATAAATTGTAAATGTTTCAGCACTAATTTCTGCGGTATTCCACTAGTTACAATTTGCCAAACTAAAAATGATCCATTTATTCCAATGTTCTGTTTCCTAATAGTTAGCCAGTCCTCTGTTTAGGTTAATATATCACACTCAACAAGAACTCCTACCTTGTACAGTAGCCTTTATGTGGCAACTTATTGATTGCCATTTGGAAATCCAAATACACTACATTTACTTACCATCCCTGCTTGTTCCATCCTCATAAAAGAATGTAAGAATTGAGGAGTAAATTGTTCAGATCCCAAGACCGTTCTGACATTTAATGGAATCATCGCTGACTCAATTTTCTTCACGTCCACTTTCCTGTCTTTTCCCGTAACCCTGGTTTTTCTGACATCAAGAATCTATCGAACTCAGGCTTAAATATATACAAGGACTGTGCCCCCATAGCTGTCTGTGTAAACGAGTTCCAAAGAGTCAAACCCTCTGAAACCAGAAATTATTCCTGATCTCCGTCTTAAATTACTGCTCCTTTATTCTAAGACTATGTCCTCTAGTCCTAGACTCTCCAATGAGGGGAAACAACCTCTCAGCATTCACCTTGTTAAGGCCCTTGCATTCTTCTAAACTTTGGTGAGTACAGTCCCACCATGTTTAACCTTTGCTTCTAAGATAGTCCTTCCATACCAGGGATCATCCTTGTAAATCTTGTAAAACTTCTCTGAACTGCCTCCAATGAAACAATAAGCTTCGTTAAATAAAGGAAACCAAAACTTGCTCCTGTTGTGGTCTCACCAGTACGTTGTACAGTTGCGGTAAGACTTCCCCACTCCAACCCCTTGAAATAAGGGCCAATATACCATAAGCCTTCCTAATTAGCTGCTGCACCTGTACACTAGCTTCCTGTGTTTCATGTGTAATTACTCCCAAGTCCCTTCATGATGCAGCTTTCTGTAACTTTCTGTAACTTTCTGTAACTTCTGTAACTGTCCAATTAAACAATATTCTAATGCTCTGTTCTTTTGTTTTCCCTTCCATTTTACATTATACTTGATTTGCCAGCTTTTTTGTTCACTTATCAATATCTCTCTGTAATATGCTTGTGTCCCCTTTACAACTTGCCTTTCCACCTATTTTTGTGTTTACTGAAAATTGGCTACAGTACTTTCGCTTCTTTCCTCGGAGTCATAAATATATATTGAAAACAGTTACAGTCCTAGCATTGATCCCTATACGAACCCACTGGTTACAGATTGCCAACCTGAAAAATAACACGCTGTTTACTGCCCATTACTAATTCTCTATCATGCCAATTTACTAGCTTCCACACCATGGGCTATTTTACAACTTCAACGTTTGTGGAGATACCTTGTTGAACGCCTTCAGGAAGTCCAAATATCAGACGTCTTCTGGTTCCCCTCTATCCACTCTGGTTGAGACATCCTCAAAAATCTTTCATAAATTAGTCAGACCGTATTTCTCTTTCATAAAGCCATGCTGACTCTGCTTGGTTAGATTATCATTTTCCAAATGTGCTGCTATTACTTCCTTAATAATTGCTTCCAACAATAGATGTTAGACTAATGGCCTTTAGTTACCTGCTTTCTGCCTCCTCTTTTTGAATAGGGGTGTCACATTTCCAGTCCTCCAGTACTTTTCTAGAATCCCAGAAATTACAACTCGTCATCCACGATCTCTGTAGCTACTTCTTTCAAGATCCTCAAAAGAAAGACATCAGCGCCAAGGGACTTATCTGCGTTTAGCCCCATTAGTTTGTCTAATACTACCTCTCTAGTGATGGTGATGACTCAATTCCACCATCCCATTCTTTTATATTAATAGAATGTACAAAGTATCTTCAACCATAAAGATAGAAGCAAAATCTGTTTAACTCCGCTGTCATTTTCTTGTTCCCCGTAACTATCCCCAGATTCATTTTCTAAGGGTTCTGTGTTCACCTTAAATATATAAAAAGGAAGGGGAAGTCAAAGAAGCTCATATTGTCCTTCAAATAACTAATAAGTTTGTCAAACACAATGTCCTTTTCGCAAAACCATGTTAACTTTACCTGATGTATTATGATTTTCTAAATACTGCTACTACTACCATATTGACAGATTCTAGCCTTTTCCTGATGACAGATGTTAAACTAACTGGCCTAACGTTGACCTATGATTGCCCAGCAAATGAATCAGTCGTACTTAAAGAGGTGGGTGTATGGTTTGGCAGTAGGATAAAACAATAGTATCTCAGGAGATGGAATATTAATCAATGATTGACATTGGAATGATCCAATTCAACTTCAGGAAGTTTATTTTAAATTAGTTCATAGAAATATGCACATCTCTGGCAAGCTCAAAAAGAGAATCTGTAATATTCCCACAGTGCTGTTTGGTACGGAGTTTCAGAGTTCTTGTGTTGAAAATGATTATTTCCTGGCACTTGTATGGCATGAATAACACTTGCCACTTATTAGCACAGGTCTAAATGTTGTCCTACTTTTTGCTGCATATCGACATGAATGACTTAATTACCTGAGGAATTAAGCGCAGCACTGCACAATCGCCAGCAAAGAACTCCACTTCTAACATTGCAATTGAGGAAAGGTGCAAACATTAATCAACAATTAGCAGCAGATTGGACTAATAGTATGTCAAGGTTAGACAGTATTAATCAAAGTGTGACTGTAAAAGGCACCAATAGAATTTCAGAGGTTACGAGTCATTATTGACTGATAATCGAATAACCAAAGACCTTGACGACATAGCTTCCATCCAAAAAACATGAATCACATTCTAAAAGAGGGTTATTCATTGTATTGGCCAACTGACAGATACATAAATTTCCTGATAGTTGCTGTTGGCCAGAAATGAAACAAGCTAATTTATAGACTGGAGATGTAAGGCTCTCAAAAGTGAGGTTAGTTATTGTTGTAATAATAGAAAATGGGTGAACAGCAGCAAGAGATTCATCCAAATTGAGTGTTTGCCCGTAAGTAAAAGTGTAGTACCAGAGCTCAGAATTGCAATTGTTATGTCTGCACCATTGGACCAGGAGGCCTGAGTCTAAGTCCCATCAGCTCCACAGGTTTGTAATAACATCTCTGAACACATTAATCAGAAAATATCTATTCAGTCTGGGTACCACACTCTAAGAAAGATGTGAAAGCATTGGAAAAGGTACAAAAATGATTGATCACGAAGGGTTTCAAGGCAATGAACTTCAGTTATGTATAGACTATGCCTATATAGTTTAGATTTGTATAACGAGAACAGGCTATTTTGATGCCAAGGATTGTAGAAGGGGTGGCTGCACTCCTTAAAAGCAAGTTACTCATTGTAAGTGCTGTTTATACTGTTGCTCGTTAAAGAAGTGGGGGAAGGTTATTGCTGATGAGCTGGCACTGGGGATTGTGTAAAAAATTGAAATTTAAGCCGGTATCAAGTAGCTGATTGGTATGTGGAGTGGTGACCAATGGTCAATGACAGTCCTTCTACCTGCCAACACTATGTGATTGGCTCCTAGGTAGTGAACAGCTTGTGGTGTAAATGATAGTGTCAGAAGCCTTTGGACCTCGGAGAAGGAAGTTTGTGTATCTCCCTGCAGTAAAAATACCTAAAGCCTGAAGAAAGCCAATTTATCTTCCCTCACTAGTTGATGTAAGCTGTTTCTTTTAACCACTGAGTCAGAGATTTTGGAGATAGCAAGAACTGCAGATGCTGGAGTCAGATTCAATACAGTGTGGAGCTGAAGGAACATAGCAGATTATGCAGCGTCAGAGGAGCAGGAAAATCGACATATCAGGGCTGGGGAGGGGGAAGGGAGCTGGGAAATAAACAGAGAAGAGGGGTGTGGATGGGGGAAGGTAGGTGGGATGGCGATAGGTGGATGCAGGTAGCGGTGGTGGGGATTCGTCAGTGGGAAGGGTGGGGCGGAGAGGTGGGGAAGAAGATGGTTAGGTAGTGTCAGGTCAAGGAGACAGGGATGAAAGGGAGGGTTAGACATGGAATGAGGTTTTGAAACTGGTGGGGTTGGTGGGGAGTGCGGAGTGGACGTGGGATTTGTGGAGTGACCAGTCCCTACAAAAGGCAGATGGTGGAGGAGGAGTGGAGGGGAAATATCTCTTTGGTGGTGGCAGAGGATGATGCATTGGATGCAGAGGTTGGTGGGGTGGTATGTGAGGAGCAGGGGGACCCTGTCTTTATTTTTGCTGGGGGGAGGGGGACACTCTTCCACCTAATGGAACTTGTCCTTACCTTCAACAACTTTTCCTTTAACTTCTCCCACCTCCTACAAATGAAAGGGGTGGCCACGGGCACCTGTATGGGTCCGAGCTATGCCTGCCTCTTCATAGGATATGTGGAACAGTCCCTGTTCCATTGTTACACCGGCACCATCGCTTCTCCCCCCACCCTCCAGTTCCTCCACTACTTCATTGAGTGTAGTGTATCGGCACTGCTTTGTGCTCCCATGAGGAGCTTGAACAGTTCATCAATTTTACTAACACCTTTCACCCCAACCTCAAATTCACCCGGACCATCTCTGACACCTCTATCTCCATATCCAGTAACTGTCTCAGCACTGACATCTATTTCAAATCCATTGGTTCCCACAGTAACCGTGACTGCACATCCTCTCACCCACCCTCCTGCAAGAATGCAACCCCTTACTCCCAATTCCTCTGCCTACACTGCATCTGCTCCCAAAATGGAGCATTCCACTCCTGGACATCCCAGATGTCCTCCTACTTCAAGGACCACAACTTCCTCCCTGCACCTCTGTTGATCAATAATGCCGTCAACTGCGTCTCTTTCATTTCCTGCACTTCGACCCTCAAACACCCTCCCCCCAACAAAAATAAAGACAGCATCCCCCAGGTCCTCATACACCACACCAACTTCCGCATCCGGTGCATCATCCTCTGTCATTTCTGCCATCTACAATCCGACCCCACCATCAAAGAGATATTTCCCTCCCCACCTCTATCTGCCTTTCATAGGGACCGCTCACTGTGACTCCTTTGTCCTTTCCACACTCCCCACCAACCCCACCACAACTAGCATCTTTCCTGCCACTGCAAGACGTGCTACACGTGCTCCTACACCACCTCTCTCACCTCCATCCGAGGCTGAAGACAAACTTTCCACATCCGACAGGGGTTCACCTGTACATCCTCCAACCTCGGCTACTGTGTCTCTTGCTCCCGATGTGGCCTCCTCTACGTTGGTTTGACCAAACTTAGACTCAGTGACAGATTTGCGGGGCACCTGCACTCCGTATGCTATAATCAATAACACCTTCCGGTTGCTAACCATTTTAACTCCCCCTCCCACTCCCTGGGTGACATGTCCATCCTGGGCCTCCTCCATTGCCACAATGTCACCAAACTGGAGGAACAATACGCCATTTTCTGTGTCGGGAGCCTACAGTTTGTTGGCCTAAACATAGAATTCACCAGTTTCAAAATCCCCCCTTACCCCTCCCCAGTCTTGATGAAGGATCTGGGCCCAAAACATTGACTGTTCTACTCCTCTGATGCTGCTTGACCTGTTGTGTTCCTCCAGCTCCACACTACTGACAAAGTCAGAGATTTTATAATTTGGTGAACCAGTGGATCTGTGCCTCTTGCAAGGAGGTGCAAGTACCTGGATAAGAGAGATTAAAAAGTCAGCATGTCCTGGCAAAGATCTTTTCGGTGACCCATGTGGATAAGAGACATTGAACTGCCTTCCCAGGTATTCCCTCCATCCATAACATGCAGTTTATTTTTGTCTGGGTATTTGTGTATAAGGAGACTTATAGGGGCTTGGAATTTCACTCATATTTCAGCACTTCATTGTCATTTACCTGTAGCTGGAATCTATTTATTTGCAATAAATAATAATTCTTGTTACAAAATTGGCCCTCTGCTTTCTGTTATTCTAGTTCTAAACACACAGGTAGATTAGGGAATTTTGCATACGCCAATAAAATCTTTCATTTTTGTGAGAACTCCAGGAACAGTGGGGAGAGATTTCCAGCACACTATTCCAATGAAGCATGAGAGTTAGGGAAATAGAAAAGTAGGACCGTGTTTCTCAAAGAGAAAATTGATAGGAGATGAAAGGTATTCAAAATCATGGGGATTCTGGATAGAGTAGGTAGAGGGAAAATGTTCCCATTCACGAAAGGATAAGAAACGAGAGGGTGCAGACTTGAAGTAATTGGCAAATGAAACAATGGTGATATGAGGAAAATCGTTTTCATACAATTAAGGACTAAGGTGTGGAAGGTATTGTCAAGAGGCCCTGCAGGGTGGTTTCAATTGAAGCATTTCAAAGGGAATTAGATTGTTATTTGCAAGCAAAGAATACACAGGTTTACAAGGAATGGTTGATTCTTAACTGCCCTCTGGGCAATTAGAGACGGGCAATAAATGCTGATCTAGCCAGCGACGTCCTCATCCTGTGAATGAATATAAAACAAAAGAAGGGAGTGTCACAGAATGAAGTCATTTGGGAAACCAATGTGAACACTGAGCTCAATGGCCACCTGTATTATAACAATTCTGTATGCTGACTGGAGTGGATCACATTGATATCATATGGTTTCACTCCTGAAACATGATGACAACAGGTAGGACAGGAGGCCATACCATCTCTCTAACCATTCAATGAGAAATAGCTTAAATCTATTCAACTTAACTTTTATTTCATATAACATGGTGACACAAGCAAGAAAAATCAGTCTTGGAATCTCCAGCTGACCACGAGGGAATGCCTCACTGTCAGAAAGCCACCTTTTTGATATGTTATTAAAGTGAGACTCAGTCTGACCAGGTGAAGTGGGTTGATTCAGCACGCTTCTTTTCAACCTCCCCAAATGGTTGCAACAAAGATTTAAGTTATTTTTAGCATGAAAACATATCTCTCCCTCCTATTAAAATACCGCTAACTCATTTTTACAGTAGCAGTAGGAGCCAATCATAAGATTTTCTAGCGTGAAAGGATTAATGTTAACCCTGAAAAAAATATTAAGTGTCAGGTGTACAGCCTTCATGCAGTCTCTTGGGTTCTCACACAAACACACATGGATACAAAGTAAAGAGGTGATAGTATCCAGTACAAGGGAAGAGAAAATAATATACAATTGAGTCCTTTGTCTCTGAGCCTGGGGACTTATTGGTTTCATGAGTGCCATCAGTTATAGTGAAGGTTGCATTTATTGTAAAGTTCTCGGCTGCCTCGTGCTTGTTCTGTTGTTTCCATGGGAACTGGGCCAGTTTCTTTTGTGATTGGAGTTGTAACAGTAGATTCCCTCCTAACATTCTCACAGCTCATCAACTGCCCCTTGAAATAATGATGCCGTATGGATTTCTGAGAGCTTTCTGTTTGCTGGGTAACTGTATAGAAGGCATGGTTAAGGTCCAGGATCTTGCATTTGTTAATGTCTTCCTGAATCATAATATGGTTTGATTGTAGGGATCTGGATCGTAGGGAGTTTTTCTTTTTGTACACACCGAAGGTGATTTCCTATTGCTATCTCATCTCTACCTTTGAGTTGGCTTTGCATTTTTAATCAGTTTGCCTTTTAGAAAGAAGTTAACTTCAATTCAGACTGTCTTTTATTTAATCCACATTGGTTTCGTGAAAGTTGGCCAAATTATGTGGGTTAGCTGCTGCCGGTGGTCATTTTAAGTTAATTTTTTTGGTAAGTGTCTTGTTAAAACCATTTCAGTCCCCTTCCACCTGTGGTGGTCATGAATGATGCCTCAAGAACTACCTCTTAAAAAAAAACAACAAAAATTCACTGATTTCTTGTGCCATCTTTATCTTTCTACCATCACATATTGAAATGCATTGGTTGTGCTGTCACTACCATTAGAGTGATACAGCATGGAAATAGATCCTTTGGTCCAACTCGTCCATACTGACCAAGCTTCACAACCTAAACTAGTCCCACTAGCCTGCATTTGGCCTATATCCTTCTAAACCTTTCCTATTCACGTACCTGGCCAAATGTCTTTTAAATGTTGCGAGTGTACCTGCATCTACCACTTTTTCTGGCAGTTCATTCCACATTTACACTGTGTGAAAAAGTTGCCCCTCAGGTCTCTTTTAAATCTTTATCCTATCACCTTAAAAATATAGCTCCTAGTTTTGAACTCACCCACCCTAGGGAAAAGATCTTAGCTATTCACCTTATCTATGCCCCTTATAATTTTAGAAGCCACTAAAGGTCACTCCTCAACCTCCTATGCTCATATGAGGTAAATCCCAGTGTCTCCTTACAACTCAAACCCTCCTGTCCCGGCAACATCCTGTTAATTTTTTTCTGAACCATCTCCAGTTTAATAATATTTGTCCTACAGCTGGGTGACCAGAACCGTATATACTACTCCAAATGTGGCCCCAATGTCCTGCACAACCTCAATATTATGTCTCAAATCCTATACTCAAAGGTCTGAGCAATGAAGGCAGGCATGTTAAATGACTTCTTCACCATCCTGTCTACCTGTGACACAAATTTCAAAAGAAGTATAGAGCTGAACCCCTAGGTGTCACTTTTCAACAACACTACTCAGGGCCCTACTATTAACTACATAACACCCCCCTCGTTTGTTTTACAAAAATTCAAAACCTCACACTTATCCAAATTAAACTCCATCTGCCATTCCTTAGCCCATTGACCCAATTAGTTAAGATCCTTTTGCAGCCTTAAATAGTTTTCTTCACTGTCAACTACACCATTAATTTTGGCGCTATCCATAAACTTACAAACAATACCTCTCAAATTCTCATCGAAATTGTTTATATTAATGACAATCAAAAGTGGACCCAGCGCCAACCCTTGCAGAACACTGCTGGCCACAGACCTCCAGTCCTAAAAACAACCCTCTACCATCAACATCTGCTATCAAGTCAATTTTGTATCCAATTGGCAAGCTCTCCCTGAATCCCATGTGATCCACTTTTACAAATTAGTCTACCACATGGAACCTTGACTTTTGTAAAGCGTTTGACAACGTAGACAATGTCTACCACTCTGCCCTCAATCTTCTTGGTTACTTCTTCAAAAAAACTCAATGAGACACGATTTCCCACACAAAGCCATGCTGACTATCCCTAATTAGTCCTTACCTCTCCAAATCCATGTAAATCTTACCTCTCTCAAACCTCTCCAACAACTTACTCGCCACTGATGTCAGACTCAAGAATTTTATAGAATGGAAGGAGAAGCCTGGGAACTTTCTTAATTAAAAACACATTAGCCAACCTCCAGTCCTCCAGCACCTCACTTGTGACTCCAAATGATACTAAGATCTCTGCTAGGGGCCCCGCAATTTCTCCCCTAACTTCCCACAACTATACATACCTTACCAGTCACGCAAACTTACTGTGCACAAATTGGCTTTTTCTTTCCCCCTTACGTTACTTCACTTCAAGACTATTTCCTGGACTGAAAAGTACCCTAGAACATCCAAGTGTGAATGTTTGTCTTTCTTTCCTCAATTATCATGATGACTTTCATAATTGAACTTTATTCATGCGAGAAAGCTACAGTTTTAGCATTTCCTCCACATCTTTAATTTTTTTCAAATTCCCTCATTGGACATGGGTATCACTGGCTGGCCAGCATTTATTGCCTGGTCCTAGCTGTCCCTGAGATGGTGGTGGTGAGCTGCCTTTTTGAACTACTGCAGTACATGGGCTGTAGATTGACCCACAATGCTCTCAGGGAGGAAATTCCAGGCTTTGACCCAGCAAAAGCGATGGAATGGCAATATATTTCCAAGTCAGGAGGCTTGGAGGGAAACTTGTAGGTGGTGGTGTCCTTCTTGACGGAAGTGGTCATGGGTTTTTGTAAGGATATTTGGTGAATTTCTGTGCATCTTGTAGATAGTATACTCTGCTGCTACTGAGCTTCAGTGGAGGAGGGAGTGGCTGCTCGTGGATGTAATGCCAATCAAGTGGGCTGCTTTATGTTGGATGGCGTCAAGCTTCTTGAATGTTGTTGGAGCTGCACCTATCCAGGCAAGCAGGGAGTATTCCGTCACACTGCAGACTCGTGCCTTGTAGATGGTAGACAGGTTTTGGGAATCAGAAGATGATATACCTGACGCAGCATTCCTAGACTCTGACCTTTTCTTGTCACCACTTTATTTATATGGCAAATCCAGTTGAGTTTCTGCTCAATGGAAATCCCAGAATGTTGATTGTGAGGGATTCAGTAACAGTAACACCATTGAACGTTAAAGTGCGGTGGTTAGATCGTCTCTTTATTAGAGACAGTTATTACATGGCACATGTGGCACAAATGTTACTTGCCACTTGTCAGCCCAAGCTCGGATATTCTCCAGATCTTGTTCCCTTTGAACGTGGACTACTTCAGTATCTTAGGAGTCGTGAATGGTGCTGAACATTGGTGATGATTGCACAAACTTCCCCCTTTCTGGCCTTATGGAAGTAATGCCATTGATGCAGTAGCTGAAGTGGGTTGGGTCTAGGACACTATCCCGAGGAACTCCTGCCAAGATGTCCTAGAGTTGAGATGACTGACCACCAACAACCACAACTATCATACGTATCAGGTACGATTCTAATCAGAGGAGAGTTTGCCACTGCTACCCATTGATTCCAGTTTTGCCAGGGCACTTTGATGTCACACTTGGTCAAACATGGCCTTGAGATGAAAGGCTATCACTCTTACATCACCTGTGGAATTTAGCTCTTTTGTTTGTTTGAACTGAGGCTGTAATGAGGTCAGGAGCTGAGTGGCCCTGGCAGGACCCAAACTGGGAATCATTACAGAGGTTATTGCTCAGTAGGTGCTGCTTGATAGTACTGTTGACAATACCTTCCATCGTTTTGCTGATGAGAGAGAGTACAGTGATAAGGCAGTAATTGGCCAAACTGAATTTGTCCTACTTTCTGCATACAGGACATACCTGGGCAATTTTCCAGTGTCAGCTAAATGCCAGTGTTGTAATTGTGCTAAAAGTGCTGGTATGACATAGCATAATGGAACGGCTGGTCTATTATTTGAAATGAGACATTTTGTTGAAGCTTTTCATCTTGCCCTCAACAGCACAATGAGCAAGAAGTACCAATGTAAAAGTTAAAGTGACATTAATTCTGAGGGGTGTACAGATTTTTTTTGTCCACTTGCCTTAGGGCGTTCCTATTTGTAACGCAAGCAGAGGGGACCCAATTTCTGATTAGCAATTTTAGAGGAGCAGGTACAGCCAACAGTTATATGGAATAAAACAACAAACTGCGGCTGCTGGAGATCTGAAATAAAAACAGATCTGCTGGAGAAAACTTGACAGAAAAACAAAAGTGTAGTTTAGTTTAAATCATTATCAGACAGGCTACACAACACTCAGTTCAACTGGAGGGTCACAGAGAATACAAATCACATGAAAATTGTTATAGAATATCATGGTTTAACAAAAATCCTCTGCTATATTGGTATTCTGTAACCATAGTTATAACTGTCTTTGGTAAAAGAGATAGTGTACTGTTATTTGTGTTAGTCACCTATTTGGAGTTTGTTTTCATTCCTTCTAAAAATGCTAATAATTTTTTTGTCTCCTGAAAACTAATTACTCTAACAAATGGGAATTCACAGCTACTGTACAACCAGTGTTAAAGCTTTGCTTTTGGAGACAAGTCCTCATTTGAGCAGAGCAACACAAAGATGAATACATCTCTGCGTATGCATTTTATATGGCCAATTAAAAGCAAAGCTCTCGACAGTCTATTCTTTGTATACAAAGAACATTCTTGCCTCACAAAAGAGTGACATCATAAGTGCATATGCAATTATGTTTTGGTGATGATCTTTACAAACAGTTCTATTTAAAGTTTGATTTGTCACTCTCCTGGGCAGGACTGTATTTTATAATGTTGTGATTTGATGTTGCTATTTGTTAGGCAATTGCTACATAGGTTTTGATTTTATTTTCTCTTTAAAAGGAATAATGGACACTTTCACTAGTAAAACAAACAACTGTTTAAAGAGATTTTGTCTCAACTTTGTCTTGTTTTTGGTACTTTTTGATTTGGGCGTAATACTCTCACTGAAACGGTACGCCAATGTTAGTAGGAATCATTTATTTCTAATGTCTATTTATCAAGTATTAAAAATAATGTAAAGCTAGCCTAATTTATTTGTTGTTTATTTCTCCATTTCACTATCAGAGTGAAGAAAGAAAATATTGGGAATGCAATGGACTTGAGTCACCCAAGACAGCACTTTGGACTTTTTGATGGTAAAGTCAACCTTTGATTCCCTGTTTATTTTAAAAAGATCAACTTGCATTTCTACAGATTTTTTTTCATGAACTCAGGATGTCCCAAAGCAAATGAAGCATTTTTAAAGTGTCATCACTGCTGTAGTGTAGGAAATGGCACAGCCAGATTGCACACAGCAAGCTCTCAGAAACAGCGCTGAGATAACGAGCAAATAATCTGATTTTAGTGGATTTTACACAATTATTAGCCAATACAGCAGGTAGAACGGTTCTTTCCCCTGTTTGAAAATGCATACCCTGATCAGAATGAGAACATGTGATCAGTAACACCAAATACTATGACGCTAAGTACAAAGAGATTTCACGGGAAAACTAAAATTAAATTGATTAAAAGAGCACCCAGGTGATTACTTCATCAGCAATTCAGCTAAGTAAGGCAGTATCCTCAAACGAACCACAAAGATCGTAAGTTAGTGCTGAGGTAAGTCATCGTGGCTGAGGGGTAAATCAGCCAAAAGTCTGTATTCTCTAATACTACTCAACAAACATAGCACTGTATTCCTGCAACACCATTTTCAATATCACACGCAGCTTAAGAAAAGACATATGTACCTGGATCAGTAATCAGCAAGTTACAGATCTGACTGAACAGATGAATTCAAAGCTTTTAAAATGTCTTCTCAAATCTATCAGATTAAAAGATACCTAATGATGTTGTGGGGAAAACGTTGACCTGGCTCAAAAAAGGTGGTACATTAGATGCTTAACTTTCCTGGTTACAATATATTCAGGAAAATGAGGGAAGGAAACAAAAAAAAAAAAAAGAGCTGGGTATCAAGCAGTAGGGCTAAAAAAAAACTGAAACTATGCATGTTGAAAAGGAGATCAAGGAAAATATTCACTAAAAACTGGAGTTGGAAGATTGAGGAACATATACTGTTGTTGAACAGTGCACGCAGTTCAAGGCTGAGCAGATAATCTATTGAGAGAAGCAAAGAAATTACTCAACTAGGTAAGTATGACAGAGGCAGTGATAAGTTTTTTTTAAAAAAAACTGGAATTTGCAAGCTGTATGTTATTTTACCCTATGCTAAACCAAAATTAATGAAAAGGCTACCATTTTCTCACAAGTGGTTCTGTATAAATATATTTTTCACTACTATTTTGAATAGGCTGTATCATCTCACAGTACAACATTCGTACTGGAGTGTGAGTAATTTTGCTTGTCATCCTTTATATCTTTAACCAAATGAAATACAAATCAGCATGTCTGGCAGCATCTGTGGAGAGACACCTACATTCTGTCTTCAGCCCATTATGTTCGCTGGTCAATACCGCTCTCGAGCTTGCTGCAGTGCTCCAACAAAGCTCAAGCGGAAGCTGGAAGAACAACACCTCAGTTTCTGCTTTGGAATTCTGCAACCTTCTGGACTCAAAATCAAGTTCAATAATTTTAGGGCCTAAGCACCTACTCCCATGGTTTTACCTAACCCGCACATACCAGGCCTTGTCATCACACGGGTTGCTACCACGACCAATCCATTGTCAGCCACTAACAGTACCCATTAGCAGCTGTTCCTTTTCCCAGGCTAACCTCTACCCATTCCTTTGTCTGTCCAACTGTTGTTTTCTGTCTGGGCTTCATCTCTACCTATTGTTGACTCCTCTCCACCTCTCCCCAGGTGATCTTTAACACATAGATCAATCTTTTTCCAGCTACACAGTCAGTTCTAAACAAGGGTCACTGGATGTGAAAGGTTAACAGATTTCTTTCCACACATACTGCCAGACCTGCTGAGTCTTTCCAGCAATTTCTGATTTTCATCATCTGCAGTTCCTTCATTTTTTTTAAACAAGGTCACTCTGCACAGGCTTACAGTATGCCCTGAGCTCAAATTACTTTAGGTGTGCGTCATGATATTCTCTAGTCAATGCAAGATATCTTTAAAGCACTGGTAGCAAGACAGTTACTTGATCATTTGGTATCGCAGTTGGAAAAATGTAGTTAAATATGTAGGTGTCTTGACATGGGAACATCAACACAGTTTGCAATTCATGAAGACAGTTCCAGGAATCTACGTGACATAGCTGAAGAAAATAAGCAAAACATCTTTATTAACTTATAGATTAAGACCCTTGCTTCTCTTTTCAGAATATGGCATAAAACCAGCAATTCCTAAGCCAAGGAGGCAACGAAAGAAAACACCATCCTTATTCCTAAGAAATGCCGGACGTAGCAAGAGGGACGACCCAGACACTGATGCCTTTGATTATTTTTGAATAGTGATTAGTATCAAATGGTTAATTTTATATTTATTTAATAAAACATGAAATTTGAAAATTCTGCAACCATATTATCTGAAACTAAAAGAAGACATTTTAGAAGGGCATGAGGGCATGTTATTCTGAGTTTTACTTGTTAGCTAGAGACACATCTTCAAATTTGGTTTTCTTTCTTTTTCCCCATTCTTGAGGAATCCCAATTCCCCGTGAGTTCAATTGCAAACACCACTTACATCTCACCTAACATATGCTGTACGAGTGTGCCAAGAAACAAAATTTCTGATAGGACATTTGACCATGGAGTGCATTACAACCATAATCAACCTGTTTTCACACACCATTTCCAGCATTCATCATTGGATAATAATTGGGAACAGAAAGCCAACCTATTGTCCCTTCCCTTGCATTGTTCCAGAGACTGCTTTGTTGTTCCTCAACAGTTTTGGAACTGAGGCTGGACTCTTCATATCTGCGTTCTGCAGATGTATTCATTGTTTATACACAGGTCAATTGTGACAGCAAACCTTAGGTTTAAAATCCATAACTTGTACTTTAAAGGTGGGGATGAAATTGGATTACATGTTTTATTCCCAACATTTTCACATGTAAATCGTTAAATTGCACTGTCAATATACCCACTCCTAAACAAAGACTTTTGCAACATAAATGTTCCAGTCAAGATAACATCTTAAATATTTTTGATTTCTCCACTTAAAGAATGGATTGCTAAATGCCTTCAGGCATAACATTAGCCATGCCACTTTCATGTTAACCGAAACAAAAAAAAAACACTATTGCAAGATGATCTTAATGGTCATCTGTGCCACAGCAGTAGGTGACGATCTTTGTAAACCCTAGCAGATTGATTGCGATCTACCTACTGAGGTGTAGCAGGTGAGTCTGCAGACATGCTGGCCTTCAGAAAAGTGTTTGTTTCATCGACAATCCATCAACATAGGATGGTACAGATTTGTCTCGAAGAACTTAATAGTGCATCAAGCTGCTAATATGCAAGTTTCCTGTGTTACAAAACCTCATCTTGAGAACTAATTTATTAAAGCCATAACATGAAGTGCTTGATTACAACCTACTGAATTTGTGGTAGCAGCTGAAAAGGGACAATTCTACCAAATGCCTCCGGTCATCCTTAAACCTGATATGTTGTGTTAAACAAAGCAGCTAATATTTGAACTGTATGATGTGGTAATTGGACATTGTTGGACTGTTCAAAATTTAGCAAAGAAACATTGGCGGGAATTAAGTTGAGAACTGTGTCCTCCTGGACTTCGCACGACAGTGGAAGAAAGCAAGTATTAGTTCTGCATCAGTTGGTGTCCTGTTCACTCCTTGATATTTTTAAGATGATCAAAGAGATAAAGGTTCTTCAAAAGAAGTCAGGGCAGTCCAAACTCAACAGCACATCTAAATAAATTAGCTATAACCTCTAAACCAAAACAATTATCCTACAGATCGCATCAAAGCTGTGACCTATCCTTCTTTCATAGACCGATTATAAATATTCAAGTATGACAGTTATTAGCAGCATGTATCAGGAATGTATTCACCCTCCAAACTCCTAGCGTTACACTTTGGGGTTGTAGTATATGACTGCTTAATGAGACTTCCTTCTGCTGTCTCACTGCAAACAAAAATCATTTGATTATACGGTTTCTTCCAAAATAAATACAGAAAGCAATTTCTGACAAACATTAATGTATCAAGTTGGCCAAATACTGTCCCAAATCTGGCTACTTTGAGGCCTATTGAAAATGCTTTTGAACCTACTGAAGTGTTTCTTTCTTCACTCTGTCCATTCCCCAGGATAACTGGTTCACTGCATAATGCATGCAATTCATTTTGAATCTGAATATAGACTCATTGACTCCTGAATTAAAAAAAAAGTTAATCAGTGTTAGATATTGTCATCCCACTATTAACAACAATGTGTGTGTAACTATCACTCTAGATTCACTGCTATGTTTCTACTCGCAATAGGGAATTTGGATAAAACCCCTGGACCCAAAGAGTGGTGAGAATGTGGAATTTGCTTCCTCAAGGAACATTTGAAGCAAATAATAGTAGATGCATTTACAGAAAAACTGGGCAAGTATTTGAAGGAGAAGGAGATTGAGCCTTAAAATAGTTTTAAGTGAGGAATTATGGGAGGTGGTTTGGGTAGAGCAGTAATCATTGGAATGGACTGGTATGTTGGAGAATGGTGTGTTCCTGCACAATATGTCTTCTAATGCACTTCCACTGGGTTAGTTACTTGATGTGGTGGTGTGAGAAAATCCACATAAATGACATCTTTACTGATATCTGAAGATTCAATTCCAATTCTGGAATCTTAAGGGTCTATTCCACATTAGCAGTTTAGATAAATACTGAGTGTGCTACACTGTCAGTAATGTCATCATTCAGAAGAGATTTAAAACCCCATTAAACTTTTGTCTGTGGTCGCAAATGGCCATGTTAATTCCTACTGCTCTACTTAAAAATAGCAGGATTTTCTTTTATAGGAACACCCAGTGAATTTGGCCCAGTGACACCAAAGGAACAATGACGTATTTCCCATTCCAGACAGAGACTGGTTTGAAGGGGGCAACTTGGAGAGAAAGTCAATGTTTACTCCTCAAACAACACCAGAAACAGGTGACCTGATCCTTTTTTTGCACTGTTTATGGGACCCTGTTGTGTAAAAGGTAAGAACCAGAACAGTCACTTTAGTGACAGTAATTGCTGTAAAGTATCCATTGACAGTAAAGAATTTTGGGATATACAAGTTCACGAAGGACGGATCATAAACACAATGCTTTTCTTCTTGAGACGTGTCCCCTCAACTTGAGGATGAGTCTGCCAACAATAAACTGAGCATAAGATCAAGATGGATGTGTGCCCTGACGAGAATTACAAGACATGATGAGATAGATATTATCCCGAGACATGCTCGCTGAGCTGGTATGTTTGATTGCAGACGTTTCGTCACCCTAATAGGAAACATTGTCAGTGTGCCTCCGGTGAAGCATTATTGTTCTGTCCTGCTTGTTTCTTATATGCCTTGGTTTGCTGGGGTGGTTGGCATCACTGCTGGTTCTATTTTTCAGTGATTTGTATAATCGGGTCCAGTTCAATGTGTTTGTTGATGGAGTTCCGGTTGGAATGCCAGGCCTCTAGGAATTCCCTGGCATATCTGTTTGGCTTGTCCTCTTACGGATGTGTTGTCCCAGTCGAATTCATGTCCTTCTTGTCAGTATGTATTGAGACCAGTGAGAATTGGTCATGTCTCTCGCTGGTTAGTTGGTGTTCGTGTATCCTTATTGTCAGTTTTCTTCCAGTTTGGCCTATGTAATGTTTCTCTCAGTCCTTGCATAATATTTTGTTTATTACGTTAGTTTTAATTGGTTGTGGGTACAGGACCCTTTACATAGTCAGTAGCTGTCGCAGGGTGGTTGTTGGTTTGTGGACTATTCTGATACCTAGGAGTCTGAGTAGTCCACTACTACTACTGCTACTGTTAAAACATGATTGTACATGAGAATGTACATGAACACCAACTAGCCACCAGGAGACACCACCAATTCTCACTGGTCTCGATATTCACAAAGGAGGACACAAATTTGACTGGGACAACACATCCATAAAACGCACAAGCCAAACAGAGGCATGCCAGGGAATTCCTGAAGGCCTGGCATTCCAACTGGAAGTCCATCAACAAACACATGGAACTGGACCCGATATACAAACTACTGAAAAACAGAACCAGCAGTGATGCCAACCACCCCAGCAAACCGAGGCATATAAATAACAAGTGGGACAGAACACCAACGCTTCACCGGAGGTGCACTGACAATGTTACCTAGCAGGGTGATGAAACATCTGCAATCAAACATACCGGCTCGGTGAGCAAGTCTTCAATCTCATCCACAACCCAAGCTACAAATCTTAAACTTTATAGATGTTATCCAATGGAAGCATCACAAGGTGGGGTTCCCAGTGCATGGTTACATCTTCTGTTGATCCCTCTGGCATTGTCAATCTTTCCATCACTTCTCACATCAACACACCACTACTCTCAGTCCGTGACGAAGATTTCACACGTATCCCAATGCTTCAAATTGATCTTTGCAGGATTTTTTGTTTTGTCTTGTGCAAGGCAAATAAAGAGGGAAGCAGAGTGTATAATCTAAAAAAAGGGCCGGAAATTGCAAGAATGAACTGAGAAAACACACACCTTGTGTGCAAATGTTTGGCTCTCTTTGCCACAAGTGGTAACTCATGTTCGGTGAAGCATAAATTTGCATTCACAAATGCATGAATTTGTTATTCAAATTTATGATGCAAACAAATTAGGACACATATCAGCCACAACAATTTCACACTGCATGTTGCAACAGAATAGTAGAACTAATTGACACACTCCAGTCAGTGATCTCAGTGCTAGAACACTTCAGTGCTGCACTGAAAACTTTGCCAAACAATTAAATTCTGACTGACCCCGGCTTTTAGATTAGATGAAAGGGAAACTACAAACATTTACTAACAGTACCAAAGATCTGGACTATGCCATACATGGACAGCCATGTTTAAGACATAGGTCGATGTAACCTGCAAACATTGAAACTGTTCCAGGGCCCAGATTTCCCACAAGGAATTTCACAGGAAATTTGTTGATCCTAGGGTTATGAATCTTCTAAGATTGCCTCAAAGTCTCCAGGAATTACAAAATCAATCTCTGGGAAACTGTTGCTTGCAAAACTCAAGAAAAATCAAAGGGGAGACATGAAAGAAAAATTGTTGCTTTTTTTCGTTATCTTTGATCACTTTTGTTATAACAGTGTTGGAGACTCATTAGCACATCAGGATTAATTAATTTGAGTAACAGTATTTCTAATGTTGTGGGAGGGTGGTCCCTCAAGTTGTATCTAATAAGAGGCAGAAAGGGAGCAAAAGGATAAGAGGCAGAAGGGCATATGATGAAAGCTCATGGGGTATAGTCAACCTAGAGTTAGCACACTTCAATTTTCTGTATAAAAATCATAGCTATCAGCTATAGTAATTACACAAAGACCAAACAACCTAGACTCAAACAGGTTTAAAAGTTTGTAGTTCAAAAGTTATTGTGCAATCCAAGGATTAGCAACCGGGAGGGGATGTCTCAATTCTGGCAAAATGACTGTTGCAAAACACATCTCACTATACGTGAACACAAATTGGCAAAATAGACAAAAAAAAAAGGGGACAAACGTGCAGGGGGATTTCATCTTCGTCAATCCATAGATTTAATGGAAAAAGGCTAGAATTGAGGAATTTTAATCTCTAAATAATCATCCCAGGTCATAAGTACAGAAGTTGTCCTTTTCAGCTAGTACAGAGCAACTGTAGACAGATCAAACCAGGAAATAATGAATTGTGATAATGGTCTATTATATATTACCATGGTGAATTTGGGCACTATTTTTAAAAAGGGATAGATACATTTTAGTTTCAGTTGTATGAAGGTCACTTTTAAAAAACAAAAGGGGAAGGTCAGAAAGTTATTTCAAAAAGTGAACAAAATACATTTCCAAACACATGATATAGAAACTGACTAACATGATATACGTGATATTAACAGATACAGAGTTTACATTGCTGAGTTTATCATAAACAGAAAAACAAATGATTGCAGACTACTGGCAAAAATGGAAAGAACTGGGGATGCTGTAAATCACAAACAAAAACAGAATTTGCTGGAAAAACTCAGCAGGTCTGGCAGCATCTGTGTAGAGAAATCAGAATTAAACATTTTAGGTGCAGTGACCGTTCCTCAGTTCGGTTTGAGTCCAGTTCAGAAGAGTCATATTTCAGTTTCATGCTAGCATAAAAAGAGAGTCAGATTCTCAGTTCAGGAGAGCAATTCACCCTAGCAGAAAGGCAAATTAGTTTGTAAAGTCTCTAAGCCATGAAGTTTTGTGTAGACATTTTCAAGCTATCAGACATGAAAAAAAGATTTAAGCCATTACAGTTAAGAGAAGATTCAAGCCATTATAACTGGAAAGAAGTGTTAAAACTGTTTCAGCAGTCCAAAAAGAAAAACTGGAAAAAGTTAGTAAAGACTTAAAATAGGAATGATATTTCTCTGGGATTGAATATCTGAAAAGGATATTGCTGGGGCAAAAAAGGTTGAATCATGTTGTTTTATGTTAAAATGATTTAAAATTAATTTACATACACAAATATCAATATAGCTTTGTTTACTTTTCTTTTGTGCAATAAACTTGAGTTTGCATGTTAAAAGAACATTGACAGCCTTGTGTGGATATAGTCAATGACGAAACACCACAGTAACAAACTCTAAAAACACAGGTTAAGATCAACTAAGTTAGCTTTCATTCTGGGATCTACTTGCCCATCAGCTTGGATTGTAACAGAATGCCATGTTATGAAAGTATAAAAAACTTATGAGTCACAATTGAAACAATGCCTTTGACTATATTGTAATGTGGTACCACACACTTGTGAATTTGCAAAGGACTGTGCCACAATTGATAATTGATAATTGATTAGCCTGATGTCACCCATGATGCTACGTGACCTTCAGCAACACTTGGTCTTCTTAATGAAGGTGGTAATTGTGCAGACCTTTTTTCTGAAAAAAGGAATGACTGTTGTGCAAAGAAACAGAGTGGAGAAGAAGGTGCTGTCATCAACCCTTTAAATAAACCATGTTGTACACTCCATGAACAAAGTTTAAGAACTTTACACACAACACTATTAATGAATACAGTGTAACATCATTGTTACAATGAATCTTGAAACTCCCTAGTGGTTTGGTGTCATTCTGTCCTGCTATTTTGCCAGGTTTAGATACTGGCCCACCACACCGAGTATGTACCAAACGCATCACAAGGGTGTTAAGAAGCAAGCAGTAGAGCTGTTTTGCCGTGATATGATGAAACATAAGATAGGACCGGGTTTGTAGAGAAGAGGGATAAGAGGCACAAACTGATGGAGAATGCTGTCAACCTGTGTAGCATGGTTAAAAGTAACAATAGGTAAAATGTTTCAAATGAGATGTCGTATAGTTCTGTATCATGATATAGGACCTCTGGCTCAGTATGTTCATGCATCATGGCGAGTTTGAGAAGTTCAGAGCAGCGCCACGGGTCAGAGGCTTCTACTCCAGATAGATGTCTTCTGTTGGACAGGTGTATTCAACGTATTCTTTGTAGAATAGCTGGAAGGCCTTCCTGTACAAGAGGGGAAACAGAAATATTTAACATTGAATGCCAAGCTCATGTCTCCTTCATTGCCCAACTCCATTATTTTTATCATTTGGTTAGAGAGAGCTTCATTCAAATCCTACCACAGATGAGTTAATTTTGGTGTGAAGGAAAATAGTTTCTAGAACAGCTATAAACCACTTGGGCTGAAAAGAATTGGGTAAAGCTGTAATAATGGACTTCACATGGAAGCTTTGTACCCTGGCTGATGACCAGTGATCCATTCTTACAAACCCGTTCTGCAAACCCCCAGCATCAAATGCATTCATTTTATTCAAACTCAGGAGAAGAGGAACTCTATAAATTGTGGTCCAGTCATAATGACGACCATCCCCAACCCGCTTTTGAGAAAGTACAAATTGTCATCTTCTACAGTGGTATCCCAATGATTATTTATATTGGGAAGGCTGCACATGGATCGATGTTTTAAACAAAGATCGACAGATGTTTTTGGGGAGATAAAGGTAACATGGGATTTGGAGCAAAGGTGGGTAAAGAGGTCAGCCAATTTCAAATCAAGGAGCGAATTACAGACAGGTTTGAAGCACTAAAAATGGTCTATTGTCACTTCCATGTTCCAGCTAACACAAATGACAAGAATGAAATAAAGCACAAGCTCACCGGATATATAATCTGTGTAAATTTACTGCCAAAGCTCACTTGAAACTGGCTTTAGTTTTAATACAAAGATAGCAAGAACTGCCGAAGCTGGAGTCAGAGATAACAGTGTGGAGGTGGAGGAACATAGCAGGCCAGGCATCAGTGGAGCAAGAAAGCTGACATTTCGGGTCAGGACCCTTCTTCAGAAATGGGAAGGGGAAAGGGAGCTTAGAAATAAACAGAGGGGGAGGAGGAGTGGAGCTGGGGAAGTTAGGTGGAATATTGATAGGTGAGTGCAGTTCGGGAGTGATGGGATTGGTCAGTGAGGTGGGGGGGGAACGGATAGGTGCGGGAGAAGATGGATAGGTTGTGTCAGGTCAAGGAAGTGGGGATGAGGGGGAGGGTTGGACATGGAATGAGGCTGGGGGGTGGGGAGATTTTAAAACTGGTGAAATCCACGTTTAGGCCATTGGGCTGTCGGCACCCAAGGTGGATATGAGGTGTTCTTCCTCCAGTTTCCAGGTGGCTGCCTGGCCTGCTGTGCTTCTCCAGCTCCACACTACGTTATAATTACTTGCATTAAAAATAAGAAATAAGTGTAAGGAAAACAAAATGTCAGGCAGGAAGGATAACCACAAGTTTTGTGAAGGTAGGATCATGAAACCGGAATGTAGAAAGAGTCCATTTAACCCATCATTTCTTTGCCATACCTTTATCGGTAATGCGTAAATTTCCCTTTAAAAAGGCTTGTATGGTACAATGTCCATCACTATTATTGTAGGCCATTCCATGTTCCAACTCCCTTCTGTATAAGATGATTTCTCCCAGCTTATCAGTTTGTAAAGACTTTGATTTATCACCTGCACTGATCTATTGTATCTTCTTAACTTCTCTTGGTCTCTGACCGTACTGGGAAGGTCATGTTGGATGTTGGTACTCCAATCTCTCTAGTGGGACTATGAACCTCAAACTGAGTCATAGATGAGGGTCTACCTATACAGCCAGAAGTGACACTCTGACAAAAAGGGAAAATGGGCCTAAGACAAGATAACACTCGTGCAGTGTCCATTGTCTGAGCAACACTTCCTTTGAACACTGACCCACAGGAGCATGCAGTGAATTTCTCCTTTTTCGCACCCCCCTCCAAAAAAAAGGGAAGTTTGAAAGAGATAAACACATACCCCACTGATTCTGCTATTGGTTTGGTTGAATCCTCAGAGACAAAAACATGGGAAGCAAATCGATGGTCTGAAGGATGTTTGGTAATAAATCCAAAATATCTGGAAAGAGAAAAAACGCAGTAGGAATACAACACAGATTTTTCTTAGAGCTATATAGTGTACCCAGAAGCTATTTCGCCCATTGTGCCTCATTTGAAAAAAAAAGTTAGTACCACTCCCTTGCACTTTCCTCAAAGCATCATTTATCCTTTGAGTATTTATCCTATTCTCTTTGGAAACTTACTACTGAACTTACTTGCATCTCTCTCTCAAATAAAGCAGCCCAGATCAAAACAAATCCCTGTCTAAAAAATACTCCTCTCCTTCTGGAATAAAACAAAAATCTGCAGATGCTGGAGATCTGAAACAAAAACAAATTGTTGGAGAAGCTCAGCAGGTCTGGCAGCATCTGTGGGGAGAAAGCAAAGTTAATGTTTCAAACCAGTGACTCAATCAGAACAAAATGAACTCTTTATTACCTTGAACACCTTCAATACGTCCTAACCTTCTCTGTTCACAGGAGAACAATCCCAGTTTCATTTGTCTCTCCAGAGTAACTTTGGAATCATGGAATACACAATCTCTAGAATAGTACATCTCAGGAAGAAACCAAGCAATTGAGTCTGCACCAGTTTAGTTTCGGAAGAACAATCAGGTTAATCCCACTCTTTTCCACTCCCTACAATTACTCCCTTTCAAGGTGTGCACCCAATCCGCTTTTGAAGATTAATATTGAATCTGCTTCCAAAACAAAAAAACTTTTCACCTCATTTCAGTTCCAAAGACAACAATTCCTCCAGCTCTGAAGAAATGTCACTGGACCCGAAACACTAACTGATTTCTATTCATAGATACAGCCAGACTTGCTGAGATTTTCCAGCAATTTGTTTTTGTTTCAGGTTCCAGCATCCACAGTTCAGTTTTTTGGTCAATTCCTCTATTTTCTCCTCCTTCACAACCCCTTCAAAACCTAAGCAGCCAAGCCCCTTTCTATATGAGAGAACACAGATGCTTTACAGTTGCATATTTGTTAAAAACTCTACTTTTAGGTCCTTTTTCACCTTTGAACTTCAGACTATTCCAGATGCTGCCCTGTATGCTTCCAACCTTCCAAATTCTTGAGCTATACAAGTCTCTGCTATTTGTTTCTTAATCTGCTTGCTAGGCCACCGAGGACAGGGAATAGAATGGGAATGAGAGAATATTGGTGTGGGACTGGTGCCACATCGGCTAGACAGATTAGGGACACCAGATTCTTGTTCCTAGTGAGCATTGTTACTGATATCATTACTTCCATATTTTTAAAAGGGAATTTAAATGATCAAAGTGCCACAGTGCAAAGTGAACCAATGTTGTGCTGGATTATTAATTCCGATCGGTTGAGTGGCTATTTCAGTCACATAGCCACTTCACTCAATGAAGTAGACAACAGGTGGGGACTGAGTGGATTTGTCTGAGATACAATCCACGGTTGAATATCCAGGTGAAAGATTTAGCCCACGGTGCTGCAATAACTCACATTTATATTGTGCTTTTAAACAGCATGATGGCTCAGTGGTTAGCACTGCTGCTTCACACAGTGCCAGGGACCTGCGTTCGATTCCAGCCTCGGGCAACTGGCTGTGTGGATTTCCTCTGGTTTCCTCCCATAATCCAAAGTTGTGCAGGTTTGGTGGATTGACCATGCTAAATTGCCCGTGGTTGTTGATTAACCACGGGAAATGCAGGGTTACGGGAATGGAGCGGAATGCTCTTCAGAGGGTAGGTGTGGACGTATGGGCCGAATGGTCTGTTTCCACACTGTGGGGATTTTATGATGTATGAGAATAAACATCTGAAGCAGAGAAGATAATAGGGCTGGAGTGACAAAGATTTCCAGCAAACAGGAATGTCCTATCCTGCCTTGGTGCCGGGTATTCATTATGGTTACCTTGTTCTCATCAATATCAACAGTTGCCATTTGAAGAATACAATAGGACTTACTTGGTGTTCTTTGGATGATACCCACAGAAAGAAACGTTCTTCAGCTGAAAAAAGTGACTGCATTTACTGGCCTGTCATAAAACAAAAAATAGGAGCAGAATTCATTTTAAAAAGCAGATTTTATGCTTCATATTTTTAGATGCAAATTTACATTTTTTGCATGGGCTTTTTAAATATCAAACGATAGCCAACTCTTTCATGGCATTGCTCAGAATAAGTCTCACAATATACTCAGGGTCACTTCAGATCAAATAGCATGTATTATTTTGCTGCTAAGGTGGAACAGTATTTAATTGAGTCAATCCTTCAAAGCACAACAGGAAGTTGCTCAGAATGGGATTACAACAAGGGATGTTCATAAGTTAGTGGGTGATAGTAAGTTTCCAACACAAAGTTAGAAGAAACCCACATGATATTTATTACTGCACTTTGAAACGTGACATCTGAAGTCTGCAGATATTTCTCGAGAGAGAGTTTATTTCATCCCAGTTTAGATGTGACATATTGCAATGGCCACTGATCTACACTGTTTAAATTAATAAAAAGGATGCTACATAATTTATTGTTGTGATATTTTCAGACTCAAATTCCATGATGGTGTATAAGTTCCTGCACTGTTTGATAAGCAGAAAGAGTAATAAAGAGCATGATTCCACTTGTATATTTATCATAGTGTTAGTTATTAAAGGAATGTTGGTTAAAAAACTAAGGGAGTTAATGTAAAATGAATGACATGGAAAATTTGAAATAAAATTAATAAAACAACTAGTTTCATGTCAGTGGAGAGATTTCTGAATTAAGGGAATGAATGTACAATATATAGGTTACAGAATTGTAGAACAGCATAGCATAGAAGGTAGGTTCTTGGGCTCCAGTTTATGCCAGATTTTTCAAAAGTGTACTTTAGTCAGTAATTCCCTCACTTGTTCCCCTCATTCCTGAAAATTTTCTCCCAGATATTCACCCAATTCCCTCTTAAAAAATGTTGTTATTGAATCGGTATCAATCACACTATCAGCAATTTACTCCAAACTTTAACAGCTTGCTGTGTGACAAGGATATCCTTCAGGTTGCCTCTGGCTTTTTTGCTAATTATTTTAAATCTGCACATTCTGATTTTTGCGTCCTCAGCCCAGTTTTTCTTTATTTACTCTATTGAAACTCATGATTTTAAAGACCTTATCAAATCTCTTAACTTTTTTACTTCAGAGAAGAATGACCCTTGTTTCAGTCTCTTTAAGTAACTAAATTCCCAGAAAAATTCCCATGAATCACACCTGTAACCTCTCCACATGTTAATATTTTGTTTTAAACTGTTAGCTTTCCACTCAAGTACACAACTTTTTCCCCACTATATATTCCTAAGTTGACATTTACGATGGAATTTGTCCAGGAAAGTTGTGCTAAAATTACACCCTACCATCAGTGAATGTGCTGCAGTGATGGGAGCATGTGAGTAAATGACGACTTCTACAAAACATTCCAATATAAACATGGAATAGGAAATGCAATAGAAGGATAGAATGTAGGACTGTAAGACAAGCACTGATTAATGTTGCACACTTTCCTGGTAACATCCCTTATCAGGGAACAATGATCTGACAAAACATATGCAGCTCCATGGGAGTGTATTACTTCAAGTTGTATGGCATAATTATTTCTGTCTAATCGATATTACATGGCTTTGCACGAGGGGGAGCTCACAAGATCATAGATTGGTTAAAGGAAAGTAGAGAAGAAAGTCAATTTCTTTAGTGCCTGACCTCTGCAGGAGCAAATCAGCTCACTCACCCTGCCTCTGCAGCCTTGTAAAATAGATCTCTCTTCAGATATTTAGACAATTAACTTTTGAAAGTCATTGTTGAACCTGCCATCACCAAAATCTCAGGCAACACATTCTAGATTCTAAACCACTCACTTTGTAAAAGGTTTTCCTCAAATTTGCTGCTGGTGGGCCTAACTGAGCCTGAGCATGAAAATGTAATGCAACTTCTCCACTGGAAGAATGTAGAATTGCGTCAAGACCATTTCAGTTATAAATATAGAAATAAGATTCTCTAAAGGGAAAATGTTCCATGCAAGAATTTTGTGCTGTGAACCACCATCATTCCATTCAACAGTTAATTTATGCAAGTGTTACAGACAAGATATAAGTATGAATGATATAAATGACCTTTTCATAGACTCCACGTCCATCGAGTTGTACAGCTATTTTAATTCCTTGCATACTGATCTCCAGGACACAGCTAGAGGGAGGGTTGAACTGCACAGTCAATCTTCTTGTTGTTGCAATCTATTGCGAACGAAGTTGTTGTTTAGACTTCAAGTACAGAAGTTGAAGTGCCATTTTTAAAAGAGCAATTTAACCCTGTATCAGTTCACTTTTTTCCTCCTTTTGATACACACAAATCCCAACCAATATCTAGCAAATGTCACAAAAACATACAATCCAGTCATATCCTTCAGCAGTTTGTGCAAGGGTGCTGTGCATAAAGTGGCTACAAATTGTTTCCAACAGTGACAAAGTGCTTTGTATGATGGAACGTGTTTACTTATATTTTAGGACTTGGATTTCAAAATAGAGGCAGGTGGATGTGGGTTAGTTCTCTGAAGTTGATATTTTTCAATTGGTCAGAAATTCATTTGGAACAGTGACTCAAGAGCAAAAGTTCCAAAAAAGAGCATGTTACTGCAGTTAGTTTTAATAGATTGAATGTTTACACTGCTAAGGTTCCAACAGACCAGAAAAGCATTAGTTTTATCTTTTTAATTCCGTTCAGAAGAGTCAAGACTCAATTCAGGTTGGAACAGTTTCTCAGACCAGACAAATCAAAAACCTTTAGTTCAGGGGAACCAGGCACCAGAGTTGAAATTTTACTCTGTGGAACTTCTAGGCCAGGGGAAACCAGACAGAAATCTTCAAGATGGTGGAACTGAAAAACATTTAGGCACCAAGACTCGTGAAATGTTCGTGCAAGCAGACTTGGAAAGGAATCATAAAATTATCTTCATAGTTGAAGGAAAAGAAGCTGGGACGAGTCAGTTAAGTAAAAACAAATATTTAAGAATAAAGGTTTTCTGAAATAGACTATTTGTAAAAAAAAAAGTTGGAAAACCGATTAAAACCTCTGTTATTTGGAGTTAATAACTTTCTAACTCTCCTATATATGTATACAACTTGGTTTATTTATTTCATGTGTTTAAAACTTATGTTTTGTTGTTAAAACACATGTGCAGTCTCATGTGACTATGTTCGAGTAAATAATCATGAACAAAGTGCAAAAATTGAACAGGTCATCTCTCAAGCTAGGTTTCATTTTGGGAGAGGACTTGCCCAGTTTTCCCATTAGCTAGAATCAGAACAACTTTGGGAAGCTTCGAGATTATGAAAGACAATGTAAATGCATGCTCAATTTTCCTTTCGTCAGCATTTTTTAAAAATGCACTCACAGGATATGGGCATCTCTGGCTAGACCAGTATTTATTGCCCATCCTTAATTGTCCACAGGACCATTAAGAGTAAACCACATTGCTGTGGATCTGTACTCACATATAGGCCAGACCAGATAAGGATGACGGATTTCCTTCTCTGAAGGACATTAGAGTAAAACAGATGGGTTTTTTCAACAATCAAAATGGTTTCATGGTCATCATTAGACTCTTAATTCCAGATTTATTTTTTTTTTTTTACTGAGTTCAAATTCTACCATCTGCCATGGTGAGATTTGAACCAGGTTTTCTGGAACATCAGCTGATCATTCTGGATTAACAGAATAGCAAAAATACCACGAGACCATTACCTCCCTTCAGTTAAGCATATTTGATCATGTTCTTGCTGACGACTAACTATCATCTTCCCAATAAGATCCTTTAAAGGAGATATACCCTGCGATGCGTCGTCCTCAAAACAGCCTTTCAGCCATCTCACTGCCGATGATGGTTGAGATAATCCACATCCCTCAACTCCTTGAGGGATCAACGATCTCTCTCAGCCTCAAATATATTCTTGGGGCAACCACAACCTTCTGGGTCAAAAATTTCCAAGACTTATGACAATTTGAGTGAGAAAATGCATCTGTATCTTACTCGTAAATGATTGATCACTTATCTGGAGATGGGGTGCATGTTCTAGAATCATCAAAAAAGGAAAACAAGTTGTTTGTCTGTCCTTCAAAAACTTATATATTTCAATGAGATCATGTCATTTTTCTAAATTCAAGAGAGCATACACCTAATGAACTCAGTTCTCCTATGATGAGGAAGCACTCTCAACCCAGGAACCAATCTAATGAACCATGTTGTACCACCTCGAATGCAAGTATATGCTTCATTAAATGATCAAAACTATATTGAGTACTCCAGGTATTGTCTCACTGTAGTCCTGCACAAACTGCAGCAAGACTTCCCTAATCATAGTCCAACCCCATTACAATAAAGACCAACAATCCACTTGCCTTCCCTATTACTTGTGTACCTTTGTGTTCTTTGCACAAATGCATTCAAGTCTTTCTGAACTTCAACATTTACAAGTTTCATCTCAATAAAAACTCTGCTTTTCTATTCTTACTACCAAAACTAATAAGCTCGTGTTACCTAATCTTTACACCCATCTGCAACCTTCTTGTCCACTATCTTAACCTGTCTATATCTTTATGCAGCAGTCTGTCCCCTTCACACAGCTTCCATTCTCATCCAGCTTTGCATCATCTGCAACCTTGCACTACTGTGCCACTTCACGTGTCATTTATAGACATTGCAGATAGCTGAACTTCAGGCACTGATCCTTGATGCAATTCACGATTCACGATTCACAGTCTAACTTGAAAATATTGTTTTTATCCTACTCTTTGCTTCATGTTTGTTAGCTAATACACTAACCATGCTTCAATTATACGCAACTCCATAAGCCTCTATCTTGTGCACTAACTTTATGTTATTAATTGCTTCTTTTAAAAAAAAAACAGGGTCTGGGATGTGGAAATGCACAGAAATTACGTCAACTGCTTTCCCTTTATCCACAAAAGATTCTAATAAACTTATCCAATTTGCTTAAAAGTCAAGATTTTCATTCATCATTTAAATCTCACCACCCCATACGAGGTATATTTCTACTGTTTCAAGTCCAGGTTAAAAACAGTTCCATTTTGATTTTCAGAAGACAGTATTTTCTCAGTTAATTTTGATGTTACCTTCTGCATGGCTGCACACAGTACATCATTCCCTTTATGGTATGGCACTTGGACTGAACCCAGGAATTTCAGATGGAATTTATCTACCCAGTCATTCTTTTCTGCTACTGCTGCTGAGACATACACAGGAAGGAAAAAAAAAATTGCGTATTTGTAACATCAATCTATATGTTTAAAAAAAAGCTCTAAATTTTTGATTTTCTGACTGGAAACATTTAATTACAATAGGGTTGAACTGATTTCTGGTGTTGCACTGATAGCACACACTTAACATTGGAATAAACATCACTTCCGGCTACCTCAAAATGGACGGCAAGCCTAGTTTGTATTAAAGTAACACCACGTTCAATTTGACTTGGAAGTTTTAGAAAAATAAGTGGTCTAATTTTAGCACTTATGGTTTTACAGAAAATACAAGTTATTGTTTTCAATTTGGGAGCAAGATCAAATTGATCCCTTTTCTGGGCCAGAGGGAATGATTATCATGGTGTCAAAATGTTGCTTATGGTCTTCATTACCTCCCTCACTTTTGAAAAGCAAGTTTAATGTATAAATCCACTTTCTAAATATTGGGAAAGCCAAGGGCGAGTTGCTATTTACTTTACATGAAGGACAACTCGATCACCAACTTTACTTCTCAGCATTACCTTATCCCCCAACTGGCTGAGCAATTTGCATATTGCACAGGTGTCAGTTTTCTTTTCAGTAACATCCTGGCTGAATCTAATCAAAAATTTGATTGGTCAACATTTTGAACGGAAAGAAAAGAAATCCATCATTCTCATGTTTCGAGCTAACCTCTCCCCTTTCTCTAGAGAGGCTGCCTGACAGTGATTCAGTTTTCTGCATTCCATCGCGTTGCTTGCGTTATGTTTATTGGTATGAGTGCCTGGCTTTACTATACAATTTATGCAAGTGGAATACCTGCAAATTGTCCTCGTTCCATGTTGACTTCAAGTGCATAGTATGCTGGGAAGATTCCTCTTTCACCCGTTCGCATATTGTAGGCATGGTACCAGTAATCATCAGCCTGCACGTCTACTAGAAGAGGGTCGTCCACCTCTAACTCCAGCTCATCATCATGTCGAGGCACGAATCTATGCAGGGCGAGAAGGAAGACCACCTTAAAAAGGAAAGAAAAGCCTTTCCGAGCACTAAAACTTCATTGAAATTAAACTAAGGTGGAAGTCTAATTGCAGTGAATTTACAGATAGTCATTTTGTGATCTATGAATAATGAGTAAAATTCAATTGCTTTTAATCAAGTAGCAATTATTTAAAAAGAAAAAGTGACTGAATTTAGTATGGCCTTTCATGACCACTGAACATCCAAAGCTCTAAAGCCAATAAAGTAAAGTATTTTTGAAGTGTAGTCACTATGATGATGTTGGAAACAAATCAGCTTGTTTTTACTTGGGAGCGCCTATGAACAGCAATGTGACAATAATCAGATAGTCTGTTCTTGTGGCATTGATTAAGGGATGCATGTTAAATCGACAGTTGGGATTAATTCTCCTGCTCTTATTCAAAATAGTGCCATTCAATCTGTTCACCCAGGTCAGACATAACCTCACTTTTACGGTTTCATCCTAAAGATGGCACCAACAGTGTAACACATTCCAGAGCAGAACTGTGGGAAATTGCATCCAGTCTATTTATATTGTGGCCGCATGGTTTATTAAGAGTCCAGAGTCATACAGCACAGAAACAGACCCTTTAGTCCAATTAGTCCATGCCTACTATGTTCCCAAACTAAACTAGTCCCAATTGCCTTCATTTGGCCTATATCGCTCTCCACCTTTCCTATTCATAGATACTTATCCAAATGTCTCTTGGACATTTTAATTGGTCAAAATGTCATTTGTTGAATGAAACCATACTGACTGTTCCCAACTATGTGGAGTTTTTCCAAAACTGTACAGGTATAATCTGTAATAATAATTAATTATTAATCCACACTGTACATCAAGCTAAGGGTTTATAGCATCCATTTTGTCTTGCTTCTGTCTTGAATTGAGGGGTTATGTTTGCTATTTCTCCAAATCAAAGAAAATTTGCCAATGAAGCACCAAGGCATCTACTAGCTCATCAGCTACATCTTTAAGACCAGAGCATAAAGACCACCTGGTCCCAGAGATATGCAAGCCAACAGCTCTGTCAGTTTGCTTTTTACCACTTCCCTTGTGATTATAATTTCACTAGCCTCTTCTCTTCCTTCTACCTGCTGATTTACAGCTATTAGTGAAAGTTTTTGTATCCTTTTTAGTGCCCACAGAAGCAAAATTTGTGTTTGTTTAATCCACCATGTCTTAATCATCAACCATTAATTCCCCAAACTCACGTGCAAACGGGTCAACACAACTTTGCCTGCGGAAACTAGTTTCTTAGTTTCATCTCATACTCAGATTTTTCTCCTGATGAGCCTTTGGTAATTCTGTGCTGGACTTTATATTCTGACCAATCATCAGACTTACCATTCATCTTTGGCAATGATATGCTTTTTCCTTAAGTTTAGTGCTTACCCCAACTTCTGTAAGTATAGATGGCGGGTCCTCCCTTTAGAATTTTTCTTTATAGTAGCAATGTAATTATTCTGAATATTCTGAAATATCACCTTAAATGTGTGCCACTGTGTCTCTATTAATCCATCACCTATCAATTTATTTTAGCCAGCTCAGCTTTCATGTCCATGTATTTGCCCTTTTTTTAGATCTAAGACTAAGATTTTCACCCTAATCTACTCTCTTTCAAACTAAATGTAAAATTCAATCATATTGTGGCCACTGAATCCTTGGGGAGGGAGCATTAGTCTGAAGTCATTCACTAATACTGCCCCATTACACGATAACATGACATAACAAATTGCACTCTGGTTAGTTCCAGACAAGCAGATTGTGAAACTTGAATTAAATTAATCTGGAATTAAATGACAAACAAGAATGCACAGTTGATTGCTGTAAAAGTCCATCTTGCTCGCTAATACCCTTCACAGAAGGGAATATGCTATCTTTACCTGGTGTGGTCTATCAAAACCATTCTTTCTAACTCCAAACCCCACTGCAATGTGGTTGACTCTGAAATGGTCAGGTTGTACCAAAGCACTATCCTAAAGAAAGGAGTGAAACTGGACAGAGCATCCAGCATCAACATGGACATCAAAAAAGACAGGAGGACACAGCCACTTCAACACTGTAAAGTCTTCCTTCCTAATATCTAGAAGATTGCACGAAAATTCAGGCAGCTGTCTCACAAACTAGTCAAGCAACAACTTGGCATAATCATACTCATTGGATCATTCTATAGTGTCCCAGAGACTACCATCACTATTGCTGGGTACATCCGGACCTATCAGCAGGCTAGACATGGCAGCGCATTGACAAATAGTTAGAAGGCAGTTGCTCTGGGCGTCCTCAACGCTGATGCCAGACCCTGTAAAGTTTCATGCCAAAGAAACATCAGTTGATTATTGTTTACAGTCACCTCCCTCCCCACACCCTAACTTGGCTAATGAATCCATGCTCCCTCAAGCGGAGGGCCAATTGCAGGAAAGAGGGTGATATGCTGGAGAATGGAGCTCTGGGTGTGGGACTTCAATGCCAACCACTTAAAATGGCTTGATAGAGCCACTATTGACTGTGCTGGCCAAGTCAGAGGACGTAGCTAGTAGACTGGGTCTGCATTAGGTGACGAAGGAAACAAGAAGAAACATCTACTTGTACTTAGCCTCATCTTTCTACTTGTCATAGATGGATCTATCCAAGACAGTTAAAAAGGTATGAGTGACAATGGCACAGTCCCTGTCAAGACAAATTCCCACCTTCACTTTGAGGATACTGCCCATTATGTAGTGTTGCAATACCACCATGATAATTGAAAGAGTTTAAGTAGATCTAGCAACTCAAAAACTGAGGCATTGTGGACAATCAATAGTAGCAGAATTGGATTAAACCATAATCTATAACCTCAAGGCCCAACATATTCCCCAACCCTACAATTACCATCTTAACGAAGCCAGGGACCAACCCTGGTTCAATGAAGTGTAGAACAGCATGTCATGAAAAGCACCAGGTATATGTAAAAGAATTTAACTATCTCCCTTTGACACTCAATAGCATTACTGTTACAAAATTACCCACCATCAATATTCTGAGAATTATGATTGGCCACAAACAGTTCTGGACCAGTCATGTAAATATTCAAGCCATAGGAGCAAGTCAGAGGCTAGGAATTCTGCAGCAAGTAACTCGCCTGTCATCTCCTAAATGCCAGTCAACTGTCTACAAGGCAGAAGTCAGGAGTGTAATTGAATATTCTGCACTTGTCTGTATGGTTGCACTCCATAAAATTCAAGAAGCTCAACACTACCTCGGATAAAGAAGAGTGCTTGCTTGGCAGCCTACTCTGCACCTTCAATATTCACTCCCTCCACCATGTGAAACACAGGACAGCGATGTGCACCATCCAGAAGATGGATTCTTTCAACACCACATTTTCCATCTGTGACATCTACCACCTAAACAAGACAAGGGCAGCAGATGCATGGGAGCACCACCACCTGCAAGTACCCATTCAAGTCACACACCATCATTTACTTTAAGAGTCTTTAATCACTTCTTCCTTGTCAAAATAATGGAATTCTTTTCCAAATAGCACTGTGTAGATTAAAGCACAGGGATTGCATTGGTGGAAGGAGGCAGCTCACCACGACTTTCTCAGTGTCAATCAGGGATGCACAATGAAATGTTGGCCTACCTTGCAATGCCCACAGCCCATTAATGAATATCACATAATGAAGCACTTTGGGATACCTGAGGTCATGAAAGGTCCAAATTAATCCAAGTATTTTTGACTGAGCTTTTTCTTAATTTTGTTTCATCCCTCAATTCTTTACTCACGCTGCAGGTTTAATTATTGAGTAATGTGTTTTTGCATGAACTCTCCTGAACCTTTTTAATTATTCCCTACAGATGTTCTGTTTCAACATTCTTTTCTCGCTATTTTCTTTTGCTCCATCCTCATCCCCACACAAGTAGCAAATTTCCACAACCTTTTTTTTTGTTCTTCTTGTTCTTTATGCTTCAATGATCTTGCATCTAATTATGTTGTGATTTTGGACAATAGACAAATATAACATAATGATGTAAATTGCAATTAGTTCTGTTCTCACAAGAGCACTAAAGCATGTGTTGAAAAAGCAGAGAGCTAGGAAGAGAGGTACTAAGTGGCCAACAATGAATGTATTACAATGCTTGATTATAACAAATTATTCTAATTCTGGGTTATTTTAACAGGTTTTAAAAACTACACCAATTATAAATTCCCTCCCTGCAGTGTTACAAATACATTGTGCATAAACATGTGGACACAATTAATTGTGACAACACAGGCAGCAAGGCGACGTCAACTTTATAATTGCAAATACTTCCTAAATGAATAAATTAGGACCAATTTACTGAGTATCAAATGACTGTATCAGGCTGCAGTTAATCCACCAGAGGTGGTTGATTTAACATGATTTGTTTCATAACTGTTTTCAAATGCATCCCAAATAACAAGTAATCTCTACGTCTGTTCCTCAAGAACCTCTTCAAGAAAGATTGCAACAAAACTTCAAGTTTTACCCTCGTCTCAAAAAAACCTCCATGAAGCATCACTGATTATAATAGTTTCTATTCATATTCACTTTTAATTATTCATTTGCAATGTATAGGTACTGATGGTTAGGCTAATATTCATTGCCTCACCCCTTAGTTGAGAGTGATTGCTGTGGGTGTAAACTGCCTTCTTGGGCAACTGCAATGGAGGCAGTACAGAAAAGAGGGAGTGTGGTTGTTTAAAAGCAATGAGGGAACCAGACCGCATTGATATGGCAAGACAATATGGATCAGAAATGAGGTAGGAAAACATGCAAAAAGTAGCATCATTTTGAAACCAAATCAGAAGGAGGAACAGCAGAACCTGTGCATTTTAAGGATTCAAATGGGTTAAACATCAGAGTTATTTGTTGGCTAACAAGTGTTCAGTTAATTTGTTAATCAACGAGGCCAGGAGTAATGGAGCATGAACATCAGGGATGGAGATAAATGATGCCACTCCAAGGGAACAAGCAGTTCAGATCAAGAACATTTCGGTACAGTTAAACAATAGCCTAGAAATTGAAGGCATTTTCGAAACACCAATTTTAAATTCCTGCTGAAGATTAAAATTATTCTTGGTCAATCTCTGGTCTCTGTGCTTTGAAATTTCTGAAGCATAAAATAGACTTCAAGATATATGCAAAAGTAAAAGTAAATTGTTGCAGATGTTGGAAGTCTGAAACAAAAACAAAAAAAACGCTCAAAGTATTCAAAAGTTCAAGCAGCATCTGCAAGAGAGAAACAGCTAATGTTTTGTCAGAACAGAACATTGACCTGAAAGAAGAACCCTTTCTCTCAACAGTGCTGCCTGATCTGTTAAACATTTTTCACCTTTTCTGCTTTTGTTTTAAAGACAGATATATGTCTTCAGCAGCATGTATATTATTTTCCTTCTCTCACACAGGCACCTTTTCCATTTTAAAAAAAAAGCAGAGTCACTGTTCAAAATATTTTTAAAATTCTCAGTGTAAATGATATCTAATACAGATTTGGACAATTGTCCTCTCAAGATTTTATTCAAAAAAGTTTAAGCAGAAAGTGCTAGGAGCAAACAGAAATTTTAGTTTGCCTAACCAAAGTGCATCAGAAGTCAAGGGCACTGCACAGAGATGGGCTTCCAACAGAATTCTCCTGTTCATTGCCTCCAACATCAGATGTGTGACAAGATAATTTACGAAGCGCTAATGATATTCAACATCTCTGTCTTTCAGAGTAGTATTGTACTTCGGATGTTCTAGTAGGCTGCAAAACAGGACATCACAAAAAGCTTTGTAGCCAATGGAAATAACGCCATGGGGAAAATGGCAAGGTCCCACAAATGTGATAATGACCAAATAATCTGTTTCAGTGACATTGGCTGAGGGACAAATATTGGCCATGATACCAGTGGATCCACAAAAAGAAACAATGAAACCAGTGGTGACTTGATTTGTAGGCTAGTATGTCTTGGGGGTATGCACACTTCATAAGGGAGGTAAATTGGATTGGTGTCAGTAGCCCTAATTAATGATTAACACAGGCACAAATGGATCAAATGTGCCTTCCTGTATTTGATGTGGAGTGGCTCTTACCTGAATACTGCTCTGTGTGTTTGATCTCTTTCTTCTCCGTTTATTGTACATGAAAATAATCCAAAGGATTCTGCACCTAACAGAAACAAACACAAGTTTAAATTAACTACTTTCAATGCCAATGCATTTAAAGATAAGCAAACTCCACACCCACCTTCCTAAAAGCTAATATTCTGCCAGTTAACAAGCATGGGGCTGGATGAACACAGCAGGTCAAGCAGCATCATAGGAGCAGGAAAACTTGACGTTTCGGGCCTAAACCCTTCATCAGAAAATAGTCTGAATACATCTTCACCTCAAAAAGTTTAAACCTGCCCAGGCTCTGGCAACTCTTGATAAAGGTGGTGAAGCAGATTTAGTCGTAAATTGCCAATAGAGCTGGATAAATACTAGAATGGAAGAAAACCACAGGGCTATGAAGAAAGAACAGGAGGAAATTGGATTAGTTAGATAGTTCTTTCAAAAGAGGCAGAATAGGTATGCTGGACTAAATAGCCAGAAGATTTTATTCTTCCACACACTGAAAATACTGCTACATGGTGAGGGTTCCAGAAGGACAGGACAACGTTAAGAATTTTGCACAGAATTCTTTTCCTGATTTTAAACAGAGGCTTAACACCTCAGACAAAAAGAAATTAGAAATATGATTATTGGATGAGCAGAATATGTGTCTGCTAATATCACTCAATGTGTCAGTTGCAAGCCAGAAACTACTGACAGAATTCGGGTCCTTTTCTCAGCAGATTCGGATGTAGTTTCTTTCATCTTCTGATAGCATTGGTAAGTTGCACTGCGAGGCAAAAGAAACATGCAGGTTCTGCACTGGATACTCAAGCAGCCTTTTTCTTCTTGCACTACAGATGTATCATGCATCAGTGCACAAGACCAATTCCCACTCTCTGATTAGCATCTGATTCTTCCATTCAGTTAATTGGAGAAAATGGGAAAGGTTCATATCCCGAGTTTCTAATTGTGTTTTGTAATATTCTAGAGAGACGTTTCTGTAAAATACTCACTTGATGCACTGACCTTTGCCCCTTATGAAGTGTGCATACCCCCAAGACATACAAGCCTACAAATTCTAAACTCTCTGCACACGGAATGTAAGGAGTTTTGGGAAGGATTTGGCATGAACACTTTACACTTGGCTTCTACACCTAACCCCAGCCTTTCCGTGCACTCAAGTTCTACTAATAGTCAGTGAAACGGGAGTTAAATTAATATAAACAATTTCTCTCTTGACAGATACTGCAAGACCCACCAAGATCTCCAGCATCCTAAGAACTTTGCTTTTATTTAGGTGAATTAATTTGTCCACCGTTTTCAGTCATAAAGATTTGAAAGGCCCTTTGAAATTAGACTACGCAATGCGTAGGGCTACAGAAAGTATACCCGCATTATCATATCCAAGACCCAGGAGGGAAACTCAATATCACAAATCTTGCTGACTCAATCATTGACTGATCGATAACAATGGTATGAGAAAGGGTGTCATTACTGGGGCAGATCACAAGGTTTGTATGGAATAATCACAAGATTCTGGGAGCCAAGAGTCCCTAAAGCCTGTCCACCATCTACAAGGCACAATTAAGGATTGTGATGCAATACACCTCAATAGCCTGAATAGATACAGCTCCAATAACAAGAAACTCTCACTAACCACGACAAAGCTCCCTGCTTGATTGGCACCACATCCAAACAATCCACTCCTTCCATCAAAGACACTCAGAACCAGCAGTGTACACTATCAATAAGATGTACTAGGAATTAGCCTAAGATCCTCAGACAGCACATTCCGAACCTCCAGCCACTTGCAGCTAGAAGGACAAAACCACAGATATATGGGAACGCCTGCCCCTGTGAGTCCCGCTCTAAGCCACTCAACATCCTGACTTGAAAATGTACCAGCGTTCCTTCACTGCTGCCAGGTCAAAATCCTGGAATTCCTTCCCCAAGGGCAATGTGGGTCTACCAACAGCAGGTGGACTGCAGTAGTTCAAGGCGGCAGCTCACCACCACCTTCTCAAAGGTAACTAGGGACAGGCAATAAATGCTAGCCCAGCCAGCAAAGCCCACGGCCCATGAATGAGTTGAAAGAATTTATTTATTCTTCAACCATGGAAATTATTGCTCATCCTTAATGCCGCTGAGATGATGGTGGTGAGCCACGTATCCATGTGGTGTGGATGCAGCAATAGTGTCATTAGGAGAATTCCAGGATTTTGACACTGTTTCAGTGAAGAACAGAACTGTACCGTTCTGAATCAGGACGGTGTCATCTTGGAAGGCAACTTGCAGATAATGGCATACCCACGTGCTCTCCTCTAGGTGATGGATGCTGCAGGATTGGAAGGCTTTGTCAAAAACCATCTTGCTTTATGCCCTGGGCCTGCTGCAATGTTCCAAAGCACATGCAAACAAGGAACAAATCATTTTCCATTTAGGTGTTTAACAGCCTCACAGTCTCAATGTTGAATTCAATAACTTCTGAAACTGACCACACGATGTTTATTTTCCGTTTTTCTCCCCTTCTCCCATCCCACTCCTGTTCTTAGTGCAGCTTTGTCTAGCTTGTTCCTTCTTCACTTTGCACTTATTAGAGGGGACAAATTTTCTCCCTTTCAGTTTAATTTACACCCATTTTACACCTCTTTCTTTTGCCACAATTAACAACCCATTCATCTCTTGCACTGAGTCTCTGCCTCTGTCAAAAGTATATATAAAAAAACACTTCCCAAAATCTCTCCAAAGGGTCATGCCAGACTTGAAATGTCGACTCTTTCTCTCCATAGACGCTGCCAGACGTGGAGTTTTTCCCAGCATTCTGTGCCTGTCTACATGTCCAGGGCAGTTATTCTCATCTCAATTCTGGAATTCATCTCTTTCATCCACATGAGCCATGACGTGGTTCTGTTTGCTTTTATTATTTCATGGTATATGATCATCACTGTTCAGTCCAACGTTTATTGACAATCTACAATTGCCCTTCGATAAAGTGACAGGTCACCACATTCTTGAACTTCCCCAAGTCCATCTGGTGTTAGTACACCCACAGAGATGCTAAAAGGGGAGCTCCACACTTTTAACCAAACAGCAGTGAAGAAATGGCAATGCAGTTCCAAGTTAGGATAGTATGCTCCTTGGGGAGAATCTTGGAAGGTTTGGAAGAGATTGTCAAAAGGAACTTGGCAGGTTGCTATAGTGCGTGATCTATATAGTACGCATTGATACCACTGTGTCACTAGCAGAAGGACTGAATGCTTACGGAGGTCGATATGGTATCAATTAAGGGTTTTTTCTCCCCCCCCCAGTGGTGTTGAACTACCACAGCAATGTTGCTGATGCAGCCATGCAGCCAAGTAAAATGTATTCCATCAGATCCCCGAAAGTTGATCAGACTATGAGGAATCAGGTGAGTTACTCACCACACAATTCCCAGATTCTGTCCTATTCCTGTCGCCTAGTAGAACCCACCGAGCTTCAGTGAGGAAGTAATCACTGATTAAGAGCTGCCTGATAGTACTGTCGATGACATTTTCCACCGATTGGCTAATGGACAGTAGACTGATGCAATGGTAATTGGCTGGGCTGGATTTGTCCTGCCTTTGTGTTTTTTTTTCTTGAAAAAGACATGTATGCAGACAGGACATATCTGAGCTGTTCTACACTGTTGGATAGATACTAATGTTGGTTGCTGTTCTGGAACAGCTTGGCTGTGGGAGTGGCTGGTTTGGAGGTACAAGCCTTCAGTACGACAGCCAAGATGTTATCAGGACTGATAGTCTTTGTTAGGTTCAGTGCAGTTCTGTTACAGCCCCAGCAGGCTGCTGTTTTACATTTAGTTCTGCATAGTGTTGGTCACTCAGCCTGATGGCAATGGTAAAGTGAAGGATATTGCAGCGCAGAGCGTTACAGTACATAGCGCGGTGAAAGACAATCGAAGACAACTTGCTGAGCTTTTGCAGCAACTTGTTTTTGTTCCCGATTCACAGCATCCGCATTTCTTTCAGCTTTTACCCTCCCTGATAGAGTGTGGTCGGGTTTGGAATGATCTAAGTAAAAACGTTCTCAAATCCCTCTCAACCCCCACCTTCCACTTTAAAGTAGTGTGCCCCTCGTTCTTGACCTGCTTTCTATCCACCGTGTCCATTACTTATAGTTCTGTTAACCATTATTCTTCTTATAAAAGAATATTCCCAACTTGCACAAAATCCAGGCAAAATCCACATGATGTGAATAGGGGTACATTGACTACTTCATTGATATACAACTTGTTTTCTTTTACTATCCCCTATGTAAATCGCTCAATGTTCCCCTCTTCCATCAATCCCACTCCATTACACATGCCTATTGTAACCGTCCAATCACCTGGAGATAAGCAATAATTTCCACTGGTACCATCCCAGAAAAATTCAAGGAAAATCACAACATTAATGGCGAGAGGAGTCAAGTTGAACAGAAACAGAAGTTGCTGGAGAACTCAGCAGGTCTGGCAGCATCTGAGGGAAGAAAACAGAGTTAACATTTCAAGTCTGGTGACTCCAGAGCTGTTAGCAACCCACGTGGGGGGGGGGGGGGGGGCGGTGTGTGGGGGCTGTGGACAGGAAAAAAAAAAGAAAGAGAGAGCACACAAGGGAATGTTAGATGGCGGGCTAGGACAGTAGAGAAGCTGAATAAGCGATAAAGAGATCGGAGGGATGCAGAGAATGGGTAGTCTATGCTGAAAGCAAACCATATGATGTGATAATAGCCTCAGTGTGGGCGAAATGGGTTGGCTGTGCTAAAAGCAATGTTAAAACAGGATCTCAAACAAAGTTGCTAGAAAAGCTCAGCAGGTCTGGCAGCATCTGAGGAGGAGAAAACAGAGTTAACATTTCGGGTCCGGTGACCCTTCCTCAGAACCGATGGTGGCTGGGAAAACGTCAGTTTATATGCAGAAAATAGGGAGGTGGGTGGGGTAGGGAGTAAACGATAGGATAGAGCCCAAAAGAGAGAGAAAGGCAATTGGACAGACAGAGGAGTTGCTAACGATCAGGCTGGGAGGGTGAATAGTTGTTAATGGGGGCTGTTAGTGACTAGCAACAGGGGGTGTGTAGTGGCAGGCTATGTGGTAACAAGGCCTGGTGTGTGGGGTGGGGGGCTGGGACACGGGAGTGTTTAGGCCCTAAAATTATTGAACTCAACATTGAGTCCGGAGGGCTGTAGGGTTCCCAAGCGGAAAATGGGGTGTTGTTCCTCCAGCTTGTGCTGGGCTTCACTGGAACACTGCAGCAAGCCAGAGACAGATGTTGGCCAGGGAGCAAGATGGTGCATTGAACTGGCAGGCAACAGGTAGTTCAGGGTCGTTTTTGCGAGCAGAACGTAGATGTTCTGCGAAGCGGTTGCCAAGTCTACACTTCGTTTCCCTAATGTAGAGGAGACCACATTGTGAGCAGCAAATGCTGTCGACTAGATTCTTGGAAGTGCAGGTGAAGTGTTGCTTCACCTGGAAGGTAATGTTTGGGCCCTTGGATACTGGGGAGGGAGGAGGTAAATGCACCTTCGCCGGTTATAGGGGAAGGTGCCGTAGGGCTGTGGGGAGGTGTTGGGGGGTAAGGACACCCTGATCCATGCTTCCCGGAGGGAACGGTCCCTGCGGAAGGCAGGGGAGGGGAATGTGTCTGGTGGTGGCAGAAATGGCACCTGATAATCTTCTGGATGTGGATGCTGGCGGGATGGTAGGTGAGGATAAGGGGAACCCTATCGCTGTTGCGGGAGGGAAGAGAAGGGGTGAGGGCAGAAGTACGGGAGATGGGTCGGACCTGATTGGAGAGCCCTGTCAACAATGGAGCTGGGGAGTCCTCGGTTGAGGAAGAAGGTGGACATTTCGGAGGCTCCCTTGTTGAAGTTGGCCTCATCTGAACATATGCGACAGAGACAGAGGAACTGAGAGAATGGGATGGAGTCTTTACAGGAAGTAGGGTGCGAGGATGTATAGTTCAGGTAGCTGTGGGAGTTGGTGGGTTTGTAATGGATATTAGTGGTTATAACAGGACCTGGTGTGGGATGGGTGAAAATAAAAACAGAGAAGGATGGAATCTGAAGTTAATGAACTAGATGTAGAGTCCCAGGTGCTGCAGGGTTCACAAGCAGAAAATGAGATGTTGTTCAAGTTTGCACTGAAGCTTGCTGGAACCCTACAGCTGGCCTATGACATTCTCTGCTCATTCTCAGCTCTCATTATCATGTCTTCAGCTGTTCTGCTGTCCTAGTCTGCCATCTATAATCCCCTTGTTTATGTACTCCTTTCATCTCTTTGTATGTCTCGGTCTCTGTCTCTCTCTCTCTCTGGGCTCCAGCTCCACCTCCACCTGTTGCTCACCTCTCCCTTCCTGCCACCACCACACCCGTCAACCCCCAACCCCCACAACTTCACCTTCAGTATAAAGACCAGCTTTTCCTCACTGCCATCGGTTCTAATGAAGAGTCACTGGACCAGAACCATTAACTCTACTTTCTTCCCAACAGAAGTTGCCAGATGTGCTGAGTTTCACCAGCAATTTCTGTTTTGGATCTCCAGCATCTGCAATGGTTTGATTTTTGGGTTCATATGGAAATTGTGGCCTTCGTCCATGCCTAATGTACATTAGTTTCCATGAGTGGCGAAGTACCAGAATCATGTTACTGGATGAGTAATCCGAAGGAAAAGAAAAACAAGTCCAAACACAATCTTTAAAATTTGAAAACTAAATCTTTTTCAAAAAGGATCTGAAGTACAAAGCCAGCATCAGTAAAAACTACACTGAAGCTGATGAACTGTTGAGAAAATTCAATGTTCTACTAACAAGCCTTCATTGTGAGAAATCTATTATTACACCATGTGCATTGGGGTATGATTCTGAGCCAAAGGTTTCTCTGTATTCTGAAGTGACGCTGTAACTTCCACATTTGCATCAAGGTTCTGAAAACTGCAAGTCCATCACCACCTTCTCAAGGCAACAGAAATGGACAAAAACTGTCCCTATCATCACATTCTAGGAATGATTTTGCAAAAAAAGCCTTGGGAGGGTAGAAACACTCCAATGAGCCACTCCTTCCCTGGACATTTAAGTCAACTCTAGGAATTAAAATTGGTGACATCAGCCTATTCCCACCAGACCTACTTCCATGACACCATTTTCATCTATTTTAACAGAGACAGTAGCTCACTTGATAGCATTTAAGATCCAGGGGGCAGAAATTATAGAGTTATAGAGTCAGAGTCACACAGCACGGAAACAGATCTTTTGGTCCAACCAGTCCATGCCAAACATAATCTCAAACTGAATTAGTTCCACCTACCTGCTTATGCCCCATATCCCTCCAAACCATTCCTATTCATGCATCCGTCCAAATGTCTTTTAAACATTGTAATTTGTATCCGCATCCACCACTTCATCAGGAAATTCATTCCACGTGAACCACCCTCTGTGTAAAAGTTTGCCCCATGTCTTTTTTTAAAATCTCTCGCCTCTCACCTTAAGAATGTGTCCACTATTCTTGAAATTCCCTATCCAAGGGAAAATCCAACTAACATCAACTCTGTCTATACCTTTCATTATTTTATAAACTTCTATCAGGCCACCTCTCAACCTCCTATGCTTTTGCTAGCCCACCCAGTCAATGAATTACTATCAAATTAGAGGCCAGCAGTTCTTCACTGCCAACAGCATTACCTGAATTGATGTCTGTTGGCAGTAATGCTCTGAAGACTTCACCGGGGGGTTGAGGCTGGATCTTGGAGAAGTTTCAGTGCACGGAATTGGACATGGGCAGGGAGAACAGCAATGGGGTCAGGCAGAATCAGAATGGCGGATTACAAGCTCCCACCACCCTCCCTATGCTGGCTTACTGAAATCAGGCACAGAATGCCTTTCAGCAAGACCAAGCCACTTCCTACATTAGGTAGGAAATCTGATTTTGGAACATCCAAACAATAAGAAACCACTAAACAAATCAAAGTCATCTAACCCACTCACCCAACTTTACACAATGACTCCTAATACCTTTCTTATTAGTAGTCTTGTTTGAGGAAAATTTACCCCTCTCCACCCCACTGAATACATCTTTATTCTCGGATCATTTGCACCAAACTCCCTTAGAATGATAGATTTTATACTACAGGAGGCCACTTGACCCATTGCGTCAGTACCAGCTCCCAGAAGAGATACCCAGCAAGTCCCATCCTCCAGCCCATTCTCTGTAGCCCTCTAAATTCACCACCTTAAAAATTTATATCCAGCTCTCTTCTGAAACCTACAGAATCCACCTCCACCTCATTCCTAGGCAGAGTATTCCAAATCTTATTCTGAGTAGAGAAGTTTCTTCTTATCTCATTCAGTTCTCTTGCTGTCAATCTTGAACCAGTGACCCCTAGACACTGACAGACTAATTAGTGGAAACAGAATATCCTTCATTGCCCTCTCAAAATTGTTCATAATTTTGAACGCCTTAAGGTCACCTTATAATCTTCTCTGCTCCAAGAGAATAAGCCCAACTTCTCTAATCTTACCTCGCACATCATTTGTGCTTATTAAGCTGGTTTTTCTAAACGGTGGGGTTCCTTTCGTGATCAGGCTGCATTGAGTTGGAAAAGTGGGCTATTGCCACTGAAAGTAATGAAGGAGTGTAGTGCCAGGAAAAGTAATTACTGTGGTGAATTTCATACAGTCATAGAATAGCACAGAAATAAACTGAATGGCCTCATTTTGAGAGTCTAAATCAGCTCTTTGAAAGGTAAATCCACAAAGTCCCACTCCTTTTCTCTTTTCCTTCAAATACGTATCAAATTCTCTTCTAAAAGCAACTATCGAATCTGTTTCCACCACTCCCATCAGGCAATGTTTTCCAAATCCTAACTAATGATTGCATAAAAAAAAAGGATTTTCCTCATATGGTTCTGTTACTTCTACGCCCTTAAATCTGTGCACTCTGGGTCATCAACCTTGCAACTATTGGGAATTGTTTCTCTTTCGTTTTGTTATGATCCTGGCTGATGATTAGGCGAGAGGTCAGTTCCCAAAGCAAAATCTAGCTTGATAAACCCCAAGTTTCAGTTTTGTTATTTCGTTCATCATATTCAAGATAAACTGAACATACTCATGAGAGGCTGCTAATGTACTTTAACAAAAAAAAACATGAGACTCAAAAGAGAGATTAAAAATATCATCTATATTACAATTTACAAAGAACTACTTGAAATTTCTTATGACAAGTATCAGAAGTAAACATTTAACCCTTTTATCTTCAAAGAAATTACATATACTGTCGATACAGTGTGGAGCTGGAGGAACAAGTCAGGCAGCAGAGTAGGAGTGTCAATGTTTCGGGCCCAGACCCTCCATCAGGACTCTCTGATGCTGTGTGAGCTGCTGTTTTCCTCCAGCTCCACACTGTATCGACTGACTCCAACATCTGCCGTTCTTGCTATCTCCAACCTTTCACACACTCCGACCTCAGTAGAGGGTCATCCTGTCTGCCTTTTTAAAGATCCTTGATCAATTGGATGGCTGGAATCGGTTTCTGGAGATTTCCTCTCAACGATTTCTAAGCGCTTTCAGAGCGAACATGCATTTTTCATATCCTCAGCTTCCAGAAGTTTTCTGGCTAGTCTTGTATCCACAGACACACTTAGATTCCCCACAACCTCTACCCGCACCCCCACCTCCAGATCCTCTTAAGCAATTCACAACATTTCTCTACCTGTCCTGACTATTAGTTTAGTCTCAAAACAATATTTCTTGCTCTGACTGAACATGACCACACTGACTGACCAGACTCCTGTTGCTAGGCAATAGTTTTTTCCTCTCAATCCTTGTTTTCTAATGCAGTGAACCATTCACCTCAAGATATTTAAAGACCAATAAACAAAGACACCCCAAATAACACTCCCAGAACAAATCTAAAATGAAATTAAAAGCCATGTCCTCCCTTGTTAACACACAATATAGAAATACAAAACAAAATTAAATAGGGAGAAGTATGATTGCGCGCCACAAATTTTAGAAACGTTTGCAGAAATGCATGTGGAGTAAAAAGAAACAGCATCAGATGGTAGATTTTATGAAATAGTCTTTCAATAACACAACAGTAAGATTAAAGCCTGGCTTATCTTTGAATTGTAGTATTTAATCTTAATATGTAATTCAGTGTCAAAGAATTCTGACCCCAAAAGATACTTGCTGACTTCACCTTCTCTTTGAAGAGTCTGTCTTGAACCCTAACTCATGAATGTGGGCATAAAAACCACAGGACAAAATATACATTATATAAATAAGTTCTTGCCATAAAAGTCCAACAATAAGCACTTTGCTCCAAACCAAAATGGTATGTTTCAACTCATTACCCAGTAACCACAAGTTATTTATATCTAATAGCACCAGGCTCTGAAGCACGTTTAATTAGCTTTGCCCAATCATGGCAAAATGAGCAATGGAGATTATCAACTAAATAACTGCATTTTGAGATGTTGTTTGTGGAATATATATTGGTTAAGACAACAGAGAGCTTTTTCACTCATTTTCAAATAATACTATGGGATCTGAAGTAACCAACTGAGAAGGTACACGTGGCCTTTCTTTCCTTGGGGCATCTCAGCTGAGAGACGGGACCTCAGGATGCAGCACTCCCACTGCACTGGAGTACATTAACCTAGATTATTTGCTTAAGCTTTTTATTCTGAAATAAACCCAGCTGAACAAGATTGACTTATTGTTAAGGCCATCATTTTTATAGAAAGTTGAGGACTTTAATTGCTAGAACATTGGTAAAGATACCACAATTGCAAATGGTTAAAACTACATTTGATTAAGACAATAAGACATAGGAGCAGAAATTAGGCCGTTCGCCTCATCGAGTCTGCTCCGCCATTCAATCATGGCTGATTGGGGTTGAGGAACCTTTCTCCTGCTTTCTCCCTGTAACCCTTGATTCAAGAACCTATCTATCTCAGCCTTAAATGTACTCAATGACCTGGCCTCCACAGCCTTCTGTGGCAGTGAATTCCACAGATTCACCACTCTGGCTGAAGTAGTTTCTCCTTACCTCCGTTCTAAAAGGTCTTCCCTTTACTCTAAGACTGTGCCCTCGGGTCCTAGACTCTCCTACCAATAGAAGCACCTTCCCAACATCCACTTTGTCCAGGTCATTTAGTATTCTGAAAGTTTCAATTAGATCGCACCCCCCCACCATCCTTCTAAACTCCAACGAGCATAGTCCCAGAGTCCTCAAATTTCCTCATATGTTAAGCTTTTCACTCCTGGGACCATTCTCGTGAACCTCCTCTGGACTCGCTCCAGGGCCAGTATATCCTTCCTGAGATATGGGCCCAAAACTGCACACAATACTCCAAATGCGGCCTGACCAGGGCCTTATAAAGCCTCAGTAGTACATCCTTGCTTTTATATTCAAGTCCTCTCAAAATAAATACCAACATTGCATTTGCCTTCCTGACTACTGGCTCAACCTGCAAGTTTACCTTGAGAATCCTGGACTAGAACTCCCAAGCCTCTTTGCACTTCAGACTTCTGAATTTTCTCCCCATTTAGAAAATAGTCCATGCTTTTATTCTTCTTACCAAAGTTACCAAACTTTCCAAACTTTCCCACGTTGTACTCCATCTGCCACTTCTCCGCCCACTCTCCTAACTTGTCCAAATCCTTCTGTAGCCTCCCCACCTCCTCGTCCCTCCACCTATCTTTCAGCCAATAGCTGCTTCTGCTACTGTGTCCAAGGGGGCATGTTGGAAACTCCCAGTTGGAATCCCACAGTCCTGCCACAAGGATTAATTCAGGGAAGTAGTAGTCTCTGCCTGGGTTAAGGGTTGGAAACCCTCTGGATTCCTCCCGTAACAAGAGAGGGGAAGCAATGAGGCAGGTTTAAAAGCAAAACATGTAGTTTTCTCAATTCTCTTTCCACACTTTCCTTTATTGGTCAGAAAAAGATTGGATATGGGAGAAAATAGGCCAGTTAATGTGGGAAGGTAACAACAACTTACATTTGTATGGTGCTTTTAGCATAGTGAACCACCCCAAGGCACTTTGCACAAGCAACGGGCACAGAAATGGTACAGATATGGTGCAAAATTCATAAGGGGCTCAACAGGTCAGATGCTGGAAGAAGATCTCTGCTGCTTGAGAAATTGAAGACATGGCACCTCAGTCTCAGGATGAAGGTCTGCCATTTAGGATTATGGTGAGGAGAAATGTCTCCACCAGAAATTCAGGATTAATTCTAATTCTCTATACCAGACAGTGTTACATATACTCAGCAGTTTAATATCTTCAAAACAGAGATTGATGGATTTTTGAGTACTCAGGGAATGAAGAACTGTGGGGATTTTGCAGGAAGATAGAATTGAAGTAGAATCACAGAATCGCTACAGAGTGGAAGCAGGCCATTCAGCTCATTGAGCCTACAGCAACCCTCCAAACAGCATCCTACCTGGATCCAGGCCCCTAACATATCCCCACAGCTAATCCACCTAGCCTGTACATCCCTGGACATTATGGGCAATTTAGCATGGACAATCCACCTAGCTAGCACATCTTTGGACTGTGGGAGCAAACCACACACACGGGGGAACTGTGCAAACTCCACACAGTCATAGAACATAGAACAGTACAGCACAGTACAGGCCCCTCATCCCAGATGTTGTGCCGAACTTTTACCCTAAACCTAAGGTCTATCTAACCTTCACCCCTACCTTATACTATCATCCATATGCCTATCGAATAGCAGCCTAAATGCCCCTAATGAGGCAGACTCCACTACCCACTCCAGCAATGCATTCCATGCCCCTACCCCTCTCTGAGCGAAGAGCCTACCTCTGACGTCTCCTCTATATCTGCCTCCACTCACTTTAAAGCTATGCCCCCTTGTAATAGCTACCTCCACCCCAGGAAAAAAAGTGTCTCTGGCTGTCCACTCTATCTGTACCTCTGATCATTTTGTACACCTCTATCACATCACCTCTCATCCTTTGTTGTTCTAAAGAGAAAAGCCCTAGCTCTCTCACACTTTCCTCGTAAGGCTTTCCCTACATTCCAGGCAACATCTTGGTAAATCTCCTCTGCACCTTTTCCAATGCTTCCACATCTTTCTTGTAATGAGGCGGCCAGAACTGGACACAATACTCCAGATGTGGCCGAACCAATTTTTTGTATAGCTGGAGCATAACTTCATGGCTCTTGAACTCAATCCCTCTATGAAAAACTAATACACCATACGCCTTCTTTAACAACTCTATCTACCTGGGTGGCAGCTTTCAGGTAACCGTGGACATGAACCCCAAGATCCCTCTGCCAAGAATCTTTCTGTTAACCCTGTATTCTGCTTTAAAGTCCTTCCAAAATGTATCACCTCACACTTTTCAGGGTTAAACTCCATCGGCCACTTCTCAGCCCAGCTCTGTATCCTATCAATGTCCCTTTGTAACCTAGAACAGCCCTCCACACTATCCACAACTCGACCCACCTTCTTATCGTCCGCGAACTTACTAATCCACCCTTCCACTCCTTCATCCAAATCACTTACAAAAATCACAAGTAGAAGAGGACTCAGAACTCATCCTTATGGTACACCACTCGTAACTGAGCACCATGTTGAATACTTTCCGTCCACTACCACCCTTTGTCTTCTAAGGGTCAGCCAATTCTGAATCCAATCTGCCACATTTCCCCCTATCCCATGCCCCCTTACTTTCTGCATGAGCCTACCATGGGGGAACCTTATCAAATGCCTTACTTAAATCCATGTGTACCACATCCACTGCTCCACCTTCATCCACGTGTTTGGTCACCTCAAAAGAATTCAATAAAGGTTTGTGTGAGGCATGATCTGCCTCTCACAAATCCATGCTGACTATCACAAATCAAACTGTGCCTATCCAAGTGATCATAAACCCTTATTCTCAAAGCCCTTTCTAGTAATAATTTGCCCACCACTGAAGTAAGACTAACTGGCCTGTAATTTCCGGGGTTATCCCGATTCCCTTTTTTGAACAAGGGAATGACGTTCGCCACTCTCCAATCTTCCAGCACTATACCTGTGGACAGTGAGGACGAAAAGATCATCGCCAAAGACCCTGAGATCTCTTCCCTCGCTTCCCATAGAATCCTTGGATAAATCGTATCAGGCCCAGGGGATTTATCAATTTTCAAGTTCCTCAAAATCCCCAGTACATCTTCCTTACTAACATCCACCTCCTCTAGCCTACCAGCCTGTTTCACACTATCCTCCCCTACAACTAGGTCCCTCAGTTGTGAATACCGAAGAAAAATATTCATTAAAAGGATCTCTCCTATCTCTTCAGGCTCCATGCACAAATTCCCTTTACAATCCTTGATCGGGCCTACCCTTTCTCTGGTCATTCTCTTATTCCTCACGTATGTGTAAAAAGCTTTGGAGTTTTCTTTGATCCCGTCAAGGATTTCTCATGCCCCCTTATAGCTCTCCTAAGCCCTTTCTTCAGCTCCTTCCTGGCTATCTTGTATCACTCTAGAGCCTTTTCCAATCCTTGTTTCCTAAAACTTATGCAAGCCTCCTTCTTCTTCTTAACCAGTCATTCGACCTCTCTCGAGAACAAAGGATCCCTCACTCGACCGCATCTTCTCTGCCTGCTAGGGACAAACATATCAAGCACACGCAGTATGCATTTCTATAGTGTTCGTCCCTGACTGCATCTGTTCCCATTTTATGTTACCCAGTTCTTGCTTAACAGAATTATAATTACCCTTCCCCCAATTATAGACCTTACCCTGCTGCATGGGCCTATCCTTTTCCATGACTATTGTAAAAGTAACAGAGTTATGATCGCTATCGCCAAAATGCTCTCCTACCAACAGGTCTGACACTTGGCCCGGTTCATTGCCAAGCACCGAATCCAAAGTGGCCCCTCCTCGTGTTGGTCTATCTACATACTGTGTCAAGAATCCTTCCTGAACGCACTGGACAAAACCCTCTCCATCTAAACTATTAGAATTAAAATGTTTCCAATCAATACTTGGAAAGTTAAAGTCACCCATGACTACAACCCTGTGACTTCTGCAACTTTCCAGTATCTGCCTCCCAATCCACTCCTCCACTTCTCTGCAACTATTAGGGGGCCTGTAAAAAACCCCTAAAGTGACTGCTCCTTTCTTGTTCCTGACCTTAACCCAAACTGACTCTGCAGACATATCATTCTCAAATTGCCTTTCAGAAGCTGCTATACCAGCTCTGACTAGCAATGCCACTCCCCTGCCTCTTTCTCCACCCTCCCTATTTCTTTTAAAGCATCTAAATCCTGGAACTTCCAACAACCATTCCTGTTGCCTGAGGATGGAATCAAACCCAGGTCCCCAGTGCTGAGAGGCAGCGGTGCTAACCACTGAGCCACTGTGCTGCCCACAGGTAAACATCAGTTGTGATATAATGAATTGTAGAACAGGCTTGAAGAGCCAAAATGGACTTTTTGTGTTTGTGTCTAACATTCTTGTGTCGCAAGACCTGAGAGGATCTGTTTGGCAAGTTAAGCCTGGGAACCTCAGAATGACTCCAAATCATGACTCACTTACTTCTACAAGATTACATACATGCCCACAGCCACTCACTGGTCAGTCATCGAATCCTCGTTTGGAAAAATTGGAAGCTACTTACTAGATGTCCTTGATCTTCCACTCATAAAAACATTGAGGAATTTCTTGGAGAAAGGAATATCTGCTTCTGGCGTGGAGTCTTCTGACAGACAGATTGAGTCCCTCTTCAGCACACCCTCCTCGTACTCCTCCCCAATCGCAGACTCGTATGGCGATGTAACGCAGTTGTCGTAGACGGTTGCTGAATCACTGTCATCGCTGTACTCTGAGTAACAGTGCTTTAGGCTCACCAGCTCCAACTGCATGTTGTCATCCACAACCAGGGTGTATTTAACCGAGTCATAGGACAGCGCACTGTCAGAGCTGACAGAGGTCCGTGGGCAGAGCTGCTCTGCGTTGAGAGAGGTTCGTGGCAACGAGCAGCTGCGAGACGTGGAAAGGCACGAGAGCACTTCGTCCTCTTCGCTTATCGATGGTTTTGGGTTCCCTGGCAGGGTCAGGCAGTGAGTGAAGTCTACATCCGAGCTGACGGACATACGGTTCTCATTGGACTGAGACAGGAAGGGCTTCTCGTTTTCCGAGGAGTCAGAGTTCCTTTGCACCGGAGTTAGGTAGATCTCCTCAGTCGCCTCAATGGGCACCTGTGTTTGGTACCGAATGTGCTCGTCGTGTTGGCCTTCGTTATCCTTCCCCCGCTGGTTAGAGGCCATCGCTGGTGCCGAACATCCTGTGGCATTGGAAGCCACAGTCTCACTCTGTCCTGGTAGTGCCCGCCTGCAAGTATTGACCTGGGCAGTCGATGCCGCTTTGTCCGTGATGCCACTTGCTGGTTTCACCTCATCCCCTAGGCACCCGTGAGTGGGAGTCACCTCTCCTGTAATATACAAAAGGTTATTACAATGTCCCAAACAAAACAGCTGCCCTAGTCTCTTGGCCACTGCATTGCCTTTAAACAGAATATCATCTTGTGCACTGCTCAGCAAACACTATCAGCCTGTCAGCCAAAAGGCACAAATGATCACCTGGACATGGTTCAAGGGGCTGGACTGTGAGAAGGAATGAGGAAGAGCAAGGCGGGAGGAGAAACAAAAAAAGTTATGGTGTGGAGGAAAGAGCTTGGTGAAGGAGAAGCAGGAAGACAGAAGGAGGTGGTGGTGGAGAAGGGAAGAGAGGTGGGACAGGAGGATGGAAGAGAGCAAGAGCAAAGAGAAGGGCAAATAGGGATGGAAACTGAATGAACAAAGAAAGGAAAGAAAGAGAAAGAGGCTGGAAAGGAGGGGGAAAAGTAAGGAGGGGAGGACAAGCGACAGAATGCAGTATAAGGATATGGACCCAGTGGCAGATGAATAAATGGAAAAAAATAACAGGCACAAACAGGTTTTGCTGTAATTGTTCACTTGTAGAATTCCAAGCTTTTTATTTTAAAATTGTCCAGTTCTCTGCACAGAAGTGTTTGAAGCTTTCTGTCATGTTTCCCTGTAGACTTTGACATCTGCAGAGTTAAGAGTCCAAAGATGTGCAGGCTAGGTGGATCAACCATGGGAAATGCAAGGTTACAGGAATAGGGTAGAGGGGTGGGTTTAGGTGGGATGCCCGTTGGAAGGTCAGTGTGGACTCAGTTGGCTGAATGGCCTGTTTCCACACTGTAGGGATTCTATGAATATATGATTAGCTCTAGTTTTAAAATCGTAACTAGAATTTGGACTCGTCTCAAAGCGAAAGGTGGAATGATCACTGGACTGTTGATGCAGAGACGCCAGCTAACGCTCTGGGAACACAATGGATTCAAATCCTACAATGTCAGCTGGCGAAATTTGAAGTCCATTAATAAATCTGGAATTAAAAGTTGATCTCAGTGATGGTGACTGAGAAGCTGGTAGTGATGGTCAAAATCAATCTGATTCACTAATGCTCTTTAGAAGGGAAAATCTGCCAGACACTCAGTCTGGCCTACATGCGAGTCCAGATTTTAAATGCCTTCTGAAATCACCCAGCGAGTTTACTCAGTTCAAAGGAATGAGGGAGGGAAGGAAAACAAATTCTGGCCTTGTTGGTGATACAGTCACATGCTATGAAGAATAAAAAGCATTAAAATAGGGTTATGAATTTAAAGTGCACTACCTGGAACTATGTTGGAGGCAAGTTCCATCGAAGCTTTCAAGAGGACATGGGATGATTATTTGGACGGACGTGGTGAGCAGGGATATGGGTGGTGGGGGAGGTGGGGGGGCGGGGGGAGGGGAAGGAAGGAAAGGTAGGGATTGGCACTAGGTAATAGAACCAGTGCAGATATGGGCCAAATGGCCTCCATCCACACCATTTGGCCCATCATGTCTGCACTGGTTCTATTACCTAGTGCCAATCCCCACCTTTCCTTCCCCCCCTCACCTCCCCCACCACATCTGTCCAAATAATCATCCCATGTCCTCTTGAATTTTAGATAAAGCCAAAGAAACAGTTTCCACAACTGAAGGTCAATAATGAAAAGACACAGATTAAAAGTCATTTTTAAAAGAAAAAGATAGCAGCGTCTGTTTGGGATCTGGAAGAAACTGGGCTGGTGGAATCAGGTTGAATAGTAACTGTGGAGAAAGGAATTAGTTAAATACACAGGGTGGATCTTGGAGGCAAGGTGAAATAATGGGCCTAGTTGGCACTGGAGAAGAAATCACCCCAATCTTGTTACCTTACCAGTTATGTGCTCGTCAAGGTCCATGAGTGACCTTCTCAACTCATCAGCGATTAAGACCCTAGTGTGATCAAGAAATGGCCACTCAAGGACCTTAACTCACCACCTCCCCAGTCACCTGCCCCCATCTGATAGCAATTTGAAGCATGAGTGGCAGGCAAGGGAATGGCCGCTTAAAGCCATTCTCCTTCCATTGCCTCTAATCTACCCTGGCCGCTCTCCCAATCTGATCCCCACTCCTTGAAAAACAAAACAAAAAAAAAAACTTACCATCTCAATCGCCGGATTCGCTGAGGAGTAAGCCTCAATGAGAGTGTGTAAAGCCCAGAAGCTTGCAGCTGTCACCTGATGGGATGGGCTGAAGGGCCTCTGTCATTAAACCTAATACCACGACTATAATCTTTTATTTTGCTAGGAGAATTGAATACAAGAGTAGGTATATTATATTTCTGCTGTCATGCAGGGCATTGCCGAGACTGCATCTGAGTTGCGTCGGTATTGGTCTTCTTACTTAAGGAAGGATGTAAATACACTGGAAGCACTTCAGGGAAGGCATACTAGATTAAATGGATGGAATGGGTGGAAAGGTTAGACAGACCAGGCTTGGATCTTTGGCGTTTAGAAGTGTCAGAGATGATCAAAACAATCTCCTGATAGGTCTTGACAAGATGTACATAGCAAGGAGGTTTCCTCTTTTGGGGGAATCTAGAATCTTTTAAACTAAAGGGCGACCCATTTAAGACAGATGAGGAGAAATTATTTTTCAGAATGTCATCAGTCTTTGGAATGCTATTTTTCAAAAGATAGTGGAAGCAGAGTCTTTGATTGTTTTTAAAACAGCAGTAGATAGGGTTAGGATTATAAGCAAGATGGTGAAGAGTCATCAGGGTAGACAAAAATTTGGAGAAATCAGATCTCCCATGATCTAAGTGAATGATGGAACAGACTCAAGGGATTTAATGACCTATTTATGCGATCATGTTAGGAACACATTAGAATACTGGATTCCCAGTGCAGTGGTCAACAAAGTTTTGTCAGTTGTTAAATCAGGTCATATGGGAAAGTGCAGTGAGAAATCTCAGGGAAGGCAGCTAATGGTTGAGCAAACATTTCCGACTACATCCGCAGTCCAAACATTTTGCTTTGTGCAAATAACTAGGGAGTAGGTTGTCAACTTCACAGCTGTTTGGTACTGCCTGACAGACCATCCACCCATTGAAGGATCAATCCAATTTTTATTCCATTGAAGCAACTATCTGCATTTATAGAGTGCCTGAATGAAAGTGAGCAAGGTGCTTCACAGAAGCATAATCAGGCTAAACTAACAACAAGCCAAGCGAGGAACTCTCTCTTACCACAGCAACCAAATGCTTGGGGAAAAGAGATATTAAGTCAGGCCTTAAAGAAGGCAGTGCTTGTGGCTATAGGAAGAGAAACATTTGGTTTCCCTGGTCCCATATCCCCATGGGAATGCATTCGGACAATTTAAAGTCATGATCTCTCCTGTGGGACAGGAGACCAATGCAAGATTATTTCTGCTTGTTGAAGGGCTGTCCGAAATTCAATGATAGACCTCCTTACTCTTTGACTCCAGAGTTAATGCCACTCAGTTATGCTCACCAAATCCCATTCAGCTAACACCTCAGAGCTCAGTGACTGACATCACCTCAAATTTAAAATTCTTATCCTCACCTTCAAATCCTTTAATGTCCTTTCTTTATTCATTCATGGGACATAGGTGTTGCTGGTCAGCCAGCAGTTATTAGCCATTCCTGGTTGCCCTTGAAAATGATAGTGAGCTGCCTTCTTGATTCACTACAGTCTGCAATGCCATTAGGGAGGAATTCCAGGTTTTTGACATAGCATCAGTGAAGGAATGGCAACATTTTGCCAAGTCAGGATGGAGAGCAGCTTGGAGGGAAACTTGCAGATAGTGGTGTTCCCACGTATCTGCTCACCCTCCCCTATTCTTGTGGTCTCCAACTTATCAGTGGGCAAAAATCAGTGCACCCCTCCAATTCTGGTGTTGCGCACATCCTTATATCTTTCACGTCATCATTGGCAGGTTTAATTTCAGTTGAATGGAGCTTAAGCTTAAGAATATCCTTCCTAAACTTCTCTGTTGCTCTACACACCCTTGTCCTTTGGGACAAAGAAAAACTTAATTTAGCCAGGCTTTGAGTCACATCTCTTAATATTGCCTGATCTGGCTCGGAGCCAAATGTTTGTCTGATAACGCTCCAGTGAAGAGCTTTAAATATTTTACTGTGTTAAGGAGGCTATACGATGCAAGCTCCTGTTCCAAACACAACACAACATTCACTTCGTTTTTGTTTAAAAACATCCCTGTGCAATACGCACCCCTAGAGCTCACTGAACAAGACTGATGGTTTAAGAACCCAGTCAGTAAATTTTGCTGTTAAAGTTACAGCACCAAAACAAACATGTCATCAGGGACTAGCATAGTGCAGGAACACATACCTGTTTTGAGTGGGGAAGAGGATCGGGACACCTTTTCTTGCCAGCTGTACTTTTTGCCAAATGAGTTGTTATTCAGTGTATCCTGCAATAAAGGTAAACAAAGGATGTCATGTACAGATGGCAGCAGTCTCATGGACAAAAACAGAAGTTGCTGGAAAAGCTCAGGAGGTCTGGCAGCATCTGAGAAGAGAAAATCAGAGTTAATGTTTCGGGTCTGGTGACCCTTCCTTGGAACTGCAGTCTCATGGAGGTGCGCAGCACACAATGAGCCATATGACATCTTCAAGAAGTTGCCAAGCAACTTACAATAACAAAGATAATTCAATATAATTCTCCTGCTTTTGAATGACCGAAAAATCAAGATTGCAAGCAGCAGAGCAGATCTGGGAATATAGGCTAGACTGCATGTTAAAGCACCTCTCCTGTTCTCTCTTGCCATAGTCTTCAGTCTGGGGAGATTAATTGGTGGCAGGGCTCATATCATCCAGTTCCTCATTTATGCCAGAATTCAGAAGTGACTGTCATTGACCTGACCTTCAATAACATTAGCACAATGAACAAAGAAGCTTCTAGCATGAAAGTGTCAGCCTGGTTGCATTTATTCCTTTCACCCTGGTCACAGATCCTGGCTTTGTGTGCAAGTGTAAAGCATGTGATGGAGAGTCAGCAGCCCATTATACATAATAAAACTTGGGAGAGATGTAAAAGTACACAGTATTTACATTGTAAAAATAGACCGTTCAGCCCAACTGCTTTGCCATTCTTCATGCTTTACAAGACCCTCCTCCATCCAAAACTAACAACACATCTGTCTAGTCTTTGCTCCCTCATGCACAGAATTTCCTTTGAATTTTATTCTAATCACCTCAAATATTCCATGTAGGGGTGAGTTTCACATTTAATCCACTCCCTAGATAAAGAAAACCTCCTAAATTCCCTATTGGATATATTACTTTCTTATACTTATGGGCCTTAATTTTGAACCTTCCCCACAAGTGAAAAACCTTTCCCTATGGAATAAAATGGTCTAGTTTCACATTGTAACACCGTCAGGCTTCTCACCTGTCTCATCTACTGTTGAGACACTCATTCGTGCATCTGTGACCTCCAGATTCAACTATTCCAATGCACCCCTACATCTTGGTTTAGAAATCTCATTGTTTTCAAATCCATTCAAGTCTGCACTTTCCTAGCACTGTAATCTCTAACAGCCCCATGGCCATCCAAAATATCTATACCCATTACATTCTGGCATCTTGAACACCTGATTGCTGCTGTGCTTTTGTCTGGGCCCTGAAATCCCTCTGTCGTCTCGATCTTCCTCTCTCTTGCGCTTCAAGAAGCTCATTAAAATCTATCCATTGACCAAGCTTATGGCTATCTTCCCTAATAATGCTTGACATGGCTCAATGTCCAATTTTTCATTTATAATTATTGCAAAATACCTTTTCAATTTTGTTTTAACTATGTTTAAAGCACTATACAAAGTTCCTGGTTGTCTAGCCAAACACTTAAATAATCTAAAAGAATATTCACGGCAACACAATAGACCTCTTGGCTAAAACTGAATCGCAACATCCGTTCCGAATTCTCTTTTGCAACAATTGCTGGCTTAACACTCTTCTTCTCTTAAAATTCTGTTGTCGAATTTAAATCAAATAGAGTACTCGCTACCACAGTCAGATCATATTAGTGATGCAAGATCTTCTTTGCCAAATCCTTCTCTTACTCCAGGAGAAATAGCTCTGAACAATGTCTACTGAAGAATCATGTGCTTGTGACTTAAATGAGAAGCAAATGTTCAACTTAGGCTGAAGGGAATGTTGACCTTTACAGTGCTCCTAATCAACTAAAATGGCTAGGTTGCTAAATGCAGACTTTGTTTTAGATCTTCCTTCACTTGGAACCACATATCAGATATAGTCATCCTATATGAAGTATATTTTAGCCTCAAATTACAAAATTGATAGGCAGCAGCAGTCATGTTTATTAAATCAACTGCAGGGATGTCTCTTTCAATCATTTTTTCAGTAATCTAAATTAGACTGATTTCAAATAATTTGCCCAGTCCCAGTTCAGCAAAGCCTAATAATCTCTGCAGTGATTGGCTACACTAGCAACCCTTGCCACTTCATGTCAGACCGTCTTGATCTGGCCTTTGGCGATTGGAGATAAGTGACCAGAAGGAAAGTCATCGCTTCAAATTAGTGATAATAGGTACGGCAGATGCTGGAGAATCCGAGATAACAAGGTGTGGAGCTGGATGAACACAGCAGGCCAAGCAGCATCAGAGGAGCAGGAAAGCTTGACGTTTCGGGCCTAGACCCTTCATCAGAAATGGGGGAGGGGAAGGGGGTTCTGAAATAAATAGGGAGAGAGGGGGAGGCGGATAGAAGAGAGGATAGGTGGAGAGGAGGCAGACAAGTCAAAGAGGCGGGAATGGAGCCAGTAAAGGTGAGTGTAGGTTGGGGGAGGTGGGGGGTGGTAGGGAGGAGATCTGTCCGTCCTCCCTGGACTGACCTATCAAGGGGGCGGGATGAGGTTAGTAGATAGGAGATGGGGATGGGGCTTGAGGTGGGAGGAGGGGATAGGTGAGAGGAAGAACAGGTTAGGGAGGCAGGGACGAGCTGGGCTGGTTTTGGGACGCGGTTGGGGGAAGGGAGATTTTGAAGCTTGTGAAATCCACATTGATATGATTGGGCTGCAGGGTTCCCAGGCTAAATATGATTTGCTGTTCCTGCAGCCTTCGGGTGGCATCACCGTGGCATTGCAGGAGGCCCAGGATGGACATGTCATCTGAGGAATGGGAGGGGGAGTTGAAATGGTTCGCGACTGGGAGGTGCAATTGTTTGTTGCGAACTGAGCGCAGGTGTTCTGCGAAGCGGTCCCCAAGCCTCAAATTAGTCATTGCTTTTGCATGTTGTATTGGTTTTCCCAACATGCGGCCACTATCTGTAATAGTGTTGCAACCATACACCAAAAGCACGAATAATGTGCATTCTGTATTGTACGGTCTGTAAAGAAACAGGATTTAATTAACCAGGAAGCCAATGTACGTGGGGTAAGTGTTTCCATGAGGCCACATTCACAGATGTACTAGAGTGTCAGTTTTGGTGTAATAAGACATTAGCCTAAGCAGCGTCCAACGGTCAGGATGGCAATTCCGAATTAAGCAAGAACTCAAGAGTGATTAACTCAAGCACCTGGGAACCAGAAAAAACCAAAAACAAAAACATGCTAGGATGGTCTTGCTCTTTAACAACATTAGCCTGATAATTTTCTGTCTTTGATTCCAATTTCCTTGCAGTCTTTGGAGGCACATCCGTAATATGTAATTTCTGCTTGGATGTATTAGTCTCAACCCTAATTTATTTAGGTTTACTAGTTCCGTGCTAGTACAAACTTTTGTATATTTTTTATACTCTAAAATATTGGCTGAGGTGAGATAGTGATAACAAAACAGACACTATTTCCCAAGTAGTAACAGTGACCATATTTCAAAAAGTGCTTCATTGACTATGAAGTGCTTTGAGGAGTTCACAGGCCATAACAAGACTATAGTTGTGTTTTATTCCTTCAATAATGACTCCAAAAGTTTACAACTTTACATACTCAAATAAAAAGTTGAAGAAAGTTAAACTAAATGATAATATCTTTAAAATGCGCAGCTCCCATAAATGATTGGACCTTAAGAGCTCAGATGGCTAATGTTCCCTTGCCAATTGGCAAAATGTTACAATGAAATAATAGAAAATTGCAGGGAGCTCCACAAGTCTTGCAATGTCTACTTTCTGCAGATCTCAACTTTGCACAACAGAGTTCAGCAAGTTGGTAGATTGTTGACTTGAGATTAGGGCCAAATCAATTGAAGGATTGATTTGGGAAGAATAAATAACTTGAAGGGGAGTAAGCCTGGATGTAGAGTGGTTCAATATTGGTGTGCTGGTGGTCGCAGCCTCAAAATAACACCAAATGACGTGCACAAGTACCCAGTTTGCCCATCCGAAATTGTTCCTTTTGTCATTTTAAAGAAAATATGAGTGAATGTTTCTACAAGAAACATGATCAAGGGTTATTTTTGCCATGCCAGAATTTGGAGCTTCCAGCTCTCAGGAATGACTGAGCAGGTTGAAGCTCTCTTTTGAGAGAGAAATCCCAGGAGTAATCCCATAGAAGTCTTTAGAATTAAGATGCAATTCAATAGAGAGGAAGCAGGGAAGTTGCTCCCCACTTGTGGGGAACAGAAAAAAAGACCAAAGCTAAGAGCCATTAACATAAAATCATCCTTAATAAATCCAAAACTGGGTAGAAGGGCGACTTAACAGAAGGATGCAGAAATGTTTCAGTGTGATTTGGACAAGTTGAGTGAAGATGAAAATACATGACAGATGAAATATAATCCGGATAAACATGAAGTTATTCACTCTGATAATAAAAACACAAGGCAAATCATCGGAATGGTGATAGATTATCAAAGGGGAAGTGCAATGAGACCTAGGTGTCCTTGCATATTAATGTCTGAAAGGGAAGCGTGTAGGTGCAGGTGATGAAGAGGGTAAATGGTACATTTTCCTTCATAGGAAAAGGACTTGAGTACAGGAGCATAGATGTCTTGCTGCAATTGTACAGGGCGTTGGATGAAACCACACCTGGTGTCCTGTGTGCAGTTTGGATCTCCTTATTGGAGGAGATATGTTCTGGCTATGGATGGAGTGCAACAAAGGTTTACCAGAATGATTCCTGGGATAGTAAGAATGATGTTAAGAGAGAATCAGTTTGGACTGGTGTAAACACAAGTGAATAAAATGAGGGGTGTGGGGGTGTGGCTGGGATCTCAGAAACCTTTAAAACCCTAACAGGAGCAGACAGATTAAATGCAGGAAGGACATTTCTGACAACCAGGATTCCAGAACCAGGGGTCATAGTCTAGATATTTTTCCAAATCAACCTATTCAGAGAGGTTATTTCATACTTAAGTGGTCTACCCTGTTTTAGGACTGAGAGGAGGAGAAATTTCCTCACTCAGACAGTGGCAAGCCTGTAGAATTCTCTACCACAGAAAGAGATTGAGGCCAAAACAGTGAACACTTTCAATAATGAGACAGATGTCATTCTTGGGGTTAAAAAGAGTTCAAAGGTTATAGGGTGCAAGTGGAAACCGGGTGTTCAGTTGGATAACCAGCCATGATCATATTGCATGGCAGGGCAGGCTCAAAGGTCTGAATAGCCTACTCCTCTTATTTTCAACGTTTCAATAAGAAACTGAGAAGCAACCACTTTACACAGAAGCTGGTGAGAATCTCAACTTCACAGCCATAAGTTTTGGTCAAGGCAAATAGCATAGATACATTTAAGCTAAAGAAGCATCTGAGGGAGAAAGGAAGAGAGATATACTGATAGGGTGAGATGAAGTGGGCTGGGAGGAGATTAATGTAGAGTAGATACACTATCATGAAGCTGGGTTGAGTGGCCTGTTGTTTCAGAGCTATGAAATTCTACATTAAAATGTTTTATTTACATGGATTTTGGATCATTTCTGCTACTTCTGCTCGTGTTCTGTTAAATAAAAACAAACAAAATGGAATTTTGCTCCTACTTTCGTCTCCATCCTCGTATTTTGAAATATGCTACAGCTTTACACTTCAGTTAGTTTTATCTCAGTAGTCAAATAGCAGGCAAAGGAAGGGAAAAAAATTATAAAACTGCATCTGATCCTGGGAGGATGGTGACATTATTCAGATTTAGAGGGCACATAGTTCTGAAAGAAAATTCAACATGTTCTCCGAGGGATACTTGGTAAGGAAGAAAAACGCAGATTGCAGAATTTCTTGCATATTTTTAAGTTGCTACACAAAATTCTCACGTCAAAGTCTTTCCTTTCCAGTGATGCCCACATCCCCCATGAACAAAAAGAGGGAAACCTAAAATGAGAGAGATGGGACGTTTACCCTTGCATATTCTAAAGTGCTGTTCCCATATTAAGAAAGATGGTGATTTATTGACTTATGTAGATGAGACCAATAAAGTTTATTTATTTTCCATTCTACAGTGGGTGAGGAAAATACTCTTCCCTAGGAGACAATCAAAAAGTCTTCACTTTGCTGACCCCTAAAATGTTCCTGATACTTCTTTTCAATTCATTCAGAGGAGGATGGCACTTCTCTTCCATTCCCTCCTAACCCACCAAAATGGTTGGATTGTCACATTACCAGGAATTACCATGTTAGATTTGTTAGTATACCAACAGGTTAATAAAAACAAAACCTCCATTTGAAATCTGCCAATCTGTGTGCGGACAGCAAGTCTGCTCTGACGCTATACACATTCACCCAGGTCAATAGCAAGTAACAGAGTGGCAGCAATGGGAATAACTAGTCACCAAAGTCATGACATTTGTATTTGTGCATGGGAGACTGCGACACATTTTTGCCCCCAAGTCACAAAGTGTTAGATTCATCTCCCACTCCTGAGATTTCAGAACAAAAAAATCTGGGCCAACGCTCCCAGTTGCAATACTAAGGTAATGCTGCAGCATTAGAATCATCACTTTTCAGATAAATCAATTAACAGAGGCCGACGTACTTGTTAGGTACACGTAAAAAGATTCCAATGGCTGTTAAGGCAAGGAAAATGTTTTCCCTGGCATCCAGGTCTACATTCAACCCTCAAATCAACATCACTGGATGAGTTTATCTTGTCATTATTACATTTCAATTTGTGGAAGCTTACTGCGTCCAAACTAGTTGCTGCATTTCTGCAATGCAATGACTATATATCAAAATGGTATTTTGTTGGTTGTCAAGTACTTTTTCATCCTGAGGTCTTGAACGGCTCTATGTACAAAACACGACCCTCCTATTTTTATTTTACAGCTTACGGACAGTTATGAGTCATTCACTTGCTACTAGCAAAGCAGATTTGTAAGTGATTTTCTGCAAGAACCATTAAGACCAGTCAATTTGATTAGAAATGGATTTCTATCATATTATCATAAAATCCACAATTTTAAGCACTACTTGCAGTTTCTATCATCAATGTATCATTGGATTCCTTCCACATACAGATTACACAACTGGCGTAATACATGTTTTGACCCAGTAGTCAAGTCTGCACTTCACTGATGCTACTGTCTACTGGTACAGTAATCTGATTAGACACTCAGTGCTGAAGGCAATCCTTGCAATCTTCTACAGTTTGTTTTTTGGATTAAGTAACCAGGGAAAGCAATAGTGATTATGAAGGCACAGGGATATTTGAATTGCATGATTAATGACTGACTATAAACCTAGAAAAGTTTAATATCCATCTTTAATGCCATTCAGCTGGGCTGCAAGAAAGGAAAAACAAAAACAAATCATCTTCTGTACATGATGTGCCGTCCAAGAAACAAGATTAAAGAGGGATCAGCTGCCGAGGTCATTTTAAAAATCGGTGAGCTATTGTACGCAGACCAAAGGAACACTGCCACATACATCCGTCTTACCTGAGTACGAGGAACTTGTGGGAAAAGATTCAAGGTCGTGGGCCGCTTGGGCTTGTACGATGCCATGCTGTCAGGCTTTGATTCCTTCAGAGGACCGTTGTCCTCCTCCTCGATATCATCAACAGCATCAATCAGGTCGAGCTGCAGCATCTCTGCCTGGATAGTACAGGCATCATTTCCGCTTGTCGTTGCAGCATTATTGGTCTCCAGGGTCACATGGGACTAAGGAGAGAAGGAGATTGGACAGTAAGGGGTCAATTGTTTATATGGAAGTAGATAAATTTTATTCATACAATATAGAAGATTGTAATTCAGTGCCAGAGAGGCTCAAAATCTCTCTGCTCTTTTGCTATCTGAGCAAGTGGAAATATCCTCCAGGTTAACCTAGTAAAAATCATAGCTCTCATCACTGGGAGATGCTGACAATTCACACACAGCAAAGCACATTTTTTTTAATCCAGAACACACATTAACCGAACCTCTGAAATATAGAGGATCGGTGAAGGCCATTCAGGCCATCATGTCTGTACTACTAATTCAGGCAGAGTCACACAGCATGGAAGTGGACTCTAGTCCAACTAGTCCACGCCGACCACATCCCCAAACCAAATTAGTCCCACTAACCTGCATGTGGCCCAGACCTGTCCAAATCTTTCCTATTCATGTACTTATTCAAATGTCTGTACAATGTTGTACTTGTACCCACATCCACCACTTCCTCTGGCAGATCATTCAACACACGAACTACTGTGAAAATGTTGCCCCTCACATCCTTTTTAAATCTTTCTCCTTTCACCTTAAAAGTGTGCCCCTTTGTTTTGAACTCCCCCCACCCTAGGAAAAAGACCTTTGCTATTCTCCTTTTCTAAGACCCTCTTTAAAAAAAAAGGTCACTACACAACTTCCTACACTCCAGTAAAACAAATCCCAGCCTATCTTTATAACTCAAACCTTTCATTCCCAGCAACATCTTGGTAAATCTTTTCCAAGCCCTCAAGTTTAATAACATCTTTCCTATACTTTATGGAATGATTCATCCAATTAGTTCACTCCTCTGCCCTCTCCCCATAGTCCTGAAAACTTTCCTTTCCAAGTAGTCAGCATACACTTCCCATATCCACCCTTCCCTTCTGTACATTAGATGTGGCTATCTGCTCATTAACCAGTTGCCAATTGTCATAAGTTGTTCTTGCAGAAAAATCTGCAAAACTAGAAATAATGCTCCAAAGACCAAAACAATTACCAAAGTTACACACAATAAGAACAAAATCAGACTTTTCCCAACAACTGAAAGACCATCTATCCATCATCATTAATACAGTACGGTGTTATCACCAAGTCACAAAGAGGTTTTCAGACAGATAAGTAAAAGCTTTGTCAAAGATATTGGATTAATAGGCATCTTAAAAGGGAGAGGTAGAGAAACCTGAAGGAGGGAATTCAAGAGTTTAGGCCGCGCAGCTGAAGGCATGTGATTAAAATTGGGAATGCACAAGAGTGCAGAATTGGAGAAAGGAAGTTATTGGAGATTTGTAAAGTTGGAGAAGATTGCATAAATAGGTAGGAGCAAGGCTTTCAGAGAAGTTTGAAATTTTCAAAATCAAGGCATCAGTGGACCAACAGTCAATGAAGATCAGCTTGTGGGAATGATGGGTGAACAGAATTTGGGTGTGAATGAGAATACAGTTTGGATAAGTCAATACAGGTCAGCAGCACTGCCAGCAAGAGATTGCCACAACCCTGGTGCATTCGAAATGCTAGGCCAGTATAAATCCAGTGTAGACTGAATTCACTACAGTAACACAAAACTGATGTCGATTTTGAATCGCCTGTCTATACCCCAATAGAAAACCAATAACTTCACAGTGTGTTTATTACCTGAAGGCAAGTGTGGATAGTTTCCAATTTGACAGTCTGTGTTTCCTCATTATTCATGGACTCCCCTTTCCTCACTGAGGACTGTGTTACAACAATAAAAGTTGTTCCTATTGGAAGTTCATGTGAGGGCTGCACAGTTATGGGCTCTTTCACACAGTAACAGCAGCTGCACAAAACTGGCTGAGAGTATTTTTTAGATGTTGAGTGGCACATTGTGGGAAATACCTGACTGTTCATCTAGACTGACACACCACTGCAGTACGGAGGGAATGCTGCATTCAGTGGTGCCATTTTTCAGATGAGGCACTAAAGCAAGGACCTGTCTACCCTTTCAAAGATCCCACGGCAGTTTTTGAAGAATGGGAAATGTATACTCCCTGGTGACGTATCAGCAAACATTACTTACAATAACATATATGGTCATTTTTGTATATTGTTTGAGTGACTTTGCTGTGCTAATTGGTTTCATTATAACAGGGGCTAAGTTTGAAAACTGTCAGTAGGTGGTCAGTGTGCAACACTCCCACTGCTGGGTGGGATGGTGTGGGTTTAAGATTCATTGCAGAAACATGGGCACAAAATCAAGTATGACTCTCCATTTCTGTATTAGTGGCTGTACATTGGGATGGTAAGTTAAACAAGGCCATCGCTGCCCTTTCAGATGAGGGCCATAAAATAGCCCATGCCACTTTTTCAAAGACAAGCATTATAATTGTGTACTTATAGAACGTGTTATATTCTGTGGCACAGAGAGATCCTTGTATCGGAATCACAAGTAGTTAGCAAGCAGGTACAAGTAATTAGAAAGGCAAATGGAATGGTGGGGGGGGCAGGGGTGGGGAGTGAAATATTAATTCAGGGAAGTCTTGATACAACTATTTAGGTTATGGACAAGCCTACATGGGCAGTTTATGTTTCTTTATTTAAGGAGAGGTATCTATTTGGGTCACAAAGTTCACAGAATGTTCACTAAGATAATTCTGAGGATTAAGAGAATTGCCATTTTGGAAAGGTTAAGTATTTTGGGCTTTTATACTCATTCTAAACACAAAGATATTATTGATCTAATCGAGCCCTTTAAAAATGTATCAGTACTAGACAGGGTAAATGCAGGAAGGATGTTCCTGATTACCAAGAATCCAGAACAAGGGATCACAGTTTAAGAATACATGGTAGGCCATTTACAATGAGGCGAGGAGAAATTTCTTCATCCAGATAGTGGTGAGCCTGTGGAATTCTCTATGCAGGAAATGGTTGAGACAAAAACATTTAAATGGTTTCAAGGAGGAGGTGGATATAATTCTTATGACTAAAAGGATCAAAAAGGTATGGGAGAAAGCAGGAACAGGGTAGTAAGTTGGATGATCCGCCATGATCATATTGAATAGCAGAGCAGGCCCAAAGAGCTCAATAGCCCATTCCTTCACCAACTTTCTATTTTTCTATGAAACAGAAGATTTTGGGGGGGTGTGATAGGATACAGGCTGAGAGGTGGTGTCCTTCATGGGAAAATATCGAAGTAGTTTCAAATACAGTTTCAACCGAGGCTTCTCCAACTAAGGTGAAGGCAAGGAGGAATTTCTTCTCTCCTAAGGTGGTTAATATTTGAATTTCACTGCCCCATACAGCAGTGTCGACTGGGGTATTGAACGCATTGAAATCTAAGTTGGATAGATATTTGATCTGGGACTCAAAGGTTATGGGAAATAAGCAGGAAAGTGGAATTAAAGCCACAATGAGATCATCCATGATCATCTTTGAATTGTGAAGCAGGCTTAAGAAAGGATCAAATGGTCAACTCCCACTCCTATTTCTAATGTTCTTAATTCATTCTGTTGCCCTGGTCAACACAACACAACCAACATTGCTAACAAAACAAATTACCTTGTCATTATCTTAGTTCCAGTTATTTGGGGTTGGCAGTGCGCAAATTAGCACTGCTCAATCCAATACCCTGATATTAGCCATTCCTTCAGATTCTCTTGCCATAGGTTTCAGGATTCCATAGATCCTAATATGCACAGACTTGCCACTGTATGGGTTCTATGACTCCCTTGTTAATAACAGTGTTCAGAGTTTGGAGGGCACCTGGAATGTTAAACTGCTAAGAAAAAAGTCTTAGTACAAGTTAGTTTGTCCTTTTACTTTGCTGAATTATTCCCATTAGCAGGTGATCCAAGCAGGAAAACAGGGGTCAGAGCACGGGAACAGAAGGGGAACCATTTAGTCCTTGATGCTTGCTCCACCTTTCAATGAAATTATGGTTGATCTACAAATTAGCTCGATATCTTGTCTTGATCCATACCCTTTAACTTAGATGTTAAGTATCAATCTCTGTTTTAAAATTTAAAACACTGACGTAGCATCAATTGCCATTTGCAGGGAAGAGTTCCAAATTTCCACCACCCTTTGCATAAACGATGTGCTTTAGTCTATACGTGATCCTAATTCAGACATTCGTAAATTCCAGAGAATACGCAAACTAAAATCAGTTCACAACTTAATACTCAGAGTCCATGTTCTAGTTAATACTGCACTCCCTGCAAGGCTAATTCTTCCTTCCGAAAAAGCAATGCACCCAGAATTACACACAGCTTTCTGACTTGTACTCCAACCAGGATTTTGCATGCCTGAAGCACTAATCCCACCCACTAGCATTCCAAACATAAAAGGCTAGCATTCCATTTGCCCTTTCGATAATTTTTTTTTTTCCTCCTTCATGACATTTCGGTGACTTGTTTATCTGGATTGCACAAATCTTTCATTGGATCACCATTTCTCACTTTTCCCTATTTACAATGCACCATGTTCTATCCATTTTTGGCCCAAAAAGAATGAATTTTCTTTCTGAAATCTATTTGCCATAATTTTGCCAATTCACCTAATCCCTCTGTAAATCGTCCTAACGCTTTAATTCCAGCCATGCTGTTTACAATGCCACTTTTTTTTTGTATAACCAACAAGTTTGCACACAACTTTCTATCTCATCCTTTAAGTTCTTAATAATTAGTGAATGGTTGAGACCCCCAACAGAGGTCAGTGCAGGGCATCCTATTTACATACAGTCAGTTAGACTACCTTTCATGATGCTGACTCCTTACACTCAGCCAATGTCTTAACCAAGTCAATAATTGGCCCCAAATTCTGCAAGCTCAGAAACTGACCCTTAACCAAGCTAACATCACTGACCAGGAAAAAGGCCCAAAACCAGGGCTAACAGCACTGACAAGCTGTTAACCAGGCTAATAATACTCAGCATGATAAAAGGCAGTCATCATTCTCAATACCAGAGAAGCTCATTCACCATGAGATGCACATCAGCAATCAACAGAAAGAGCTACCGAAAAGCCTTGAGACTTTATAGCGCCACTCAACTATTTGTGCTAGATTGATGCTGAAGGCTCACCTGGCTGGAGCATCTGGTGAAGCTATTTTCAGAACTAGCTTAAACTACACAGATTTTAAATCTTCTTAAGCTTATCAAAGGCAGAAACAAACAAAAAGTAATTTAACAATGTACACTGATTTTCTTGACATTATGGAGATTTACAATGGACTGAGTAGCCTCCTTCAGTGCCGCAGGACAATGGTTTTGACGCTAAATCACACTGCATTCTCATATCACATGATAAATAATGGCCTGTAATTCTGAGATGCAGGTAAGGAGTTTGATTAGAGAAAAGAGTGAAACAATCCAGACAAATGAGTAAAGTCTCTTTACTGTTTGTCGTTTACATGGAGTCCAGTGCAAGCTGAGCATTCAATCCCAGCCTTCATGCTACTAAGTCAGGAGTAACTCAGCAAAGATGGGCTAGTTTTTACAAGGAGTGACAATTCCAGTTAGAGTGGCCCCTCAGTCTTACTCACTTTTATTAAGTCAGAGCTCCCTAGCTGTGGTACGAGATTCCAATCACAGCTCCTTCATGAATGTGAAGCATAGCTTCTAACTAACAGGTCCTTTCTCGTGCAGGGCAGTGAGTTGCAACTTTCCTGTTCCTCTGATGCTGCCTGACCTGCCGTGTTCCTCCAGTTCCACATTGAAATGGCTCATCCAGAAACTCTGACAGCTCCAGTGAAAGGAGTAACATGCAAGGTTGGGGCGTCATGTAAATAGGGGACCAGGTTCAAGATGGTGAAGATGCCCAAGTCAGTGACAGTTAGGATGGGTCTGGGTGAAGTGGGTGTGGAAGAGGGTGTGGAAGAGGCTCTGATGGCAAGCGAGAAGGGGAAGGGTGAGACGTCAGGTCTGGGTGGTAGAAAAGTGATGTTAGGTCCAGTGGCAGAGGGCGTGATCCCTCGGTATCCAGTGGGCGCAAGGGATCTGGGAAGAATTAGGCTTGGCTTGGGTGATGAGATGAACTGCATAGATGTGTTTGAGGAAAGCTAATGCACATGAGGCAGGAAATAACGGAAGGATATGTTGACAGATTTAAATGCAGTAGGGACAGCCAAGGTTCATGTCCAGCATAAACTTCAACTGGACCAAATGCTCTATTTCTGCGATGGAAATTCTACGTAACTCTAAAATCAGACAGCTGGCATGCTTGCCGACTTCAGTAAAACTGGAACCAACCCATTGAATCTAGTGTATCGAAACTTGGTTAATGGCATAATGGTAAGCGACTCAAAAATCCTACTTGCCTGAGAATTCCTATTGATAAGCTGAGTGACCAAGGTTGTTAGATTCTCTGTAGCACACTGCACTCTGTATCTCTTCATGGTTTATGAGAGAAAGGATGGCTACACTCCATCTATGGTCATAGCTCTCCCCAGCTGGGTCTCCAGACAGTCCTTCCCCAGATTCTAATCCAACTAGCTTGTCCATTTGGCAAAATAGTTAGCAATTGGATGAAAGAGAAAATAAATCTAGGGATTAGAGATTAGGAGCCATTTAAAAATAACTTCAGGTTTTCAGCTGCAGGCTGAGTCAACAGTCTTCAGAGAATTAGTTTGAAATAATCCTAAAGGGCACCAGCTTTTTTTTCTAGAGACTGATGGAGAGGGAAAAACAGAACAAGAATCTTTTTTCTTGTGATTTTTAACAATCATTATGTACCAGACTGAAAACAAATGCATTGCAAGATCTATGAAGGAATTCCAGCATTCAAAGGGGTTAAATAATGGCTTTGTATTATGCCGGAAGCAGATTGAAAATTCAAAGTTCCTGTCGCACACGAAGTATTGACGAGCAGTTTGTTACTTCCTTTCTCTTTGTGAGGCTGCTTTTTAATATCCAATGATGATTCCGTTGCTAAGGAACATTGGAGGATGAATGCTAAAACACAGCAAATGGATTTATAGCTCACTCTTTGCATCTTTGGCACAAATAGGGTAGCTTTACGACATAAATGGATGATAATTCAGTGTTATCAGAAATGTTTAGAATGATTTGTTGAGCTCTTTTAGAAAAGCACTCCTCGCTTCCTGCCAACCTAGATCAAGCTCTTCTCTCAGATTGTTTTGAGGGTATCAGACTTTTGCCACAGCAAAAGAAAGTTAACAAAACAAAATCGGTCATAAGGAGGAAGAAATTAGACCAGGTGACCAAAAGCTAAATGGAAGCAGGAGGTTTTTGGGGAGTCTTAACAGGGGGCGCGTGTGCGCACACGCATGCATGCATATTCAAATGAATCAGTCATGCATAACACAGAATTTAGTGGGCATCCCATCCGTGCCGCTTCATGTGCGCCACACTACCTCCATGCCATCCTATGCCTCTCCACACTGTCCTTTCCTGCGCTAGAGACAAACCTAGTCTCTCTCCTCAATCCCCATGCTCCAGCACTAATTTACTTCAATTATTATACTTTAAGCCTGGAGGAAGCATGGAACTAATAAGGCAAACTAATTGCGTCCCCGCTCCACCTCTTCCCCACCAGCAGCCCCCAACGGCTTATTTCTTTTCTGGTGTATCTATTTTTTTAAAATAATACAAGCAGCCATTTTAATGGATGAACATAAGTGGTTTTAATAGCTCATCGCCGATTTCATGCATGTAACTGGACACGGGACAGATAGATAGACAGACAGACAGAAAGAGATATGATTCAGATTGTGAATGCTGCCGATTTGCACAAGTAAATTAAAATGCCTTCCTCACAACTGTGTGAAAGACTTAGATGATCTCAGTCACTGCACTACAATTGACCTTGATGTTCTGAGCTAGGGAGTTTGCTTCTGAATTCCATCCTACTACATTACCATGTCAGGTGAGGACTGAGTTGGGAGGGGCTCCCTCCCCCCTTGTGCCCTGCCAACACGCACAAAGATGAGCCATTTCTGTGAAGCCTTGGTGGTGTCTGAAGAGGACATGAAAAACAACCACTAAAAAACATAGAACATAACAGCGCAGTACAGACCCTTCGGCCCTCGATGTTGCGCAGACCTGTGAAACCAATCTGAAGCCCATCTAACCTACACTATTCCATTATCATCCATGTGTTTATCCAATTACCATTTAAATGCCCTTAAAGCTGGCAAGTTTACAACTGCTGCAGGCAAGGCATTCCATGCCCTGACTACTCTGAGAAAAGAATCTACCTCTGACTTCTGTCCTATATCTATCACCCCTCAATTTAAAGCTATGCCCCCTCGTGCTAGCCATCACCATCCCTTTCCAATGCTTCCATATCCTTCCTAATGCAGCGACCAGAACTGTACGCAATACTCCAAGTGCGGCCGCACCAGAGTTTTGTACAGCTGCAACATGACCTCACGGCTCAGAAACTCAATCCCTCTACCAATAAAACCTAACACACTGTACGCCTTCGTAACTACCCTATCAACCTGGGTGGCAACTTTCAGGGATCTATGCACATGGACACCAAGATCTCTCGGCTTGTCCACACTACCAAGAATCTTACCATTAGCCCTGTACTCTGTATTCCTGTTACTCCTTCCAAAGTGAATGACCTCACACTTTTCCGCATTAAACTCCATTTGGCACCTCTCAGCCCAGCTCTGCAGCTTATCGATGTTCCTCTGTAACCTGCAACATCCTTCCGCACTATCCACAGCTCCACTGACTCGTGTCATCCGCAAATTTACTAACCCATCCTTTTACGCCCTCATCCAGGTCATTTATAAAAATGACAAACTGCAGTGGCCCCAAAACAGATCCTTGCGGTACACCACTAGTAACTGAAGTCCAGGATGAACATTTCCCATCAACCACCACCCTCTGTCTTCTTCCAGCTAGCCAATTTCTGATCCAAACCGCTAAATCACCCTCAATCCCATGCCTCCAAATTTTCTGCAATAGCCTACCATGGGGAACCTTATCAAACGCCTTACTGAAATCCATATACACCACATCAACCGCTTTACCCTCATCCACCTGTTTAGTCACCTTCTCAAAAGAACTCAGTGAGGTTTGAGGCACAACCTACGCTTCACAAAACCGTGTTGACTATCCCTAAACAAATTATTCCTTTCTAGATTATAAATCCTCTCTCTTATAATACTTTCCAACACTTTACCCACAACCAAACTAAGGCTCACTGGTCTATAATCACCAGGGTTGTCTCTACTCCCCTTCTTTGACAAAGGGACAAGATTTGCTATCCTGCAGTCTACTGGCACTATTCCTGTAGACAATGACGACAAAAAGATCAAAGCCAAAGGCTCTGCAATCTCCTCCCAGAGAATCCTAGGATAGATCCCATCCAGCCCAGGGGACTTATCTATTCAGAATTTCCAGGATTGCTAACACCTCCGCCTTATGAACCTCAATCCCGTCTAGTCTAATAGCCTGTATCTCAGTATTCTCCTCGACAACATAGTATTCACACGTGAAAAAGACAGACGAAAAATATTCATTTAGCGCCTCTCCTATCTCTTCGGACTCTATGCACAACTTCCCACTACTGTCCTTGACTGGCCCTAATCTTACTCGAGTCATTCTTTTATTCCTGACATACCTACAGAAAGCTTTAGGATTTTCCTTGATCCTACCTGCCAAAGACTTCTCATGTCCCCTCCTGGCTCTTCTTAGCTCTCTCTTTAGGTCCTTCCTGGCTAACCTGTAACTCTCAAGCACCCTAACTGAGCCTTCGCACTTCATCTTTACATAAGCCTCCTTCTTCCTCTTGATAAGAGATTCAACTTCTTTAGTAAACCACAGCTCCCTCGCTTGACCATTTCCACCCTGCCTGACAGGTACATACTTATCAAGGACACGCAGTAGCTGTTCCTTGAACAAGCTCCACATTCCAATTGTGCCTAGCCCCTGCAGTTTCCTTCCCCATCCTATGCATCCTAAGTCTTGCCTAATCACCTCATAATTGCCATTCCCCCAGCTGTAACTCTTGCCCTGCGCTATATACCTATCCCTTTCCATCGTTAAAGTAAACGTGACTGAATTGTGGTCACTATCACCAAAGTGCTCACCTACCTCCAAATCTAACACCTGGCCTGGTTCATTACCCAGTACCAAATCCAACATGGCATCGCCTCTTGTTGGCCTATCTACATACTGTGTCAGGGCACCCTCCTGCACACTGGACAAAAACTGACCCATCTAAAATACTCGAACTATAGCATTTCCAGTCAATATTTGGAAAGTTAAACTCCCCCATAACAACTACCCTGTTACTTTCGCTCCTATCCAGAATCATCTTTGCTATCCTTTCCTCTACATCTCTGGAACTATTCGGAGGCCTATAGAAAACTCCCAACAGGGTGACCTCTCCTTTCCTGTTTCTAACCTCAGCCCATACTACCTCAGTAGACGAGTACTCATCAAACGTCCTTTCTACCACTGTAATACTGTCTTTGACTAACAATGCCACACCTCCCCCTCTTTTACCACCTTCCCTGATCTTACTGAAACATCTAAACCCCGGAACCTGCAACAACCATTCCTGTCCCTGCTCTATCCATGTCTCCGAAATGGCCACAACATCAAAGTCCCAGGTACTAACCCATGCTGCAAGGTCACCCACCTTATTCCGGATGCTCCTGGCGTTGAAGTAGTCACACTTCAAACTACCTTCCTGCCTGCCGGCACACTCCTGCGACCTTGAAACCTTATTCATGACCTCACTACTCTCAACCTCCTGTGCACTGGAGCTACAATTCAGGTTCCCATCCCCCAGCCGAACTAGTTTAAACCCTCCCGAAGAGCATTAGCAAGTTTCCCCCCAAGGATATTGGTACCCCTCTGTTTCAGGTGCTGACCATCCCGTTTGTAGAGGTCCCACCTACCACAGAATGAGCTCCAATTATCCAGGTATCTGAATCCCTCCCTCCTGCACCATCCCTGTAGCCACGCGTTCAACTGCTCTCTCTCCCTATTCCTCGCTTCGCTAGCACGTGGCACGGGTAACAAACCAGAGATAACTCTGCTTGTTCTAGCTCTAAGCTTCCACCCTAGCTCCTTGAAAAACAATTTTAAAAAAAAAAAACAAAATCACCAACATTCTAGCTGCTGGGTATGAATAGGTACAACTGACGAACACATTAATTTCAGAGGCCTAGACATTCTCAATTAGACCTCAGCTAGTGGGTAAAGAATACCTCAAGGGAGAAAGAAGATTTCTTCGAGCAATGCCTCTTAACAGATCAAGAAACAATTGAATTTGCGTTCTTAATGAGATTTCTATGGGTTGCAAAACAGGACAGTAGCATTATCCCAGAGTTAGATGATCAATCTTACTGAACCAGGACAAGGTCATTCAGCCCATCATGCACGGACTAACTCTGAAAAACTTATCCAATTAGTCCCACTCCCTCGCTTTTCCCTAGATCTCAACTTTTTCTTCAATTAATTAACCGTTTCCATTTTTGCAAAACATTGAATCGGCTTCCACTGCTATTTCAGTCAACATCTCTCCAAAAAATTCCTACACATCAACTGAGAGCCACCAGGGCCCAAAGCTCTGATACTCAATCTCCAGCTCTCACTCCTTTAACACTATCGTTAAAGCTATCCCTTTGACCATCTTTGTCCACCTATCTTTATGTCTCCTTAACTGACTCAGTGTCAAATTGTGTTTGTTCAACATGCCTATGATGCAGCTCATGAGGTTTTACTATGTTAAAAGGTGCTGTACAAATGTAACTTTTCTTGCTGATGACATCACCTTTATCAATGCATTTATTAAAAGCTGGAGAGACATATACAAGAATATATACTTGCATCATTACTGTCTTTCTGGGGAGGAATTTTCCAGCTCTCCCTGGTCAACTTGACATGAATTTAGTCCTATACCATCTGTTTGATTCAATGTCCTCAACTGACTAAGGATGGGCAATAAATACTTCTTCGTAAGGGCCACACACATTTCAATACTGGAAGAAAGAATCAGTAAGTGGTAAGTGACCAGCAACAATACCTAAACCAACTGCTCTGCCACTCCAAAGATAAACCAATCCATAACTGAGACACAACATTTCATTCACAGTCTGTTAAAATTTGAAGTAGTAAAGAGATGGTAGCTGATCTGAGCAGGCATTTTGCATCAGTCATCACTATAGAGAATACAAATAACACCCCAAGGTTTGTTGCAAATCAGGAAACAAAAGGAGGGAGGAACAGGAAAATAACAAATCATTAGAGAAGTGATAATAAGCACATTGTTAGAACTGTTAGCTGGCAGGACCCTGACCAACGTTCTAAGCAAGGGATCAGTGCACACCAATTCGCATATAGATCCACTGAATTCCAGTTCAGGAAGCCTCTGCTGTGCGCTGACTTAAAGTTAGCGGGAACATAGATCCCAATAGGGTCTTGAAGGAAATTGTCAATAAAACAGTTGATGTGTTGGTTTTAATTTTCCAAATACCCTAGATTTTGGAGAAGGTTCCAATAGAATGGAAGATAATGAACCTAGATCTTCTGTTCAAAGAGGCAGAGAGATAGAAAGCAAGAAGCCACAGACGAAGTGGTAGACACAGGTACAGTTACAACATTCAAGAAGGACACTTGTAGAGGTACATGAATTGGAAAAGGTTGAGGGGGATATGGGTCAAATGTTGGAAAATGGGGCTAGTTTAATTTGAGAAACCTGGTCAGCATGGGTGAATTGGACCGAAGGATCTATTTCCATGATATATGACTCTATAACTGACCTCACCAGTTTGTCTGTTATATTGTTAACGTTGTTATAGCAGGGCACTTTAGAAAAGTTAGATAGACTCAAGAACATTTACAGCACAGGACATTATTCAGTCCAATATATCCTTGTCAGTCAAAGATCTGACTACACTAATCAATTTTTCACCTCTGGCCCAAACCCTTTGAAGGTTGAGAATGCGTAAATATTGCTCAAAAATGTTGAGTTTGTGACTTAATCACCTTTGAAAGCAGTGAGGTCCAGACATCCACTACCCTTACCTTTTTTTTAAAAAAACTCTTCTCTTGGCCTTTACCTCTTACTATAACCCTTGGTTATAGAGTCTACTAGTGAAAAAGTGCCTTTCTAGCTGCCCTGTCTATAACCCTCAAACTTATAAATCATTGTAAGGTCCCCTCTCGATCTTCACTGCTCCAAGGTAAACAACCCCAATCTATCCCATCTTTCCTCATAGCTCAGACCCTCCAGCCTAGACAGTTTCCTGGTAAAATCTCCTCTGCACCCTCTCTACTGGAATTACATCCTTCCTACAATGAGATGACCAGAACGTAATGCAGTACTCCAGTCGTCGTCTAACTAGTGTTTTATATAGTTCTAGCATCCCCTCTCTGCTCTTGTTTTTAACTAACCAAGCCATAGAAAGTAAGTATCCCCCATGTTACTTTAACCACCTTATCTACCTGCTACTTGCAGGGTTCAGTGTATTTGCACACCAAATTCCCTCCAAATCTTTAGTACTTTCCATTGTCCTACCATTTATAGAATTATCCCTTGTCTGGTTGGTCCACCCCCACGTCCTTTACCTCTCACTTTTCCAGGTCGAATTCCTTTGGGACCACCCTGCCCATCTGACCAGTCCACTGATATCCTCCTGAAGTTCATAGCCACCCACCAAGCAATTTACCATCGTACCAATTTTTGTTATATGCAAATTTTTTGATCTTATCTCCGACAATGAAGTACGATTATTAATGTGCACCAGAATCAGCTAGCCCCAGCAAAGTGCCCTACAGAATCCTACTAAAACCAGAATTCCAGGCTCAAATATCCTTCTGGCATTATCCTCTTCTTCCTGCTTATCAGCCACTTTTGGATCTAGCGTAATGCTTTGCCTTGTATCCAATGGGCTCTTACTCCCTTGATCAGTCTACTTTGAGAGAACTTATCAGAAGCCTTGCTAAAGTCCAGGTTGAACACATCACCTGCATAACCAGAAATGTTGAGGGTAATCTGCTCAGAAAACTCCTTCGTATTCATCAAACCAGACCTTCCCTTAAATCCATGCAGACTATCCCCAATTGATCTGGTCTCGAAGATCAGATGTATTATGTCCCTAAGAATCCTAACAACTTCCCCATCAAAGGTTAGACTGACTAGCCTGTAAATTTCCTGGTCTACCAGTTTCTTTTTTTTTTGAAAGGAATGGGACAAGTAATCCTCCAGCACCTCAACAGTGACCAGAGAGGACCTGAATTTGTTTTGCTGGCAAAATTATTAACTATTCAAATCTTTTATGTACATACACAGGTACTAAAGCAGTTCTGTACTGTCTTTCCATATCAAGGAAAAACAAACATTGGAATGTGACATCCCCACAGTTGCAAAAACCAAAAGGCATTTCCTATTCATGCAGGACACTATTTACATACAAAATGATGCAAAGAGGGGGTCCTGATAACTGAGCAGATCCTCATTATATTTTGGCAGAAAGACTTTCGAAAGTGGTCTTTCCTCACTGTAGCTTGGCAGCAGCTGCCCCATGCCTTTGTGTGTCCCTCAGCATGTAGTCCTGGACCTTGGAATGTGCCAGTCTGCAATACTCTATCGAGGTCAACTCCTTGCACTGGAAGACTGACAGGTTTCAGGCAGACTGAAGAGCATCTTTCACAGAGTTGATGGCCCTCCAGGCATGTCGATGCTTGTCTTGGTGTGTATCCTGGGGAATAGCCAGCAAAAGCACACCACATCCTGCATCATGGAACTACTCAGGACAAACCTTGACAATGCCATTGCATCTTTCTCCCGACTTTCATTGTAAAGGCACGTTCCAACAGATGTGAGACAGTCTCTTCCCCAGGCATACAAGAGGGATATCACAGGTTGTGCCCTACTCACCACAGCCAAGTGATGTCTTGACGATTGTTAGAAAGCTCTGGTGATGCAGCAGTCTGCCAAATGACTGACAGTTTGCTCAGGGAATAATCCAACAGGAGCCACCCTCTCCTTTTCCTGCAGGGTCTCGAGGAAGCCAAATGCTGACCACTGTCTGATGGACTTGTGGTCAAAGGCGTTTTCCATGAGGTAGAAGTGATACGATATGGCCCAATTACTTAAAGTATTTTGCAGCAATGAAGCCAGGCCCACCCTTTCTAACATCAGGAACAGGCAGAATCTCAGCACGTAGTGACACTTGGCAGTTGCACACCAAGGATCTACCCACAGCTTGATACAGTTGCACACAAGGGTGGCCATCAGGATGCGGGCAGCATTGGGTAGGTTCTTCCCCTCCTTATCCAGAGCTTCATATGTGGTGTCCTTGCAGACAGCGTCCATCTTTGACCTCCAAATGAAGTGAAAGATGGCTCAGGTGATTGCAACGGTGCTGGCTCAGTGAATGGGCCAGACCTGAATCATATACAGCAACACCAAGAGTACCTCACATCTAATGACCAGGTTTTTAACCCACAAAAGAGAGAGGGAGTGGTGCTCCAACACAGCTAATTTTTGCCTCACCTTGAGGATTTGCTCCTCTCAAGTTTTTGTGCACACCCCAACTCCCCTGAACCACATTCCCAGCTCGTTCAGAAAATCAGACTTGATGGCAAAGGGGATAAAGGATCGGTCGACCCAGTTCCCAAAGAACATGGCCTCACTCTTGCCTCAATTTACCTTCGCTCCTGAGGCCAGCTCGAACCGCTCACAGATGCGCACGACAGCGGATCGGAGCAGAAAACGGTGACGTCATCCATGTACAGGGAGGCTTTGACTGCTAGCCTCTGCTGCCTTGAGTAGTCACTCGTCTCAGGCTCACATCCGTCCTGATGGACTCAGCAAGGTTTCCATATAACACACAAACAAGGGAGGGTACTTGTGGGAGTCCTGCCTAACTCCAGATCTGATCGGGAAGCTTTCTGATTCCCAACCATTGATTAAGACTGCACTAGCGATGTCGTAGAGCAGTCAGATCCAATTTTGGATTCCCTCCCCAAAGCCCATTCTGAGAGCTAATCCCTCCTATAGGTGAGCAATATTCTATTCAAAGGCCCTCTCCTGGTCCAAGCTGATGAGACAGGTGTCCAGCCCCTCTGTCCTGCACATAGACAATTATATCCCTGAGGAGTGCAATGCTCTGAGAGCTTCCTGCCTGGTGAGTACAGGTTTAGTCCTGAAAATTACTGTCAGGGCTGCAGTACTTAATGCCTTGTCTCCTTAACAGCCTGGGATACACCTCACCCAGGTCTGCAGGTTTATCCACTTTTAAGTCACTCAACTCATTGGTACCTCTCTTTGTTAATTTCTTCTAACATTTCACAGTCTGCCACCCCACCTCTTTTCACTGCCCCCACACTATCCCAGTTGGCAGACCCAAGTCCTGCTACCCAGTTCATCCCTCAATTAGGATCAGACACAAAGCCCTTCCACTCCACGTTGCCCACGCCTATTGCAGATGTGCACCTTCACAACAATCCCAATCATGGCAGCATTCAAAGCCACAAACTGCATCTCTCTCAGAGACATTGCGGCTCTGAATTCTCCCCTTCTCTCAGGGGAAGGGCCTGCAGTCCAGCTCGATGGATTCCTGGTTGCTGCTTCTGATGTGAAGTCCTATTCTAGTTCCTGAATCTCCAGCCCCCATCCACATTTTTGACCAACCTGGCCAGCAGGCAGGAATGCTAACAAAACAATCACTTCCCCGCTGAGAAAGGTAAGGTCTCTAATTTACCAGCCTTACTGGATTTTGCCAACAGCCTCCCTATTCATAAAGAAGTTGACAAGAGCAACAGTGGTCCAATTTACCACATTGTAAAAAGGCCATAACCACGTACCTTCAGTTTAAGATCCACATCTCAGCCTTAATTCATTTTGCCAAAGTAAGGCTCATCTTCTGATTTATCACAGGGTCATAAAAGGGACTGACAAAAAGACTGACCAAAGAAACAATGCAGTTCAACTCTTCCAATCAGCCACACACACACAGCTAAGCTCAGTGCCCCAGCAGATTTCATTACCTCATCTGTTACTGCATTAGATCATCACTTTCTAAAAAGCTCTCTCCAACTAAATAGGACCCACCCATCCTTTATTGGTAGTGATGGGTCAGCACTGGCCAAGCCAGATTTAGAATGGCTCAGTGGGGATACTGTGTGACTGGAACAGTCTATGGATCACTTACTGTCACCACTGTGACAAGGAAACCATTAAACATCACAAGCTTTCAGTGGGAGAACAGAGATCTCATTAATTCTTTTCTCAAAGCATGAAGTAAATAATCATAGGGACTCAAAGCAAACCTCCCATGTAATATACTAAACATAAGTGTCTCTGTTTTGGTGTTTATTCCAGACAGAGGACAGAAATTGCTGTCAAAGATGCTGTAGTATGAATATTCACTATTCTGGAGGTTAAATATTTGTCATTTTAACAGAAACTTTAGCCTCAGCCTCATTTATAAACACAAAGATAATCACTCGCAGCCAATTTAATTCAATAATATTTTCAGTTAAAGGAGCCATTATAGATTGTGCTGTTTCTCCCTTTAAATTACCATACCTCACTTGTACTCTCACTGTATAAGAGTACAAGATGACTTGCATCTATGTGGCACCTTTCATAATCTCTTGGCATAGCAAAGCATTTTACAGCCAATAAATGACGCTTTTTGAAAAGTACATGCTATCGTACTGTAGGAAACATAGCAACTAGTTTGTGCACAGCAAGCTCCCACAGGTACCCACATAACAACCAGACATCCTGTTTATAGTGAAATTGAATAATAGGTGACCCATGGAGGTTGTTGTTTTCCCAAAACACAGAACAACAGGCTCCTGGCTCATGCAGCTGATGCAGATTTGTTGAATTCCTTCAAGGAAAACCAGGATCGTGTTCTTGATACTGAAATCATCTTGTGAAAAGGGAATCTTGTGCAGCAGGGAATTGTCTGAACCAGGGTGATCCCCAAGAAGCAATGTCCCCAAAATTGACCTGGAATTTGATCTGGCCTTTCATCTCTCACAGCAGGTTATGTAAATGTCACAGTATGCGTGGAATGCCTAGAATTCTAGGCAATTATCATTCACATGATGTGGGAATTGCTGGCAGGGCCAGCAATTATTGTCCATCTCTAATTGCCCTTGGGAAGGTGATGGTAGGTTGCCATCTTGAATAGTTGTAGCCATTTTGACATAGAAGGCACACATTGCCATTAGGATTCCTGCAACCAAAAAAAATCCAGTCATTGTTCCTTTATTTTACGACACATGGATGGCTACTCTATATTGCAAGCCAACACCAACATCATGGAATCAACTCCTGCATTGGCTGAGGCTACCATGAAGGACTCTCCTTCTTGACTGCTCCCCTTCCTCACCTGAGGCATGATGATTTAACCTGAGAGTCATCAGTCATCTCTCTCTAATGAGAGCACAGCGCTATGGTCCACCAAGACTATGACAACTTTATGTATACCTATAACACACTGGTCTCGTGTTGAGTACAGAGTGATGAGGAGGGTAGGAGATTAGAAGATTAGAAGATTACATGATAGCAATTTAAGTTTAAAAGCAGATTCCATGGTTTTCTTCAGTTTTGGAGACTTTGCACCTTTTGATAAAGTGGCTAGCATTAACATACAGGCTGAATAACTGTCTTATTGGTGGTCTACAGAGAAAAACCCTAGCTCCCTCAGCTTTTCCTCATAAGACCTGCCCTCCAGTGCAGGCAGCATCTTGGTAAATCTCTTCTGTACCCTCTCTAAAGCTTCCACATCTTTCCTGTAATGAGGCAACCAGAACTGAACACAATAATCCAAGTGTGGTCTAACCAGAGTTTTATAGTGCTGCAGCATAACCTCACGGCTCTTAAACTCAATTCCCCTGCTAATGAAAGCCAACACACCATATGCCTTCTTCACAACCCTATTAACTTGGGTGGCGACTTTGAGGGATCTATGGACATGGATCCCAAGATCCCGCTGTTCCTCCACACTGCCAAGAATCCTGCCATTAACCCTGTATTCTGCATTCAAATTTGATCTTCCAAAATAAATCGCTTCACATTTTTCCGGGTTGAATTCCATCTGCCACTTCTTTGCCTAGTTCTGCATCCTGTTAGTGTCCTATTGCAACCTACACAGCCCTCCACATTATCCACATCTCCACCTGCCTTCATGTCATCAGCAAAATTACTAACCCACTCTTCCACTTCCTCATCCAGGTACTTTATAAAGATCACAAAGCAGAGATCCCAGAACAAATCCCTGCGGAACACCACTGGTCACCAAGCTCCAGGTTGAATACTTTCCAGCTACTACCACACCCCGTTTGTTTTTGGACAGCCAGTTTTGTATCCAGACAGCCAAAGTTTCCCAGAATCCCGTGCCTCCTTACTTTCTGAATGAGCCTACCATAGGGAACCTTATCAAATACCTTGCTAAAATCCATATATACCACATCCACTTCTCTACCTTCAGTGTGTTTTGTCACATCCTCAAAGATTTCAATAAGACTTGAGGCATGACCTGCCCCTGATGACTATTTCTAATCAAACTGTGCTTTTCCAAATAATAAATCCTGTCTCTCAGAATCCTCTCCAATAATTTACCCACCACAATAGTAAGACTGACTGGTCTATAATTCCCAGCGTAATCCCCATTCCTTTTCTTGAATGAGGAAATAACATTTGCCACCCTCCAATCATCTGGGACTACTCCAGTGGCCAGTGAGGATGCAAAGATCATTGTCAAAGGGGCAGCAATCTCTTCCCTCGCTGCCCATAGAAACCTTGGGTATATATACCATCTGGCCCAGGGGACTTATCTATCCTCATGTTTTTCAAAATTTCTAGCACATCCTCCTTCCTAACATTAACCTGTTCAAGCATATCATCCGGTTTCATGCTGTCCTCACAAACGTCAAGTTCCCACTCACTGCTGAATACCGAACCAAGTATTCATTAAAAGGTATAGTTAATGACCAATCACTTGTCAGGGATTGAGTAAATAAATTAACCCTTGGAGTTAAAACAGTAACTGGAGAGTTTGAGTTACAAGGAGAGGCTGCATAGTCCCAGACTTTATTCATTGGAGCATAGGAGTTGAGGGCTGGCCTTATAGAGGCTTATAAAATCACGAGGGGCACAAATGAAGTGAATAGCAAAAGGTCTTTTCCTTGGGTTGGGGTTGTTCAAAACTAGGAAGGCATTTTTTAAAGGTGAGCAGAGAAAGATTTTAAAAAAGGGACCTGAGGCACAACTTTTTCCACACAGAGGATGGTTCATATGTGGAACACAGGTACAATTATAACATTTAAAAGACATTTGGATAGGTACGTGAAAAGTTAAAAAGGAAACAAAAACAGAAATTACTGTAAAAGCTCAGCAGGTCTGGCAGCATCTATGAAGAGAAATCAGAGTCAACAATTCAGGCTTGTCAGAACTGGTTTTTATAAAGGTTTAGAGAAATATGGGTCAAACACAGGCATGTGGGACTAGTTTGGACCAAAGAGTCTGTTTCTGTGTTGTATGACTCTATGACTCTAAGTCAGGACAGAGTGTTGTTTAGAGGGGAGCTTGGGAGGTAGCTATTGAAGCAGCCTTGGTAAATTGCTGCAGTGATTCATGTGGATAGTACACAATGCTGCCACTGAGCATTGGTGTTCAAGGGAGTGAAGGTTGAAGATGGTGGATCAAGTGGATTGTTATTCTGGGTGGCGTCAACCTTAGAGTGCTGCTGGAGCTGTACTCATCCGGAGAATAGTTTCAGTTTGTTTTAATTTTTGGAGACTGTCAGGCTGGGTCAGCTGAAGCGGTGAATCAATTTGCCTTCATTTCAACGTAACATAACCGAAGCCTATGTTTGAAATAGGGCTATTGTGTATTGGGAGGGAGCTGGATCCTGTTTTAAAGCAAACAAGAGGATGCTTTAAAAAGCGACCATAAATATCCATTTCCAAACCCAGAATACACCTCAGGTAGTAATTAGCATTTTAACAACTGGCCATGAGAATGTGAAGTGGAAATATTTTAATGTAAGAAGATATGTTATATATGTATAGCATGCAGTATTTTAACAGGTTCTAATGCGTGCATCTTTGGTTCTACAATCATTTGTTAACAGAAAGGTTAGAACTTGACATTTCACAGGATCATTGTCTGAATTGACATTGAGCTGGCAAAGATGTGGCATCTGCACTATATCACTGATTATCCATTGTAAATCCAGACAGATGCAATCACCTGTACTCATCAAGAAGCACTTGCACATAAATGATGAACGATCTTCTCTTTATATTCCACATGTAGAGTATTGTGTATCTGAATACTCAAAAACAGGAATAGTGCCTTCTCATTTGTAATAGAGGAAAGATGATCATGCCCGACCGTTTATTTGATTTTACAAAGTTTCATTTGGATACAGGCAGAATCAGGTCTTGGGACTGTGGGACCACTTAAAATCTCTCAGCAGGGACTGAATATTAAGAAAAAAACCAACAGGGAGGGAGTGAATGGTGACATAGTCCCACTAGGCCTAGTTCTATAGCTCGGAAAGAAATGTATCCCCTTCCAGTGGGGGAGCTGAAAAGCAACATGATAAAAACATTTTTATGTAGCAAGTGATTAAAACTCGGATGCACTGCCTGAAAAGGTGGTGGAAGCAGGTTCAATCCTGGCTTCCGGAGAGAACGGGATAAGGACCTGAACAAAATGAATTTGCAGGACTCTAGGGAAACAAGCAGTGAATGGGATGAGCTAGTTCGCTCTTACAGAAAGCCAGCAGAGGCTTGATGGCCTGAATGGCATCATTTGGGGGTTCTATTAATCCAATTCCATTTTGAAAACTATTGTTGAAGCTGCATCCTCAAGCCTTTCATACATTGCATTCTAGACCAAAAAAAGAACTGGCTGTTTAAAAAAGTCTACTCAATCACCTGTTCCAGTTCTTTGCCAATTTATCTTAAACTTCTAACCTTTACCAGTGCAAACAGTTTCTCCTTGAATCTGTCAAAACTCAATAATTTTAAAAGCCTAAGTAGACTAAACAACTTCTCTCCACTCAATCGCACAGCTCAAGTCCCTCATTGCTGGTACTAGACTGGGAAATCTCTTCAGAATACTCTGTTCTATTAAACGATTGGTGGGTTGAGTCTACACCTTAGGAAGGTTAAGAGTATCCTTGAGAGAGTGTGCAGAAGAAACGGAGCAGAATGGTCGTAGTGATAAGGGATTTGGTACAAAAAGGTTTGATTGGAGAGGCTAAAGTTGTTCCCCTTGGAACAGAAAGGTGATTGGTGGCACATTTGAGAGTTGTAGAGATTTATGACAGTTTTAGACAATGGAAGATAACACCGTGTGGAGCTGGAGGAACACAGCAGGCCAAGCAGCATCAGAGGAGCAGGAAAGCTGACGTTTCCGGTCAGGACCCTTCTTCAGATCCTTTCTGAAAAAGGGTCCCGAACCAAAACATCAGCTTTCCTGCTCCTCTGATGCCTGGCCTGCTGTTTCTCCAGCTCCAGACTGTTATCTCTTGACTCCAGCGTCTGCGGTTCTTGCCACCTCTTAGACGAAGGAAGGCTGGTTTCCTTAGTTGACGGTACAGAGCATTTACTAGGCGTTGCAAGATTTAAGTTTTTTTTGGCAACAGCACACATGCGAGGTAAAGCATCATTTTATGAGTAGGCAGTCATGTTCTGAAACAGACTACCTATAAACAATGGTGAAAGTGGAGGGGAACAATGATTTTGAAAAAAAAATTGGATAAATTTTAAGAGGGAAATAAAATCTTAGTTCTACAGGCATAGAGTAGGAGAATGGAATGAATTGAACTGCTCTACATCCATGCCAGAGCCAGCATGAACTCAGTGGACCAAATGGCCTCTTTCTGTGCCATTATGACACTTTAATACCCTGCTCTTGCCAATCACGTCACATTAACTCAGAAGAAACTGCAGTTGCTTCTAGGAAAATCCCCAGGATTGGGATAGACTAATCCTGGTGAGACTGTCCAAAACAAACAATGAGAGAGATGCACAATAAACTAAAAAAAAACTCAGTCTTCGATGTTTATCTGACCCTTTTATCCCCAGATGACATTTCCTCTGTCACAGCATTACTCTACTGAATGAGATAAATTGCAATAAGCAATGGGATATTTCAGCCCCAGGCTGTGCTTTCACGAGGAATATTTAATTTACTGCTTCTGGCTGTACCCAAAATGGGACAGAGTTCAACTAACAATCAAAATAATGACCTCCCCACCCCCCTTGATGTGTGCGTTTCTAAGTGGAAAATAATGTTCCTTTATGTAAAGCTTTGGTCTTGCACCATCATCACTTTTGTCATTTAATCCCTCCTTCCACTCTGTTGCAGCCCTTCATACTTATTCTTCCCAACCCTCCTCCCCTGCTGTATTTGCTGCAAATTGTTCAATCCCTTCATTTCCAGTTCTGATAAAGGTCATTGAACATGGGGCTTTACTAAGGTTTTTTAAAAATTCACAAATCAATAACAGAAAAGCTGCCTGACCTGCTGACTATTTTCCAGTATGTTCTGCTTGCATTTCAGTTTTCCAGCATCCACAGTATTCTCCCTGCTTTATTCGGTTGCCCCCCACTTGTGGGTATTAAAGACTTTATTTATCTATTGATGTTGTGTCTACTGATGCCAACAATGCCAGTGGTGGGTGGGTGTGAGGAGTCACAGCGTGCTGTGCATTAAGCAGTGATCTGTAACAAGAGTCAATACTGAATCAGCTGCAAATGTAATGAAAAAACAATTAGAGATGATGGATGCCAAGTTTAGAACATGAGAGAAAAATGAACTACCAATGGTAGAGTCACATCAAATCTTCAGTAAGGAAACAGCCTATTCAACCCAACTGGTGCCTATTCTCCTGAGCTGCCTCAATCTCAGCCTATCAGTGGACCCCTTTACTCCCTTCAACTTATTTATGCTTATCTAACACAAGAACACAAGAACTGGGAGGAGTAGGCCTTCCGAGCCTGCTCCGCCATTCAACAAGATCATGGCTGATCTTTTCATGGACTCAGATCCACTTACCCATGCTCTCACCGTATCCCTTGATTCCTTTATTGTTCAAAAAAAAGGATCTACCTTAGCTTTAAAAACATTTACTGAAGTAGCGTCAACGACTTCACTTGGCAAGCAATTCCATACATTAACAACCCTCTGGGTGAAGAACTTCCCTCTCAATTCAGTCCTAAATCTGCTCCTTCTAATCTTGAGGCTATGCCCTCTTGTCCTAGCTTCACCTGCCAGTGGGAACATCCTCTCTACTTCTCTTATCTATTCCCTTCATAATTTTACATGTTTCTAAGATCCCCCCCTCAATCTTCTGAATTCCAATGAATATAATCCCAATCTACTCAGTCTCTCCGCATAAGCCAACCCCCTCGACTCCAGAATCAACCTAGTGAACCTCCTCTGCACCCCCTCCAGTGCCAGTACATGCTTTCTCAAGTAGGGAGACCAAAACTGCACACAGTACTCCAGGTGTGGCCTCATCAGCACCTTGTACAGCTGCAACATAACCTCTCTGCTTTTAAACACAATCCCTTTAGCAATGAAGGACAAAATTCCATTTGCCTTCCTAAATTACTTGTTGTACCTGCAGACCAACCTTCTGTGATTCATGCACAAGGACACCCTGGTCCTTCTGCATAGCAGCATGCTGCAACTTTTTACCATTCAAGTAATAATCCTTTTTACTATTACTCCTACCAAAATGTATGACTTCACATTTATTTACATTGTATTCCATCTGACAGACCTTTCCCACTGACTCAATGTATCTATGTTCCTCCGCAAAGTTTCACAATCCTCTGCACACTTTGCTCTGCCACTCATCTTAGTGTCATCTGCAAACTTGGACACCCTACACGTGGTGCCCAACTCCATCTGTATAAATTGTAAATAATTGTGGTCCCAACACTGATCCCTGAGGCACACCACTAGTCACTGATTGCCAGCCAGAATAGCACTCATTTATCCCCACTCTTTGCTTCCTGTTAGTCAACCAATCCTCTATCCATGCTAATACTTTACCCCTAACGCCATGCATCCTTGTCTTATGCAGCAGCCTCTTGTGCGGCACCTTGTCGAAGGCCTTTTGGAAATCTAGGTACACCGCATCCACTGGGGCCCCATTGTCCACCTTGCTCGTAATGTCTTCACAGAATGCCAAAAGATTTGTCAAGCATGACCTGCCCTTCATGAACCCATGCTGCGTTGGCCCAACGGGACAATTTCTATCGAGATGCCTTGCTATTTCTTCCTTGATTATAGACTCAAGCATCTTCCCCACTACAGATGTTAAGCTAACCGGTCTATAATTCCCCATCTTTTGTCTACCTCCCTTTTTAAACAGTGGCGTCACATTGGCTGTTTTCCAATCTGCTGGGACTGCCACAGAGTCCAGCAAATTTTGGAAAATTACCGCTAGTGCACCTGCTATTTCTCCCGCCATCTCTTTCACTTACCACTTCCACTTACAATTCGCCTCTGCTGCATTGTGTGGTAGGTTCACATTCTTACCACTCTACAAGTAAATATGTTTCACCAAGTACCCCTAATGGATTTAATGCTTGTAATCATGACTCCCAATTTTAGACTTCCTCACAAGTAGAATCGCAGAATCCCTACAGTGTGGAAGCAGGCCATTCATCCCTTCAAGTCTACACCAACCTTCTGAACTGCATCCCACTCAGACCTACCACCACCCCTCCCAATCCCAATGGCCAATGCACCTAACACACACATCTTTGGTTACTCCAGTTTCCTCCTGTAGTCTAGAGCGGATATGGGGAGAACCTGCGAACTCCGTACAGTTCCCAGATGGGATCGAACCTGGATCTCTTGTGCTGTGAGGCAGCAGCGCTAATCACTGAGCCACCACACCGCCCTGGAAACACTTTCTCTGTACCTACCCTTTCAAACCTTCCATTTTCTTTAAAGCCTCAATTAGGCCATTCCTCAGCCTTTTATTGCCAAGAAAGGAACTCTGCTTTAGAAACATCAAAAATTGGAGAAGGAGGCCACTCAGCCCTTCCAACCTGTTGCACTATACATAACCATGGCTGATCATCCAACTCAATAGTCTGTTCCTGCTTTTCCCCCCACCTCCTATCTTTTGATCCCTTGCCCAAAGTGCTACATTCAACTCCTGGAAATCATACAATGTTTTGGCCTTGACTACTTTCTGCGGAAGTGAATTCCACTGGCTCACCACTCTGGGAGAGCGGATTTCTCATCTCAGTCGTAAATGGTTTACCCATTATCCTTAGACTGTTACCCTTGGTTTGCCAGGTCCTTTCTGATGCTTATAACAGTTTGCTCAACATCTTTGTAAATTTGTTACACATCTATTTTTAATGCTTCTGTTGCTTTTCTAGGATATATAGAGGCCAAGATGGCCTCAGATTATACAGGGCTTTCTGAAGTTGTATAACAGAAACCATGTCCTGCATGCATTTCTGCAGTTTTGAAATCTGTTGTTCTTCCCTCAGGTCAACAACTCTGAAAGCCCTCAATTATGGCTTTACTACGTCCAGACTTTGAGGAGAGGAATGGAGGTTGGGCTGATGAGACAATCACAACAGACTGACAGCAAATGGGGCTCAAACTTCATTTGATTTTCATTCCACTGACTTAATAGCCCAGTGCTTTCCACATTAGCCTCATCTTTCATCCTCCATAAACTGCACCAAGGCCTGTTCACTCATTAAGACTGGCTCTTGGTTATGTAATACCTTCATGCTAAAATTCTCCTTGTTGTTTTCACAACCTCCTGACACTTTTCCCATCTGTGAACTCACCTTCAGCCCAAACACCCTTGGATATATCTGTACTCCTCCAATTCTTGCTTCTTGCACATCCATGTGTCTCTTTGCTGCCATCAGCAGCTAAGATACAAACTCCATAAGTGTCCAACCCTCCACCCCTCCCTTTCAAGATACCCCTACAATACAATATCATATCAGGGAGGGGGTACTAACCAGTTGTGATACACTGTGGTACTGATCGAGATTCATCTTCCCTTTTTCAGAGCTCTTTTTGCAATAAACCTTTTTGCCTAAGCTTCTGATCATCTGCCTTAATGTCCCCTTTTGTGGCGTGTTGTCAAGTTTTGTTGATAATGTCCCTGAAGTGCCTCAGAACATTATACTTCACTGAAGGTTTCATTTTTTTTTTGAAAAAAAGCAAATTGCTCCTATTATTGTGAATATAGTAATTAAAGCAGATGATGCCTTTGGATTCCCAATGCAGAGTGTGAACAGCCAGATGGCTTTTCTCAGATTTAGAACTGTAGTTATTCTCTTCAAAACAAATTAGTCATCAGTCAATCAATTCAAAACCCAGCCGGTAACAGGACAATCCAATGAAATATGTTGAAAATTTAGGAAGTAGTCATTGATGCTGAGGTAATGCAGAATGAGGAGAGTCTGAGCTGATCAAAATTACTCCAAAATGGTAGCATCATTCCATTGACGCTGAGTCAGGTTCAAGTGAAGAATTAAAATAAAATCAGTGGCCTTTAATTCATCTGCTGCAAACAGAATGTGAATGTGGAAAGATGTGCTGATAGAATAAGTTAAGTATGGCGAGAGGATGCTTATGTGGAACTCAAGCACTAGTCGGTCAGGGCAAATAGCCTACTTAAGTACAATAAAGTTGATGCATTGTTTTAATTTGCATTTCTTCTGGTTCCTTTCCTTAAATTAGTGATAGAATTTACCAACATGGAGGTTATTACAGGTGTGTCCTGATCGACTCAAGAAAAAAAATCCTCATCTCCCCATTTTGCCCTCAGTTTCTCTCCTCCATTAAAATATTTGCTTTGTCTCTGAAAAGGCATGAGCCCGATTGTCAATGACACTTCCCAGATTTAACTCATGTTCCCAGTATACAAACAAAATGCAAATGTACAATGCAAAAATGCTGAAAATAAAAGCTGTGTGAATAATTAAAATCTGTCACTTTGAACAGATTCAAAGATTTGGAACATATTTCAGGTTGGAAGGCAAATCCCAGATCTTCTGATCGTCCTGGAGGAGCAGGAAAGTAACATCAAAAAATCAATACACCCCTTGACAGAAAACCAATGACTTTCAGCTGTCCAATTTACTTTTTTTGTAGTTAGTTACTGACCTATTATGAAATGGTGTCACTGCAACAGGAAATGGTTTGATCCAATTAGGTTTGCGTTTATATCGAATTACAAAGTAGATACAGCAAGCATAGAAGGAGCCAATTTGTCAAATAGGTCTATGATGCTCTTTGTGCTCCATGTAAACCTCCTACCATCCTAGTTTATCTGAACACAAACAGAAGTTGTTGCTGGAAAAGCTCAGCAGGTCTGGAAGCATTTGTGAAGAAAAATCAGAGTTAACGTTTCGGGTGCAGGGACCCTTCCTTAGATTATCTAAGCCTGCTTGTTTATCCTATTAGTTGATCACGGAATATCAATGTCCTTGGCATTAGTTATCCAGCATTATATACCCTCAAAACGATGGCAACAGGCTGTTTTCTTGAGCTGCTGCAGTCTGTGCGGTACACAACCAGTGTGGGTAGGAAGGTTAGGATTCTTACAGCAAACAATGTTTTTCGAAGTCAAGAATGGCATGTGACCTGCAAGAATGCTTGTAAGTGGAGCCATTTCCATGTGAGTGTTGCCCTTGCTTTTCTAGGAGGGAGAGATCAGGTAAGTGCTACAACTCTGTAGATGACGCACACTGCTGCTGGAGGCAGAGGGTGAGAGTGTTGGAGGAATGGCTGAGAAACTCTTTCAATGATGGCCCAGCTCTGAGAAGACTGGCCTCTAGCAGCTATAACTAGCTTCCTTTGTGCCAGGCTGAACTCCAGCCAACGGAACTCTCCCCTCCAATTATAAATCAACTTCGTTTTCACTAGGGGTCCCTGATGTCACACTCTCAAACTGCTGCTTCCCATGTTAAGGGCTGTCACAGTCACTCAACTTACCTCTGGAATTCAGCAATTATTATCCATGTTTGGATTGAGGCTGTAAAGAACAAAAAGGTCAGGGGCTAAGTGACCCTAAGTGAACGCAAACAGAGCGTCAGTAAGCAGGTTAGTGGGTGGAAGAAGTACCAGTGACAACAGTGGAATGCGATACCAGCAGTAACAATTGAGTGTAAATTGCAAGGATTGGATTTTTCCTGCTGTTTTTCCACCGAGGACTTGCCCAAATAAATTTCCTGGCATTGCCGGCTAGATGCTGGTGTTGTAGCTGTATTGAAACACTTCTGTAAGGAACAGATTTCTGAAGGACAAGTATTCAAGGCTAAAGTTGAGATATTTAGGCTCACTGCCTTTGCTGTAATCAGAGCACTCGGTTGTTTGAGATCACAAAAGTGAATCAAATTGACTGCATAGTGGCATCAGTGATGCTGGGAGCCTCTGAATGAGCCCAAGATCGATCATCCACTTCGGACTTCTGAGCTCCATTGTTGTTGAGGCTGAAGATTATTTTGGAGACTCCTCCAGTTAATTGTTTTACTGACCATAACCTTTCAGACTGAAATGTGGCATGACTGCAGAATTTTAGTCTGATGCATTAGTTGTGCATTAGCTTCTACTGTTAAGCTTGTACGTAGGCCCATGTTATAACTTGACCAGGGTGTTGCCTCTCCTACAGTCTTCTTTGAAACCAGGTTCAATGGAAGAGTGAGGGACTTTTCAGGCCATGATGTTACTGAATGTAGCTGGTAAGTTATACTACTGATAGCACTAAGGATACTGCAGTTTGGTTGAGTGTTTTGCTCTGCATCTATCCTATTTAATATGGTGCTAGTGCCACATAACACATAGGCAGGTATTGTCAGTCAAGTCAGGACATGGCCTCCACAAGAACTGTGCAATAACTACTCTCACCTTCACATCAAGGCAGATGGTGATGAAAAAGATATGACAAATATATTTGATCCCATCTTCACCAATCATATTCCCAGTCTGGCTGATTTATCCTTCAGGAGTTGAATAGTTTGGTTAGCTTTGGCGATACTGCACTACTCCTGGTAATGGATATTAAAATCTCTCACCAAAGTATATAGTATCCTTGCTACCCTCAGCATCAGGCGTGTATAAGTGGTAACCAGAAGGAAGCCTCCTTGCCCATGTTTGACCCAATGCCATAAGACTTCATGGGATCTGAAATCAATATTCTGGACAAACACTTCCTCCACAATAATGCCACCCTTACTGGGTCTGTCCTGCAGTTGAACAGGACAAACCCAGAGGTGGAACTGTTTGGGACACTGTCTGAAAGACCATGATTCTGTGAAGGCAGCCTCAATTTTCGAACAAAAGGAAGTTGCTCTCTGAATGCACAAGAGCTGGCAGAGCCCTGAATCTGCAGGTTCTACCAAGGTCCAGCCAAAGTATCAGCATTCCTTCTAAAAAAAAAAGTGTGTGGTTGAGAGATAAATATTTGGCCCAGGGGGAGGGAGACAGTGCGAGAGCGAGAGACCGCGCGAGAGCGAGCGCATGCTTCCCCTGATCTTCTTCAAAATGAAGTCATGGGATGCATTCCTTATACCCGAGAAGAAAACCATCAACACATCATGAACCAATTTAAAGATGGATGTCCACAGGAGGGTTTGTTCGCAAGTTCTTTCACAAACTGTGCGCTAGATGTTAGACGCTCAGGTAGCTTAGTTGTTCAGATGTCAAGTGTATAGTGTAGAATAATGCCAGTGATGAAGATTTGATTCATATTCTAAGACCGACTTTTGAGGCCTGCTTCTTCATCCTGCCCTTGAGTGGAGGACAATTGCAAGTCACCGCTGACAGAAAGTGTTAAGAAAACCACTTGGGATGAAGGATCTGCAAACAACTAGTCAAGGATGTGCCTTCATTTTTACACTGCATTCTAAATCAAAAAGAACTTGCTGTGTATGAGAGAATTGTGGGTGCAGATTCAACAGTAGCTTTCAAAATGGGATTCGATTAATAGAACCACCAAATGATGCCATTCAGGCCATCCAGCCTCTGCTGGCTTACTGTCTCAGCAATCTAGCTCATCCCGTTCCCTGCCTGTTTCCCTAGAGTTCTGCAAATTCATTTTATTCAGGTCCTTATCACGTTCTCTCATGGAAGCCAGGATTGAGCCTGCTTCCACCACCTTTTCAGGCAGTGCATCCTGGTTGTAATCACTCACTACATAAAAATGTTTTTAATCATGCTGCTTCTCAGCTCCCCCACTGGAAGGGGATACGTTTTTCAGAGCTGTAGAACTAGGTCAGCACTGGAAAGGGAAGACAGAACATTTACATATCAACAGGAACAGTGAACAAAGCTGGAAGATTCCAGTCAGATTACTCCTAAGTGACCTACAAATCATCTCAGATAGTTACCACTGAGGTAACTAATCATCTACTTAACTGAGATAACAAGCATGGGGCTGGACGAACACAGCAGGTCAAGCAGCATCATAGGAGCAGGAAAACTTGACGTTTCGGGCCTAAACCCTTCATCAGAAGGGTGCTCCTATGATGCTGCTTGACCTGCTGTGTTCATCCAGCCCCATGCTTGTTATCTCGGATTCTCCAGCATCTGCAGTACCTTTTATCTCATCTACTTAACTGAAATGGTCTTGTTTAAAAAGTTCTCAAAAAAGGTGTTGGATTTAAATTTTTTTTTAAAATTGGAATGCGTTAAAAATCATCCTGAAGTGGAACTTGCCACCAAACTGCTAGATAGTCAGAACCATTCCCTGAACAAGCACTATATCAACATTATATGTGCAAGCTAATCCTCATCTATCGAGGAATGGAACCGTTTAAAGTGGCTGAGTTAAGCATTGGAGAATTTCACCAATTAACAAAATCTCTCGCTAAAACGAAATCAATATGTCACCCCCAAATAACTCTTTCTTTTCCAGAACATTCTTCGCACATAAAAACAAACTTTGCAAATTAACACATCCCATCAGATTCACATGAAAAATACGTCAAGTAGCCAAAAGCTATATGTTTTGAGGCAGTGCTGCAGGGCATTGTAGAGTCAGTAGAGGGAGCTGAAAACTAGTACTGTATGTAACATGGGGAATTTCCCCATCAAGTCCTGTCCGATTGGGTGATCAGTCAGTCATAAATAAAGCAAAAGCTGCAGATGCTGGAAATAAAAAAAAACAAAATTGCTGGAGAAACTCAGCAGGGCTGGCAGCATCTGTGGCGAGAAAGTAGAGTTGAGTCACACAATCCTTTTGATCGCACTTCAATGTCACACCTTTAAAATTTAGAGGTACACCTGACACGTTAGCTCGATTTTGATGTTTTCTTTTTAAATTGAGCCTGTCCTCTCTGAAGATTATAACTTAGCTTGAGTGGAGTGGTGGATGTATATAACATGATAGAAAATGAACAGGCAGACTGGTCAATCAGCATTGTTCGGCAAAAGTCAATCCATCACTAGCTCAGTATGTTCTTAAATAACTGTCTGCCTTTTAACAAGCCAGAAATGAAGCCCTAAATGACAACTATAACATGAACATTGCAGAATTTGATAAAATCATTATCCTACATAATTTGCCTTATCAGACCTTCAAACTGCTCCACCATTAAACAAGGTCATGACTGATCTACCTCCGCTCCACCTTCCAACAATACCCTCATATCCTTTATTTCATTTGGAGTCCAAAAATCTATCAATTCATGTCTTGAACAAGGCCCACTGCTTACCGAAAAAGCTGAGCATCTACAGTGCTCTGGTATAGCATTCCAAACATTCACAACTTTCAGCTTAAGAGACCTCGTAGTTTCAGTTTTAGATATCCAGCCCTTTATCCAGAAATTACACCCCTCAGTTTTAGAGTCTCCAGCCAGGGAAAATAGCCTTTCCCCTCTAAGGATCTTTTATGTTGCAGTCGCATCACATCTCCTTCATCTAAACGTGGGCCCAAACCACAAAAACTCTATGCAATGGGAACCTTCACTTCCTACATTAAGTCCACCCTCTGCTCTGTTGTACAGAGAACATTCACCCTTCTGAGGGGAGACAATGATCTAGTATTATTGTCTCAAGCCTATTAATCCAAAAACCCAGCTAATATTCTGAACCCGAGTTCAAATCCCACCATGACAGTTGGTGGAATTTGAATTCAATGAGGAATCTGGATTTAAAGGTCTGATGACAGCCACGAAACCATTGTTGATAGTTGCAAAAAAAAAAAAAAACCAAAACAACTCATCTGGTTCACAAAAGCCCTTTAGGGAAGAAAACTGCCAACTTTACCTGGTCTGGCCTACAGCAATGTGGTCAAATCTTAATTGCCCTCTACTCAATAAATGGTGGCCTTACCAGAGATGCCCATAATGAGAAATGGCAAGAAAATTAATTTTGATTGTGTGTTATGATGACCACACCCTGCAGAACACTTTTGAGGTGAATAAGGAGAGGAAGGGACTTTGAAATTTGACAGAAGACAAATTCAGCAGAATCATTTGAAATCAGTTCAGAGTTTGAAAAGTCGCCATTTTCACAAGAGTGAGGGCGTCATTGTGGGTGCGACAAATCTTCAGAGAAGTGCTGAATTCTTGTGAAGTACAGGTAGGCCAGATTTTTTTTTTTTTTTTTTTTTAAAAATGGACAGCCCTTAAAAATACCTGTCAAAGTATGCCAGTTGAAAAAAAAAGTGTTCTAGCAATGTCAATGGCTGTTTGTTGACATGGCATTTCGAACTATCATGTTTTTCCAATAGTAACGCTCAGCTGTTTGACAACTTGTCATTATCACAGAGCGGGGGCTGTAAGTTGACCTTTGATTAACAGGTTTGGAGAGGTTACTGAAAGATAAGCTGTGTCAGAAATGACTAGAAATATGTTTGCTTTTGCAAAGGAATGAGTTTGCTAATGAGACACAAAGACATAGCATTTTGTCAGGCACTCATCAGGACGGAGATATTAAAAAACCCAAATTTAGAAAAGGGAGCAACAATCCAGTCAAGACAAGAGGGCACTGCTTGGACCATGGCCAATATGGAGTCAGAGCAAGAACTGTTAGTTAACTTATTAAACTCCGGCCAGGCAGGTAGATTTTGATTGGTCAAGGCATTGCCATGGAGAATGCAGCTGAGATTGGCTTCCTCCATAATCCTGTTCTCATTGAAAAAAGGTCCCTCTCAACAGAGAAGATGGGTCACGCTGCAAAAAGGAAATATTTTCCCTGGCCAATATTTATTGAAAGGATGAAATCAGACAGGATAGATGTAAAGCTCAGCTAAGTCAGACATTTGTTTAATTGGCATTTTGGAAATGGAGGACTAAAACTTTGAAATCTGGAACAACTGGTGTGAGAAACAAGGGCCCGATTCAGTGCGAGCAACATAAAGCCATGTTCATGAGATGTATAGTTGTGATTAATCTCCAAACACTCCCAACCTGGGAAACAATTTTTCACTCTGAATGCCTCTGAGAAACGACAGGATTAGTCCTCCGGATTCACCATGTAGGATGTACAAGTGACTTTAAGTGAGATACACAACAGAAGTCCAGGCATAGTTAGGATGAATAGTAATTCACTGATACCAGGGAGCATTGCAAAGTTGGTCAGGTTTCAGGATATCAGGCAATGTTTCAATGATACAACTGTCCACTTGGCAATTAACACTGACATTTCGATAACAGTCTACACTGCAAAAAAGTGAATCAAGATGTGCGGGTCTTGCTCAGAAAGGTGGATTGGCCTGGAGACCATAACATCGGGCTTCCCAGAACTCAGTTAGCAATATGCAGGCAGTCTGAGCAATGTCTCAGCTGTATTAGTACTAACTCAGTTTCAAAAACAGAGCATACACTGAGCCCCAGGGCTGGCCACTTGAGACACTGCAACAAGGTTAACAGCATGGCCCTAATGGTTGCTAATTGAACATTGGGAGCCACTCCAGCATCTTAAATTGACCTTGTCAAGTACAAATGTCTAATGTATCCAAGGAGGAGTTGAAATACAAGGGGATGCAAAGAATTGTGTTTTAAAGGGTTTTTAAGGATGGGTAGAGGTAGGTTTCACACACAGTGATCAGCCCTTCTGGCATAGAGACAGTAATCAGGTCCTGACCCTTTCCACACATGTACAAAGCAATTAGTCAGCCCCGTGCTCTGCATCGTTTAGTTTAGTTTTCATTACCTGCAGTTAGGCGTTGTAAAGCCAAGTCACGGATCATACACAACAGGCTAGACAGGAGTAGAAACACATTTGAAGCTGCTGTTTAACCCTCCAACACAACCACATGACCTCAGCTTTTCCCCCCACACTTAGTTACCAAGGCACATTTGCCCTGCATCTGCCTGTGTTAAGTCAATGCACAAACAGGTCAGGCCCACTCAGCACTAAGTGCAGTTTCCAACATTGAAGAGCGCAGCACTTTGGAAATATACCGAATACAGTGCATGGATAAATAAAACAACTTCTCATATTGCACTACAATGTGTTATCACTCATTTACATCTCAGATACATATTTATATCTGATTCACTCACTAGTTAGGCCTTTAAACGTCATTCTAAAATCTAGAAGACTCCAAAATCCTAAAAATGCATTGGTCCCAAACATTCTGATCTAAAGAGGCTAGTGTAAGAGATCTTTATTCTAGATTTGTTCAATTGACAGAATTCAAATGACAAAGAAAGAATGCAAATTCAGGCTTTTCAGATTACTCATCATTACTTATCATACAATCACTCTGCTACTGTCATCCCAGTCTTCAATCTATGCTTTCTCTGATATGGATACATGGCACAGAAAATAATCTTTTACACTTCACCCTTTCAGAAGGCACATCAGAATCCTCTTCAACTTCTAATTCCACTGAAGAATTTCAATTTCTTCACCGATATATCATTCTAATCCACTGTATACTTTTCCCAGCTCTAGCGCCATGTCCAAAACTGAATGCAGAACTCCAACACTAACTAATGACATCAAAACATGGAATTAGTTGACACACGTTTACTTATTTTGATTGCATGTTCACCCTAATGATTAAAAGGAAATAAGAGGAAGCATTTCTTTGCTCTTATCAAAATGGTGCCACTGGACACGTTCCATCAACCTGCAAGGGCTGACTAGACCTTAGGTTAACATCTCATCTAAAGACAGCACCTCCAACAATGTAGTGCTCCCTCAGTGCTCTACTGGATCAATAGCCTTGATTTAGTTTGTGTTCAAGTGCTAGAGTTGGACCTGGATCCTCAGCCTTTAACACAAACATGAGTGGTACTCAGCCAGGCAGAGTTAATACTTACTTAGACCACATCAATGCTTTGGTTTTAATTTTGTAAAGATTATTGCACGTAACATGCTGGACAGATGTTTCTAAAGTCTAATACTTTAGACAATTACAAGCAATTGATTTTTCCAGGTTATGTCTGAATTGCAGTTAATGCATTAGCAATGAAATAAAAAAAAAAACCACAATGACTTTACACTTAAACATTTGCAATTTCCATCCATTTTGGTTAGGACCTGAAATCGCTCAGACACATTAGTGGAGCAGTGATGGCTTTGTTTATCAATGTTGCCCCACCCAACCCTCCCTCCCATCAATTTGCTGAATCATGGCGCCGGCATTCAGTCTCTTACCCTTGTAGCCAGACCATCCTTACAGTGCAAACTAATCCCACATTCATCTGTTATTTCTGACAAGTCTTCATCTTCAAACTCCTCCAAGCTTATGTCATGGGTTAACCTGCAAATGACAATTGATATGGGTCAGCACAAGACCAAATGGGAGGATACATTGTGCAGGAGAGCAATCTTTCACAGCAATGAGATTCTACAAGTCTTTTGTATTTACATTTGTGTTCAAGTATTACCTTTGGCTTGGTGAATTACACAGTCATCTCAAAGTCCAAAACGTTTTGTTTTAAATCCCACCCCATGGACTTCAATAACAAAATCTAGGTTAACACTTCAGGAATTGAACCATCTGCATACTCAGGTGGGCACAAGGCATCCTGTAGTTATTTTTATCCTTAAATTAACATTTAAAAATAGATATGGTCTTTGCTGCATTGCTGTTTGTGGGACCTTGCCGTGTGAAAGTTGGTTGCAGCCATTCATGGATTATAGCAGCGACTTCAAAAAAGTACTTCAATAGAAATGGACAATAGAACAAGAATAGGCCATTTAGTCCACCGATGGCTCAAAAGCTCCTTGGAATTTTAAAGCTGTGAAAGATGTTGTAGAAATGAAAATTCTTTTCTTCTTTACTCAAAGTTAAACAAGTTAGTGTACATTTCATATATATTTTGATTCTGTTCTCAGCATTTTTACCCTGTTGTAATGTTTATAATGAGAAATTAGAGTGCACATGAAGAATATTCTAACCTCTGAAGCACAGAGTGGGACAAGTTGGATAGATCTTCAGAGGGCTAGTACAGCATAATGAACTGAATGGTCTCCTCCTAGGTCTTATAACTCCATAAATGCATAACCCTTTCAATGAATTTTCTCCATGAACTTAATCAGAAAGATTTTTGTATGGGTCCGTGGGATCAAGTACCTCAGGTAGAATCACTAAACAGATTCAGCCAATCTTACCTGTGTCAGCTGTCCGCAAGAGCAATTGATCTAGTGCCACACACCCACCCTTTCCCCATAACCCTGTAAATATTTCCACTTCATGCCAAAATTACACTCTCAGGCAGTGTGTTCCAGATCCTTACCAATTGCAGCATTAAAATACAACTTTCCTTCATTTCTCAACCATTCCTCCTATGGAAATATAGTTTCTCTACATCTACTCTGTTCTGCTCCAAACCCTCATGATTTTGGAAACATTTAAGAGAAATCTCCTCTCAACTTTCTTTTCCCGAATATACTGTGTCTGCTTAAAACAGATTCCCATTATGTATCAATGATCCTATGCAGTATCTAACTATGTTGCCAAGAATATTCATTGGGGACATTCTAACATTTGAGGTTTTACCTATTTCTGAATAAAATTCAATAACCAGAAGGCACAGATTTGAAATCGATTGGAGAGAGAGCTGGAGGCAAATCTCAGGAAACACGTTTTACGACAAATCAGAGATACAGATGTAGTGGAATTGTGGAAAAGAACAACTTTCAAACTAAACGACCTGACAGCAACTAAAGGGCCCAATTTTCTGAGAAATGGCAATGTCAGATTTCCAGATCCCTCGGTTGGGAGCTGTTGGTTCTGGAGGTGGAGGGGGTGGAGGAGGGGTGGGTGTCAAGATCTGTGGCAGGATGTATAAAGGGTCTGAAGGATGAATAGTCATGCAGTTTTTTTGGGGATTGGGGAAAGGGGTGAGGATGAGAGATGCAAGTATGGTTTATGTCAAATGCTTAGAGGTAAAATTATGTGTTTAATAGTCTAAGTTTTTCCTGAGTAATACTTTTACTTAGTTTGATCAGGACTTTCCAAATTCAGATTTGGATAGGGACTTTCGAAAAGAAGTTCTAAGCACGAAGGAATCGTCTGGTGGAGCATTCCACTTCCTAGGTGTGATGACAATGGCTTTAAGAGATGTATTTTGTGGGGACTCTTCACAGGATCAAGATTCTAATCATAGGTTGGGTTTAGAATTAAATCAGACTCAAAAGGCAGTGAGTGGTGAGTGTTGGTGTTCTCTTTTTGGGCATTGCATTTGATTGATTTAAATAGGGTTTGCCTCATGTACGAATGGCACTTCCAGTCATGAGAAGTTTCTTGGGGGTGGAAGACACTTTGGGACTTTTACAGAAAGTCAGCAAGGCAAAAAAACTTTTGGAATTGGCAGACAAGCTGCAGCTGGGTTGAGCAGGGCAGGGTAGTAATTGCAGCAATAGCTCTACATTTAAAATGCCAAAATCTTTGGCAATGGCTATAATTCAATGCCAAATCAAGCAGCTTGAACTAGAGACAAAAACAAAAATCGAGAAAAGGAAATGAAATAGTTTGAATCACAATTCAAAGCTGAAGAGGAGCTGAAAGAGAACAGCTCTCGCAGAGAAAATAAAGGAACGTGAAGGCCCAAACAGAAGAAAGGGAGAAAGAACTTTTGAATTAGAGGTTGAAAATTCAAAAAAAGTCAACTTAAAATGGCAACGGTAGAGGTGAAAAAGGTAGGAGTAGTGATAAGGACAGTGATGGAGAGCAATCCTATTGTAGCCAAAGCCTGGTAGGGACCTGTTTAAGTATGTCCAAGCATTGCCTAAGTTTGATGAGAAGTATACGGAAGTCTTTCACTTTACTTGAGAAAGTCGCTAAACAAATGAAATAAATCGCTGACCATGTGGGTCTTGTTGATCCAAACAAAACTGGTAGGCTGAGCTAAATAAAGTATTTGCATCACTATCAGAGGAGGTGTCTCGTGGAAAAAGCTGTTAAAAGCGAACATAAGCTAGTACCAGGGGCCTAGAGACAACCTTTTAGGAATTTAAGGAGGACACTGCTCAAACATTGGTAGAGTTTGAAAGGATCAAACAAAGTAATTCATCAAGTTGTATTACAGGTGGAGTAGTTGGTGGGCAGCACACGAGGTACCAGAAGGTGGTCATTTGGGAATAAGGAAATCTCAAGCCAAAGTATGAAAAGAATTTTTTTTGGCCTGGACTACATAAAGATGTGGTTGAATTTTGCTGGACTTGCCATGTGTCAGGTTATAGGAAAACCTCAGGAAGTGATAAAACCAGCCCCCTTAGTACCCATTTCTGCAATTGAGAAACCTTTTACAAGGGTCTTAATTGATTGTGTAGGATGCCTACCTAAAACAAAAAAATGTGGGAATCAGTATTTGTTGACCATAATGGATGTGTCCACTAGATTTTCAGAGACCATTCCCTTACTCACCTTCGCAACGAAAAAGGATTGTAGAAGCATTATTCATTTTTTTTTAAAAACGAGATACAATCAGATCAAAAGGGTCAAATTTTATATCAAAGTTATTCAAACAAGTTATGGATAGCTTGGGAATAAAACAATTCAAATCCACTGAGTACGATACAGAATTGCAAGGAGCATTATAAAAGTGTGGCATCAACTTTAAAAGACCATTTTGAGGGCGTACAGTCATGACTATCCAGAGGATTGGGATAAAGGAACTCCACTTGTACTTTTTGTACTCAGGGATGCATCTAATAAATAACTAAATTCAGTCTATTTGAACTAGTTTTTGGGCATGAGGAGAGAGTGGACCAGTGAAATTAGGGAAAAATTGTCAAGTCAGAATTCGGAGAGTACATGTTTGGGCTGTGTCAAATTTTAGGGGAAGATTAAATTGAGCAGGTGAGTTGGCTAGACAGCATTTAAAAATAGCACATGTGATGAAACAGGAAACAGACAAGAAATCAAAAATCCACAACTTTGCTAGTAGAAACAAAGTGTTACTGTTAGTCCCAGTGGTAGGTGAACTTTTAAAGGCAAGGTTTGGTGGGGCTTATCAAATTAAAAGGAAGTGGCGGTGAATATTTGATAAGAATGCCAGATAGAAAGAAATCTCACACACTGCATCATGAGAATACGCTCGAAAGGTATTTTAATAGGGAAGGAATGCAAAAGGAGAGCATGTTACTGGTTACAATACAGAGTGAAGAACCAAGTTCAGAGGATTCGGAATTGGATATCCCTCAAAATTAAACTGGACAATGGAGGAAGCTCAAAAATTGGGATAAATTCAGTTACCTTCGAGTGTAAAATCAAAATGACCTGAAAGAGTCATTAGAATCACATGGGGAGATGTGGGAATAATCTGGGAAGTACAAATCTAAATGGTATGATATAGGGAATGCCATTCCAATTAAGCAACCTCATAGACTTAACCCTCAAGTTGCCACAAGTTCAAAAAGTGGTTGAAAGCATGCTTAAAGACAATATAATTGAAGCGAATTGCAGTGAATGGAGCTGACCCATAATGATGGTGCCAAAACCAAAATGGCACCCAACAACAGTGCGTGGTTATCACAAAGTTAATGCAGTTACAGAGTCTGATTCGTACCCTATTCCACGTTTGGAAGACTGCATGGAGAAGGTCGGACAAGCAACTTGTATTTCTAATTTGGATACTCAGGAGGATACTGGCAAGTACCTTTGTCCAAAAGGAAATTTCAGCTTGTGTGACACCGAATGGACTACACCAGGTTCAAGTCATCCCATTTGGTATGATAAATGTGCCAGCCACATTTCAAAAACGAACCAATAAAGTCATTTCAGGATTACCCAATTTTGTGTTATACATAGGTGATCTGGTCATTTTTATTCACACATGAAAGGAACGTTTGGAGCATCCAGCAGAATTATTCTATTGAATCCAGGAGGGAGGCACAGCGATAAGCTTGGCAAAGAGCGAGTTTGCAAAAGCCCAAGTCATGTTTCTAGGCAGCATCATTGGACATGGACAGATGGCTCCACAGGACGTGAAAACAAAGGCTACTGGGGAGTTTCCCAGAGCAAAGAAGGGGGAAGTACTACAATTCCTGGACTTAGAGTATTTATTTTTAAATCGATAGTTTGTACCAAATTTTAGCAGTGTGGTTGCTGACTGACTTCTTGAAGCACAGAAAATATCAATGGATGGAACTGTGTCACAAAGCATTCGACAGCTGAAAATTGCGTTAGCCACATCCAACTATGCAAAGCCATTCAAAATGACTACCGATGCTAGTGATGGGAGTTTTGCTGCTGACTCTTACAAGATAGAAAGATCTATTGGGTATTTTCCTAAAAAGTCAAGTATTCATCAGAAGTATTCCATAATTACAACATTTCAAAACATGAGAATTATACATATTGGTCACAACCCCTTAAAGTTTTTGGATAAATTTAAGGTTAAAAATCACAGACTATTTAGATGGAGTTTATTATTTCAGCCATTCAGTTTGAAAATTATACACGTGACAGGATGAGACAGTGTCATTGCGGACGCGGTATCACTCCTGTGATGAAGGAAGCCAAAGGTGTTCGGTGGCTGAAGAAACGGATTGTCGTATTGAATGTTTGTATGCTTATAATCAATGCAATGTATATGCATTATAGTGTAATAGCAGGAGATTGAAGGTTTTTAAAAATGAAGCCATCTTAGTATATTGATGGGTTTTTTTGACAAAAGGGGCAGGTATGACAATATCATGGCTTTAAGAGGTATTTCTCCTGTTTTTTGTTTAAAGCTGAAGCCAGTTTGAGACACAGGTGCTGAGTGGTTTATTCCAAGCCAATGATGTAAGCAATTTGTGGGGCCTCAGATGTTTTAGGAGATGAAGTTGGAACAACAGAAGCAGCATGAATGAATGGTGTCAAGCTCTCAGAACCAGAAGTTGTAGTTTTAGCTGTCAGCAGTCTCCAGAATCTTGAAGCTGGATGTAGAAGCTGTCCAGCTAAAAGTTCCTGCTGCTGGAATGGCATGAGAGACAATTTTACTAAATGTGCCTTTGCCAAGCATGTGTTTATGTGATGTTACTATATTGAGATTTACTATATTGGAAGTTGCTGGTTAGTAGTTAAATATTTGATTATTTTGTTAAGTTTCCCAATAAAGTTATTCAAAGTTCTTCTTTCTTTTGTTTGTATTTTAACAGCAGTGTAAACAAAAAGTGTGTTTTGCCTCCAGCCCGATACTTTGACCAATCGAATTGCATCTGGAACACAATACCTTACACTTGCCTTTAAAAAGAAGAAAAGCTATAGTCTAGGCTATCTTCTGGATATATTTTTGAGGGGGTTCGATTCAGAGTGTGATTGGTGGGACTTCTGTAGGATCCAAACCCTCTGATTGATACTGGAATAAAGGCTGACTGGCCTGTGGAAAAATTCAGGCCAACATGTTCCATTTGTTTTTATTTGGGAGAATTAGAGTCAAGGAAGCACTCAGTGACGTTTGTAACCCAGCTCTTGGGATGTAAAATAGCTACTGGATTTTGAACAGATATAAAGAGACTACCACAGAACAAGGGAAACATCCTCAACCCTCTTCATTTGAGAGATCTCTTTTCAAAAGCTGAGCTAGTGACTTGAAAGCCTCTCTAAATGCTGCTCCAAAATGAGACGGTTTATAAGGGGGAATCCCAAGTGTACAGTCTTCAAGGCAGATCAACCTGACCACATCTTCACATTGAAGGTTTTAGTACAAATCTCTACTACCTGCAACTAATGCAGAGAAAACAGCCCTTCAGCTAATGGACATTCTACAAATAAGTGGGGAGTTGGTGGCAGTGGTAGTTGGGGGAAGGGGTGGGGGCCAAGACCATGTAGGGGCAGGGACAGAAGATTAAACTTTTTTGAAGACTCAGACTGTCCAAAACATGAACCAGTGCAGGTCAATGAATACAGTGATAACAAGAGTTGCAATGCAGATCAGCGAATATAGTGGTAACACAAGTTTCAAAACAGGCAGTGATGAACTTAAGTTTTAAAAGGTGGATGCAAGGCAAAGACTTGACCAGGAGGGCACCAGAATAGTTGAAGCTGGAGATAAGAAAGAAACAGATGAGGGACTTAGTAGCAGGTAGGCAGCGCTGTGCCTACATATAGACTCAGTAAACGTACAAGGCCATCTTGTTTTTAAAATCATGAAATATCAAAATGCATTACAGAGAAATCAGTTTTCAAATTCTCAAAATAAACCAGTTGACCTATTCTACATAAGTCAGCATCACCAACACTTTACTGAATTTACATCCAATGCACAGTGGGATGTGGCACTAGCAAAATTCTCTCATCAGGCAACTTTCTACAGGGGAAAATGTCCTCATTATTTGGCCACATCTTCCCATAACGCATTAGAAATGGCATAGCAACACAACCAGCTGACAGACTACAGACTGCACATTCAACCTCTAACACATTGCTGTGATAGCAAAAACAACCATGAAGCTAAGTATTTGCTTCTTATAGCTATGTTCTTTCAGACTACGGCTAAAAATGTTAAGCTCTTTAAGTTATCTCACCAAACAGCAATTAAACTCTGACTGACCTGGGCTTGTGTTTACTTAAATTTTGCCACCTTAGAAAGGCATACAACTCCACCGTAGCAGAATTATAAACTGTGGACCACACAGCACATAACATTTAATGATAAAATAGTGTATTTTGAGCAAGGGCACTTGAAAACTTGCTACCTTCACAAGGAGTCTGACATGGCCTGCACCTTCTCCAGATTGTGCCAGCTGAGATACACAAACAAACCGTAAGGCACCACCTATTAACAAGTGGATGAGCACAATCGGATTGTGTTTGAAGCAGAACACTGAACCTCAGCTCCAAATAAAGCAGACACTGTATCTTCTTTACAAGAAAGTAATGGCTGCCTCAAAAGAATTACAAGATCAGTAATCACATTGAGCGCCTCTGATGACATAATCAAGCATGCAGGCAATGCTCTGGAGATTTCTCAATGTCCACTCGATTCTGTCAACTGAATTAGTTCTTCAAATTCCCTCAGCAGCAGTCCCCAAAGAATGAATTAGATTTAAATTTTTCTTTCCTATTTTTCGCATCATGGTCTCCAGATTGCTTAACTTGTAATTCATACAAGGAAGGCAATACCACATTTTGTACAAAAAGGCAATGCTACCTTTCATACATGTTGACTTATTTTAGTAAAGGTTCTTGAAAGAGTGGTGAATTATTTCATGGGGCAATACCATAGGTTAAGAAAGTGGCTCAAGATTGTTCTGGAATCCTTCAGCATCATCTAAACTCTTCTTCTTGCTCCATATTCTTAATTGCACATTTCAGATTCTTTGTCAAATCTCTGACAGCAATGAAGGGTTCTTTTTAAAAAATCTGGTTTTAACATCCGAGTGATGCATTAATGCCAGCTCCAGAGAAGGTACTGGTTGGCATACATTAGTAGAAACAAATTGATATTGCACTGTCTAGTTCACCACTGAAATGGTTTGATGTAGCTGTATTTTCACATTGATACGAACTAAAAACTTTTCACAGAAAGTCAAGTCACTTCACGTCCAAGTGTTATAAATATGTATAACATCACTTTAAAAACACTCAAAATTCCAAAAATAGAGGCAGATGGATTTTGGTTAGTTCTGAGGATCGTTTTTGAAGTAAATAAATTACATTATTTCTTAAGAGGAAGATGTCTTTTTTCAATTGCCTTTGTGTTACTGTTGAATTTATTACGGATACTTACTTTAAATCAATTTAACTAGATGAGACTTTGGAATAGAAGGTTCAATGATTTAGTGCAGAAGAACATGGAGAACCGTTTCTCCTTCATGTCAAGCGAATTCTGACTGAATCCAGTCAGTTCAGGAGAAACAGTAACTCCAGCTGACCAAGCCAGTAAAGTTTGAACAGAAGTCTTCAAGTTGAGAAAGTTTAGATCATGGTTGTGAAAGGTTCAGGCAATTAAGCTTGGAAAAAGAATCAAAAATGATCTCAGCAGTGTGAGGGAAAGGGACTGTAAAACAGCAGTTAAGATTTTTTAAAAAATGAAAAGATACAGGCAATCCTTCGGAGATAGAGCTGTTCCTGGAGTAGGGTATAGTTAGACTGTGGAGGGAGAGATTGTTACTCAGGTAGCAGATAAGAGAGAGGGTGAAACTCAGTGCCTTGTTTCACCGCCCGAAAGGTGAACCAAGTGAACTTATGCAAGACGCTGCAGAGAGATGTTAATCCTGGAAAGTAGAAGGTACAATTAGCAATTTTGCAGCAACACAAAAATTGAGGGTGTTGTTGTTAGTAAGGAGGATGGACTCAGGCTACATCTGAAATTGAGCAGCTGGCAAATTGGGCAGAACAATGTTAGATGTGATTTAATCCTGGTAAAAGGTGATGCATTTTGGGTCGTCTAATAACACAAGGCTGTACACAATGAATGTCAGTGCCCTAAGGTGTACTCAGAAACAAAGGGATCTTGGTGTACAAGTCCACATATCCCTGAAGGTGTCAGCACAAGTGGACAGGATGATGAAGACAGTACACAGGATACTTGCCTTCATCAGCCAGGGAGCAGAATATAGGAGCAAAGAAGTCTTGTTACAACTGTATAAAACACATTGTTAGGCCACAGATGGAATACCATGTGTAGTTCTGGTTGCCACACTATCGAAAGATTGTGATTATTCTGGACAGGATGCAGAGGAGATTCACCTGGATATTGCCTGGGACGAAAGGCCTCAGTTATGAGGACAGACCTGACAGGCTGGGTTTGTTTTCCTTGGGGCAGAGGTGGTGGAGGGGGAATCTGATTGAGATATACAAAATTGAGAGGCAGAGACAAAGTCGATCGTAAGAAATTCTTCCCCATGGCAGACGTGTCTAAGACCAGACAGCATAAATGTTAGGTGAAAAGCAAGGTGTTTCAAAGGAGATCTGAGGAAACATTTTTTTCACCACAGCATGGTAGAAATATGGCCTGGGCTGGATGAGAGGCAGATGTACGCAGGTATTCTTACAACATTTAAGTATCTGGATGAGCACTTAAAATACTAGGACATGGTAAGCTATGGACCAAGTGCTGGTAAATGGGGTTAGTGGTCTTTGTTGGTCAGCATAGAAAACGGGCCCTTCGGACAACATCTATGCTGCATGACTCTGCCTGAATGTGGGGCTGAAAGACTAGTGTAGGAGCAGGGAGCTCTGGTTCATGGGTCACTGGCATCACGACTAGGATCATTGGGATGGTTTATATCTCTACTAGACTGGAACTGGTGTTCTTGCAAACCACAACTAGAAAAGTAGGGTAGGTTTTAGACTAAAGTGAGGTGCAGAATTAAGCCATTTGGCTCATTGAGTCTGCTTTGACCTTCGATCATGGCAGATACTCAACCCCATTCTCCTGCTTTCTCCTGGTAATCCTTGACCCCTTTACTTATCGAGAATCTCTCTGTCTTAAACACACAGTTAAATAACTTGGCCCCCACAGCCTTCTGCAGCAATTAGTTCCACAGATTAACTACCCTCTGGCCACAGATTATTTTGAATTCATACAAGGGCAATTGGGAGGGCATGGAAGCAGAGCTAGTGAACGTGAATTGGCAATTTAGGTTAAGGAATAGTCAACACAGATGCAGTCACAAACATTTAAAGGAGTAGTCCAGAAAGCACAGAATAGATACATTTCACTTGCAACAACTAAAAAAAATTTTTAAAAAAGAGAGGGATGACCCGCCATCATTGTTAACTAAAAAAGTCAGAGATAATATCAAACTCAAAAGGAAATATTATTCTACAAAGACAGAACGTCAGAGATTGGACAGAATATTAAAAAATTACTAAAGGATTAATAAAGGAGACAGAAACTAAATTACAAGAGAAATTTAGCAAAAAAATATATAAAAACAGACAGGAAAAGTTTATTCCAATATTTAATAAGAAAATTAACATTTGGGTGTTTGCCCTACACAGAATGGAGGGTATAAATCCATAAATGGAAGATAAAGAGACGGCAGATGAATTGAAAAGATATTTGATGTCAGTCTTCACTAGAAAGGATAAAGTCAAGTCCCAGAAATAGCAGTAAATCATGAATTGAAAGGAACTGAAGAAAGTTGTAGTTATTAGGGAAATACCACTGACCTAATTATTAGAATACGAGTTGACAAGTGGTCCTGATGGGTTTCATCCTAGGGTCTGAAAAGAAATATAGTCAGTGAAATAGCAAGTTGGTTAGTTTCAGGGAAGGTTCCTTTAGGTTAGCTAGTTTCCAATCTAACTCCTTTATTCAAAAAGGAAAGGTAGTATCAAACTCAAAAGGACATAGGATTCTACAAAGATAGGTGGAAGTCAGAGATTGGGCAGAATTATTAATTTTTTTTCAGGAGGGAAGAGAAATGAATCAAAATCATAATCAAGTAACTTAATGGAATTCTTTGACATATTAACTGGTACTGTGGATAAGGGGGAAACAGTTGATGTATTGAGTTTACATTTCCAGGAAATATTTGAAAAGGTGCCACATAGATTATGGAAAATAAAAGCTCATGATTTTAAGAGTAACACAATAGCATTAATAGAAAATGGACTGGCTAATGGGAAGCAAAATGTAGGAATAAATGGGTCTTTTTCAGGCTGGCCAGATGTCACCAGTAGCATGCCACAGGAGTCAGTGTTGGGCCCTCAACTCTCTATATTTTATATAAATGCTTACTTGAGGGGTCTTATTTTGGTTGCTACTTGCAATAAAGTTTAAAATCATTCTTTCAGTACATGGAGAGATTATTTTCAAAAAACAAGACGCCAAACTAGAGGTAACTTGTGGTGGTGAAAGATTATTATGCAGAAATGTAGAGTTGAGGTTTAAAATCAGATCAGCCATGATCTCACTGAATGGCAGAGTAGATCAGAAGGGACTACTCATGTTCCCTGTTCAGACATTCAGTTATGGAAAGTGTTGGGAAGTGGGATGAAGCTTTCCTTTGATGTTTGTGTTAAGACCTGTGTCTTCTTTTTAAAATCCATTCATGGGATGTGGAAGTCACTGACCAGGGAGGTATTTATTTTCCAAATGACAGTTAAGAGTGAACCACATTGCAGTGTGTCAGGAATCACATGTAGACCAGGCCAATGCTTAAAAAGCAATTTTCTAAACCGTTTAAGTTAAAAATAAAACTTCTTGGAGATTAATAGATTGAAAGCAGTATAAAGATCAATCAGATCATTCTCAAGATGGAATGTTGTACATTGGTAGTGCCCCAATCTCTGGGCCAGAAGGTCTGGGTTTGCATCCCACCTGTTAAGAGATAACATGTCCACTTGGACAATTGCAATGATCATTGCAAACAATTTGTCTACGGGGTTCAAATCTACTATTTCTAAAGATTGCTGAAGAGAAAACTAGGTAGGAATGGGAGGACAATGCAAGGAGGTTTCAAAGGGAGTTGGACAGGCCGAATGCACAGGCAAGAACGCATGTGGCAGATGTAATATAATGTGAATAATTAATTGTGAGGTTAGTCACTTGGTTAGGAATAAGAAAGGAATTTCTTAACATCTTGAGGGGTTGGGAAGTGCTGACATCCAAAGGGACTTGGGTGTCTTTGTTTATGTGTCAACATAAGCTAATGTGCAGTTACAGCAAGCAATAAGGCAGGCAAATGGAGCATTAACATTTATCCTAACAGAGTTTGAAATCAGGAGTAAAAAATACATTTTGCTGCAATTGTAGGGAACCACGGTGTACCCTCACCTGGAGTATTGCGTACAGTGTTCCTTCCTGAAGGATGTACTTGCCATAAAGGGAGTGGAACAGAAGTTCACCAGACTAACGTCTGGGAAGTGGGATTGTCGAGTGTTTTTTTTTCCCTTTTTACAATGGGAAGCAAGCATTACTGGCAAGGCCAGCAATTGTTGTTAATCCTAAGTTGCCCTACTAAAACTAAATGGCTTGCTCAGCCATTTCACCAGACAATTAAGACTCAACCACAATATTGTGGGTCTGGAGTCACATGTAGGCATGATCCAGATAAGGATGGCATATTAGTTTCCCTAAGAAGACTTTTTTTTTAAATTTGTTTCACCAAACAAAATCAATGATAGTTTCATGGTCATCATTACTGAGACGGATTCTAAACATTCTTGGCCTGTATTTTCTAGTGTTTTGAAAAACGAGATGATTTCATTGAAAATTAAAGTTTGCAGAGATTGACAGCATAAAATGTGGATAGGATGTCTAAGACAGTCTTCTCTTTCTGGATTCAGTCTCAAAATAAGAGGGGAGTCATTACTAATGAGCTGAGGAGGAAGGTCTTCAGAGGGTGGTGGCTTTTTTAAGTTCTCAACACCAGAGGAATGTGAAAGCTCAAATCGTGCAGCATATTGAAGAGTGAAGCCAACGGGTTTCTGGATTATATTGGCATCATGGGATATGGAGATAGAGGTGGAGAACAAAATGGTGCTGAGTAAAAACCTACTCCTGCTCCTAATCCTATGTTCCTATGAAATATTGGTCAGTTTCTGTCGTTAATTCTCTTTGCTATAGTTCAAAGAAACTTCTTTCAAATAGACTCTGTAGACTTTTTGCTGTGGGTCACTATTTAAATAGCTCTTGAAGACTGTTTGGACCATTGCACTATTTAAGCAGGCTCTATCGACCAGCTGTAGTGCCCTGCTTAAATAGGTTCTCTTAACTGTATGCTACACAGTCGCTTATATAGACTACAGAATCTTTATATAGAACACTGCTTAGACAAACTCTGCTTGCTACCTCCATAGATTTAACTATCAAATCGAGCATCACTCACACCAAGCAGTGTCTCTTCCCCTCGGGTCCTGGTCTCTGCTACTAGCAGAAACTTCTCTACATCCACTCTATCGAGGTCTCTCAGTATTCCTTTAAGTTTCAACCAGATCTGCACGCCCTCCCCCGCCCCTCAATGTCCAGACCCAGAGTCTTCAACCGCTCTTCATACAACAAGCCCTTCTTCCCCAGCACCATTTTTGGAAGTCTCCTCTGGA
>JAHRHZ010000062.1:20431361-20458044 GCA_024137785.1 Ginglymostoma cirratum
CTGGAAAAGTTCAGCAGGTCTGGCAGCATCTGTGGAGGAGAAAACAGAGTTAGCGTTTTGGGTCCGGTGACCCTTCCTCGGAACACAGTGCAGTTCTGAGGAAGGGTCACTGGACCAGAAACGTTAACTCTGTTTTCTCCTCCACAGATGCTGCCAGACCTGCTGAGCTTTTCCAGCAACTTTGCTTTTGTTCCTGATTTACAGCATCCGCAGTTCTTTTGGTTTTCATATACACTAAGTTCATTTCTACTTGTGAAACGCACCTGCAAATTCTCTTAGGCATAGTCTTTTTAAGACCGCCATTTGTGACATCTTTGAACACTTTACTGAGTCTGAGAATTTCTTCACTAATTTCTCTGGCAGGCTCTGGCATGTCACTTGTTTATGTACAGTAATTCACAGCGGCTAGAAATGAATCAGTCTTCACAAAAAATCTAGAAAAAACATTTGTCAGTATTTGCATGATTGACTAACCTATCGTATTTAATACTTAATTGATGTACTATTGAAATCAACATCCACACTGTTAGGGAATAATACTCCCTTCTTTGAACCAAATATGGTGAGGTCTTGGTGGTCAATTTAGTAGCATCATCATCAGCGTTATCATGTGTTCCCTGCCTGAAGGCAGGACCTTGGCTCATTTGTAAAAAAAAATTTGTTCATTGGATGTAGACATTACTGGTTGAGCCAGAATTTATTGTCTACTCCTAATTTCCTGGAGACAGCGATGATGGGACACTTCTTGAATTGCCGAAGTCCTTACATTTCAGGAACAACCGCAGTAAAATGGAGTTTCAAGATTTTGAATTGGTGTCAGTGAAGGAACGGTGATATATTTCAAAGTGAGGATAGTGCATCATTTCGACAGGAACTGGCAGGTGGAGAGGTTCCTATGCAGTTGCTGCCCTCGTATTCTTTAGTTGGTAAGGTTTACGCATTTTGGAAGGTGTTGTTGAAGGAGGATCAGTGAGTTAATACAGTTTATCTTGTAAATGGTGCAGAATACTGTCGCTGTTCATCTGCTGTGAAGTAAGTAGATGTTGAAAATTGTGGATGTTGTACCAAGCAAGAATGATACTTTCTCCAGGATACTGTTGAGCTTCTTTAAGTGTTAGGATGCGTGCATCCAGGCAAGCATCACAGTCCTGACTTGTGGATGGTGGGCAGGCTTTGGGGAGACGGGTGAGTTGCTCATTGCAGATTTTCTAGCTTCTGATCTGCATTTATATCCACTGTATTTATTGGGTTGGTCCAGTTCAGTTTTGGGCTAACATTAAAGCCCAGGATGTTGTTAGCAGGGGACTCAGTGATGGTAATGTAATTGAATGTCAAGGGGCAATGGTTGGCTTCTCTTTTGTTAAAGATCGTAATTACCTTACATTTGTGTAGTGTTAATGTTACTTGCCCACGTACGAACTTAATCCTAAATATTGTCTAAGACTTTCTGCATGTGAACATGGACTGCATCAGCATTTGAAGATTCTCAAATTGTGCTGAATATTTTGTGATCGTCAGCCAACACCCTCACGTCTGACCTTACCAAGCAGGAAAGGTCATTGAGGAAGCAGTTGAAGATGAACGAACCTAGTCATTTTTTATCACTGTATTCCAGGCCATTTCTTTTCATTTTGCCAATGACTTCTTTCAATATTCAAGCCATCCAGCACTGATATTCTATTTCTCTTCATCCTCCTCCTTTCCTTTGAAATTCTCTCCCCCTAAAAGTTTTTTATAAATCTATTTCCTCGTAAAATGTGCCCTTCTCAGACTCTCTGCCTTTCCTGAATATGTTCAGCAAATTTCTTTGCTCATTGACATAATTGTTTGACATAATTTGACATAATTTGTCATGTTCTCTATCCAGTAGAACCATTCTGTTCTCCTCCAAACTCACATTTCAGAAAGTTGTTCACTGCCTTCCATAAGATCCATGATTTGCATCCTTACAAAATAATGTACAAAATTACCATCTTTGCAAGCCAGTTGTTTATTCAGTTTTTTTTTCAGTTGGTAACCATCTTTTGCCAAATACGGCCATTCTTATTTCTATCCTTGTTCTTGTTTCCTTGTTGTATCTTCCATCTGGAGATATTATACTCCCTAATTATTTGAATTTTTGCACCTGAACTAGTTCCATTCCTTCCATGAATAAATGAATATTTCTTGCTGATTTTCAGACATGAATGACACTGTTTTTGTCAATGTTCACTGTCACTCCAAAGTTCCTGCCTGCTGTTACTAGTTTCTCTATTAGTTCTTGTCAACCTCCTTCAGCGTTTGCTACAAGTACTTTGTCATCTGAATTATAATTGAAACTATCATTCACTCTCCCAGTCTTAATGTCAGATTGTATACTTCAGATGTTTCTTTGATCATTGCTTATGCACAGACATTGAAGAGAACTGGTGATAGACAAAGCCCTAATTGTTCTTCTCCTCCATTACACATAGTTATAATTTCCAGTTGGCTACTGTCCTTGATACGGTTTGTCCCATGCACAGATTTCTTCTGAATTGTTTACCTCTCCAGTCTTTATGAATGTCAAGCTTTATACCTACCATGACCTTGATCTGAGCGGTGATTATGACCTGGAGCTTTACATTGACCGGAACAGTACTTTCCCCTCAACTTTTGTGTACTGTCTCGATATGATCAATATTCCTCACATGCTAGTACTTGGACTACAAATGACAGCCTATAAGTAGGTAGCCTGGACAGCCTATTGGTAGACAACACAACAACAGCATTTCTGACATTGATACAATGAAGTTGGCTGATGCGGCCTAGATCCTGTTGAAATCTAGTGGATCTCGCCTGCCATCCCAAATTTTGTGGCCTTCATAACAAAATTCAAAATTGCTCATCATCAGTTCTGATGAAGAGACACTGGACTCAAAATGCTAGCAGAAAGCAGAGGTGTCAGACCTGCTGAATTTTGCCAGCATTTGTAGTTCCTTGTTTTATCTTGTGACCTTCACTCACCTGCTATCAGGGAGAGGAACGATTGGCAGAACTGAACATTATTAAGATTGAAGAAATCCAAGATTAACATCAATTTGCAGTCATCACGTTCTTCCATTTTCTACCCTGTTCCATGTCAGCTTATTGCCTTTGGTGAAAAGCCTGGCCCAGATATTATTGTTTTTTAGGAGCCCATATGAATATGTCTCTAACTATGATTTCTGTCTTTGCAAAATACCGACAGTGATAAGAGAATTTGAGAATGTAATCCATTAAGTTCTCACTGGCAACTGCTTCCTTTCGTGGAATGCAACTCACAGTGCAATTTAATTCTTTGTCATGCCATATTATGAGCCAGAATCTCATTATGTTTAGTATAGTCTACTTCACTGGGTTGGAGGCCAACTTAAAAGCATGGTGAGGAAAACACTGATGTTTTCCTCGTCTTCTTATTGACTTGATTTTTGCCGCATGTGTAACCTGAATTCGCAATTACACCAGTCCGCTTTGTTATATTATTCCCAAGAATGTTTTTAATGCCACTTTTTTCAATTCCTACTGTAATGACTCATCCTGTACCTGAGTGTCATGTGCAGATAGAAAAATGTTTCAAGTAGCTCAGACTTCCTCAACTTCAGAACTTAGGTGTAACCTAACCAAAACAAGCTAGAAATCCATCTCAAATTTTGTGGCCTTCAAAACAAAATTTGAAATTGCTCATCATCAGTTCTGATGAAGGGTCACTGGACTCAAAATGTTAGCATCTCTGGGAAGAGTTGCCTGACCTGCTGAGTTTCACCAGCATCCGCAGTTCCTCATGTTAACTTGTGACTTTCATTCAACTGCTAACAGGGAGAGGACAATTGGGCAGAATTGAACCTTACTCAAGTTGAATAAATCCAAGATTAACATCAATTAAATCATGAGTAACTAAGTTTTTAAGCAGACATAGTCAGGACTGCCAATGCTGGAGTCAGAGATAACACAGTGTGGAGCTAAGATGAGGCTAGGGGCAAGGAGATTTTGAAATCAAAATGGATTTTACCAGTTTCAAAATCTCCTCACCCCCTGCCTCATTCCATGACCTCTCATCCCCGCCTCCTTGGCCTGACACAACCTGTCCATCTTCTCTCCTGTCTATCCACTCCTCCCACCTCACTGGCCAATCCCCATCGCTCCCTACCTGCACTCACTTATCACTGTCCCACCTGCCTTTCCCAGCCCCACCCCTCCTCTTTCTATTTATTTCTGAACTCCCTTACCCCTCTCCATTTCTGAAGAAGGGTCCTGCCCCGAAATGTCAACTTTCCTGCTCCTCTGATGCTGCCTGGCCTGCTGAGTTCCTCCAGCTCCACACTGTGTTGTCTAAGTTGTTAAGCAGCTGTTGTTGGTCTTTAGTTTAGATGAAGTAGCATTAAAGTATAAGAACTAAGGTAAGCACATTAATATATATTCAGTATTATTTACGGGCAAAGAGGTAAGCATGAGAAGAGGAATTTAAGGGTAAGTCTTGCAGGACAGCTTTGCTAATATTCCCCTCTGCAACATGGGAAGTCAGTGCCAGGGTGACCGCATATACGGGAAGAGTCATCAGCTGTAGCTATTCAGAGCAGTCGGAGCAGCAGCTGGAGTCACTGTGAGCCATCTGCGAGGGTGAGATCTTTTTGAGTAGCACAAACAGTGAAGTTGTCATACTACAGGAAAAAAGTGCACAGGCAGAAAGGAAACGTATGACCACCAGATAGTGTGAAAGCATTACAAATGTAATGCTCAAGATTGGTCCCAATTCCACATGGAGAGTGAGATCAGGAATAGGAGAATAGACTGGAAGAATGTGAAACCTGAGAGATGGTATAGAAGGGAGGGACTACATTCGTGAGGCGTTGGGACGGATTCTGGTGAAATGGGACTTGTACAAGCTGAACAAGTTGCACGCTCACAGGACTGCGGCCAATATTCTTGCAGAAGTATTCACTTATATGTTGGTGGAGAGTATGAAGAACAGCTGGGGATGGGAACATCTGAATTAGGAGTAACAGTAGGCTATTCAGCCCGTCAAAATCACCTCATTATTCAAGTATGAGATAGTTAATCAGATTGTGACCTAAAATCTGAATTCAATTCTACTCTGATAAGCTTTCACCTCCTTGCTTAATCTATCACAGACTTAAAAATCTATTTCCACCACATTTTCAGGATGAGAGTTCCAAAGACTCATGACTCACTAAGAGAAAAAAAAAGCCTATTCCCTGTTTTAAATGGGCAAGTGCTGGTTGTTACACGCTAACCTCGTGTTCTCAATTCTTTCACAAGAAGAAACATCCTCTCCACTTTTCACCTTTCAGGACCCCTTAGGGTCTTGTATGTTTCGATCAATTCAACTCTTTTAAACTCCAGCAGATACAAACCTAGCTTATGTAATGTTTCCATATAAGACAACACTCTCGTTTTAGATATCAGTCTAGTAGATGTTAACTGAACTGCTACAATGTATTTAAATCCTTTTGTCCCTGCATCAGTCATTTTTACAAATTGTAAGCAATTAAGTTCTCAGCATTGATCCCTATAGGACCCCAAACTTGCCAGACTGAAAATAACCAGTTTATGCCTGCCCTCTGCATCTTCAATTCTCCTTACAATAAAGAAAGACAATTTATTAGCTTTCTTTATTACTTGCTGTACATGCATACCAACTATTTGTGATTCATCCACGAAGATACTCCAAACTTTCTGTGACTGTATCTGCACCTGTGATAAGCAATAATTGTCCTCTATTGACAAATGAAGAATTCGTGCACTTCATAAAGGTTCGGAAAATTTAACAAAATTCATCTCCGCACACAATTAATATCAATAATCACTGCTGAACCACTAGATTGGGTCGACTGATGATAATTTGCCTTTCACCCATACACTGTTTAACGCCATCTCCTCATCCTTCCAAAACTAGTATTATCAATAATAATTGAGTTTAAAAAAAACCTGTAATTATATAATACCCTTCATAGTCTTGAAATGTCCCAGAAAGCTTCATAGCCAATCAAGTACTGATGGGAACGTTGTCACCCTTATAACTGGGAAACATGGCAACTCATTTTCACACAGAAAGTGCTCACAGTCTGGTAATTCGAACATCTGTTTTGTTTAGCTATTCCTATGCTCTTTCTAGTACATGCACCCTTCATGGAATATGGAAATAGAAATCATAGAATCCCTACCGTGTGGAAGCAGGGCATTTGGCCCATCAATCCACACCGAACCTCCAAACAGCATCTCGCCCAGACCCACCCCCTAGCTCTATGTTTCCCATCCTAGACACTGTGGGCAGTTTAGCATGGCCAATCCACCTAACCTGCACATCCTTGGACTGTGGAGGAAACTGGAGCACCTGGCAGAAACCTGTGCGGACGCGGGAAGAATGTGCAAACTCTACACAGAGAGTCACCCAAGGCTGGGCTCAAACCCGGGTCCCTGGTGTTGTGAGGCAGCAGTGCTAACCACTGAGTTGCATGCTCCTCCTGTAGAATGTGGGAGGTAAGGTCACTACTAGTGTCCCTGCTGACTTGATCTGCGGGAAGTGCACCCAACTCCAGCTCCTCGAAAACCACGTTAGGGAACTGGAGCTGGAGCTGGATGAACTTCAGATCATTCGGGAGGCTGAGGGGGTGATTGAGAGGAGCTACAGGGAGATAGTCACTCCTCAGGTACAGGAGAAAGGTAGATGGGATACAGTCAGAGGACGGAAAGGGAACCGGCAGACAGTGCAGGGATGCCCTGTGACGGTTCCCCTCAATAACAAGTATACACTTCTGGATACTGTTGAGGGGGACGACTTACCAGGGGTAAGCCATGGGGTACAGGTCTCTGGAGCAGAGTCTGTCCCTGTTGCTCAGAAGGGAAGGGGGGAGAGGAGGACAGCATTAGTCACTGGGGACTCCATAGTTAGGGGGACGGATAGGGGATTCTGCGGGAACGAGAGAGACTCACGGTTGGTGTGATGTCTCCCAGCTGCAAGGGTCTATGATGTCTCGGATCGTGTTTTCGGGATCCTTAAGGGGAAGGGGGAGCAGCCCCAAGTCGTGGTCCACATAGGCACCATCGACAAAGGTAGAAAAAGGGATGGGGATGTAGGGCAGAAATTCAAGGAGCTAGGGTGGAAGCTTAGAGCTAGAACAAACAAAGTTGTTATCTCTGGTTTGTTACCCGTGCCATGTGCTAGCGAGGCGAGGAATAGGGAGAGACAGCAGTTGAACATGTGGCTACAGGGATGGTGCAGGAGGGAGGGATTCGGATACCTGGATAATTGGGGCTCATTCTGGGGTAGGTGGGACCTCTACAAACGGGATGGCCTGCATCTGAACCAGAGAGGTACCAATATCCTGGGGGGGAAATTTGCTCTTTGGGAGGGTTTAAACTAATTCAGCAGGGGGATGGGAACCTGACTTGTAGCTCCAGTGCACAGGAAGTTGAGAGTAGTGAGGTCATGAATAAGGTTTCAAGGTCGCAGGAATGTACCGGCAGGCAGGAAGGTGGTTTGAAGTATGTCTACTTCAACGCCAGGAGCATCCGGAATAAGGTGGGTGAACTTGCAGCATGGTTGGTACCTGGGACTTCGATGTTGTGGCCATTTTGGAGACATGGATAGAGCAGGGACAGGAATAGTTGTTGGAGGTTCCGGGGTTTAGATGTTTCAGCAAGATCAGGGAAGGTGGTAAAAGAGGGGGAGGTGTGGTACTGTTAGTCAAGGACAGTATTAAGGTGGTAGAAAGGACGTTTGATAAGGACTCGTCTACTGAGGTAGTATGGGCTGAGGTTAGAAACAGGAAAGGAGAGGTCACCCTGTTGGGAGTTTTCTATAGGCCTCCGAATAGTTCCAGAGATGTAGAGGAAAGGATTGCAAAGATGATTCTGGATCGGAGTGAAAGTAACAGGGTAGTTGTTATGGGGGACTTTAACTTTCCAAATATTGACTGGAAACGCTATAGTTCAAGTACTTTAGATGGGTCAGTTTTTGTCCAATATGTGCAGGAGAGTTTCCTGACATGTAGATAGCCCAACAAGAGGCGATGCCACATTGGATTTGGTACTGGGTAATAAACCAGGCCAGGTGTTAGATTTGGAGGTAGGTGAGCACTTTGCTGATAGTGCCCACAATTCGGTTACGTTTACTTTAGCGATGGAAAGGGATAGGTATATACTGCAGGGCAAGAGTTATAGCTGGGGGAAAGGCAATTATGAGGCGATTAGACAAGACTTAGCATGCATAGAATGGGGAAGGAAACTGCAGGGGCTGGGCACAATTGAAATGTGGAGCTTGTTCAAGGAACAGCTACTGCGCGTCCTTGATAAGTATGTACCTGTCAGGCAGGGAGGAAGTGGTTGAGCGAGGAAAGCGTGGTTTACGAAAGAGGTTGAATCTCTTGTCAAGAGGAAGAAGGAGGCTTATGTAAAGATGAGGCATGAAGGCTCAGTTAGGGCACTTGAGAGTTACAAGTTAGCCAGGAAGGACCTAAAGAGAGAGCTAAGAAGAGCCAGGAGGGGACATGAGAAGTCTTTGGCAGGTAGAATCAAGGAAAACCCTAAAGCTTTCTATAGGTATGTCAGGAATAAAAGAATGACTGGAGTAAGATTAGGGCCAGTCAAGGACAGTAGTGGGAAGTTGTGTGTGGAGTCCGAAGAAATGGGACAGGCGCTAAATGAATATTTTTCATCCATAATCACACATGAAAAAGACAATGTTGTCGGGGAGAGTACTGAGATACAGGCTGTTAGACTAGACGGGATTGAGGTTCATCAGGAGGAGGTGTTAGCAATTCTGGAAAGTGTGAGAATAGATAAGTCCCCTGGGTCGGATGGTATTTATCCTAGGATTCTCTGGGACGCTAGGGAGGAGATTGCAGAGCCTTTGGCTTTGATCTTTATGTTGTCATTGTTTACAGGAATAGTGCCAGAAGACTGGAGGATAGCAAATGTTGTCCCCTTGTTCAAGAAGGGGAGTAGAGACAACCCTGGTGATTATAGACCAGTGAGCCTTACTTCAGTTGTGTGTAAAGTGTTGGAAAGGATTATAAGAGAGAGGATTTATAATCATCTAGAAAGGAATAATTTGATTAGGGATAGTCAACACGGTTGTGTGAAGGGTAGGTCGTGCCTCACAAACCTCATTGAGTTCTTTGAGAAGGTGACTAAACAGGTGGATGAGGGTAAAGCGGTTGATGTGGTGTATATGGATTTCAGTAAAGCGTTTGATAAGGTTCCCCACGGTAAGCTATTGCAGAAAATTCGGAGGCATGGGATTGAGGGTGATTTAGCGGTTTGGATCAGAAATTGGCTAGCTGTAAGAAGAAAGAGGGTGGTGGTTAATGGGAAATGTTCATCCTGGAGTTCAGTTACTAGTGGTGTACCGCAAGGGTCTGTTTTGGGACACTGCTGTTTGTCATTTTTATAAATGACCTGGATGAGGGTGTAGAAGGATGGGTTAGTAAATTTGCGGATGACACTAAAGTCAGTGGAGTTGTGAATAGTACGGAAGGATGTTGCAGGTTACAGAGGGACATAGATAAGCTGCAGAGCTGGGCTGAGAGGTGGCAAATGGAGTTTAATGTGGAAAAGTATGAGGTGATTCACTTTGGAAGGAGTAACAGGAATACAGAGTACTGGGCTAATGGTAAGATTCTTGGTAGTGTGGACGAGCAGAGAGATCTCGGTGTCCATGTGCATAGATCCCTGAAAGTTGCCACCCAGGTTGATAGGGTTGCTAAGAAGGCGTACGTTGTGTTAGGTTTTATTGGTAGAGGGATTGAGTTTTGGAGCCGTGAGGTCATGTTGCAGCTGTACAAAACTCTGGTGCGGCCGCACTTGGAGTATTGCTTACAGTTCTGGTCGCCGCATTATAGGAAGGATGTGGAAGCATTGGAAAGGGTGCAGAGGAGATTTACCAGGATGTTGCCTGGTATGGAGGGAAGGTCTTATGAGAAAAGGCTGAGGGACTTGAGGCTGTTTTCGTCAGAGAGAAGAAGGTTAAGAGGTGACTTAATGGAGACATACAAGATGATCAGAGGATTGGATAGGGCGGACTGTGAGAGCCTTTTTCCTTGGATGGTGACGGCTCGCACGAGGGGACATAGCTTTAAATTGAGAGGTGATAGATATAGGGCAGATGTCAGAGGTAGATTCTTTACTCAGAGAGTAGTAAGGGCGTGGAATGCCTTGCCTGCAGCAGTTGTAGACTCACTGACTTTAAGGGCATTTAAATGGTCATTGGATAAACATATGGATGATAATGGAATGGTGTAGGTTAGATGGGCTTCAGATTGGTTTCACAGGTCGGCGCAACATCGAGGGCTGAAGGGCCTGTACTGCGCAGTAATGTTCTATGTTCTATTAGCCACCATACTGTCCACAGTGGCTCAGTGGTTAGCACTGCTGCCTCACATTGCCAGGGACCTGGGTTCAATTCCAGACTTGGGTAACTGTCTGTGTGGAGTTTGCACATTCTCTGCATATCTGCATGGATTTCGTTTGGGTGCTTCAGTTTCCTCCCGAGTCCAAAGGTGTGCAGGTTAGGAGGATTGGCTGTGATAAATTGCCCATTGGGCCCAAGAATGTGTAAGCAAGGGAGATGATGGGGTGGATCTGGGTGGGATGCTGTTTGGAGGGTTGCTGTGGATTTGTTGGATTGAATGGCCTGCTTCCATGCTGGAAAAAAAAAATTATTGTCTTTTGGTGCAAACTGAAAATAGGCTTTTTTTTAAAATTCAAAGGTTACTGTATCTGCTTTTTACAGAAATAAACAGAGAAAAGGCACTGATTTACAGACAAATAGCAAACAAAAGTATTGTGATTTCCTTTTCTGTAAATCTTTTCACCGCAAAATAGAACCTAACACCTCCATATCCTCAGTTTCCACATGTGATTAGTGCCTGTGACGATGTGATTAAATTTTCTTCTGTTATTTTTCATTCTAGTTCAAAAGTCATCAAATTAATGATTTTATTGATTTTGGCAAAATGTTGTGTCAGCTTGGCTCCTTGTGTCATTCACCATCAATTCAGAACATCACATGGGTTGGCAGGCTCCAAGAAAAAAAAGCCTATTCAGAATTCTATTACTTAATTTCTTTGGGAGATGGAAATCAACTAACATGTGACAAGATAACTGTATAAAACTGGTTAACCTTTTTGTTTAATATAAAAGACGCATCTATCTATCTACTCATCCATCTATCTACCTAATGCAAAAATTTGCATACATCAAGCTTCCTCAACATATAATGCTTCAGAGATAGTCCCCTTTTATTAATATTGATTAAGACCATAACGGACAATAGGATGGAGCAATATAATTAGGCCATTCAGCCCATGAATTATGCTTTGCCATTCAATGAGATCATGTCTGATTTGATGATCTTCAACTCTACCTCCCTGTCTTATCTCCATAGCCCTTGATTCGCAGGTTGAGGGATAAATATTGGTCTTGGTCATTGGGAAAAAATTCTTTCTGTTTTATCTTTTATGGCATAATTTATGTTTCAATGACTAGCTGAACAGGGGTGATCAGCTCCCCTCTTTTAAAACTCCTCAGTCAGCCACAATAAATAGTTTTTATTTCCTTTTCAGCGCACGTCTACCACATTTCAATTAAAATATAAATAACTAACTCCAAAATGAAGGAGTCAATTAATTGTGAGGCTTTCCTGATCGAGACAGGGAAATTTTATCACCTACCACCTGATAAAAATATGACAAACATGACATCGACTACATACACAAGCCCAGGTAAAAAGACTACAATGAAGGCTGGGGTTATCTGTACATGCAAACAGGAAGATCAAGCTAGTCTTTGTTCAATGTGTTTGGAGTCCTTTTAGGTGTTAAATTTTAAACCTGAGTCTGAACTGTTCTGAAGAAGGGTCATGGGACTCAAAATATTAACTTTGTTTTCTGTCCAAAGATGTTTACAGACCTGTTGAATTTCTCCAGCAATTTCTGTTTTTGTTTGTTTCAGATTTCCCACATCCGCAGTTCTTTGTTTCAGTTTAGTTATTGTTCCAAGTTGCTTTTTCACTTTTTAAAACGACAAAGGAAGTCAAGCAGAGAGAGTGGTTTTCAGTTCTTGCTTACAAATCAATTTTCTTTCTCTTTGCTCTACTGTGCAGAAGTTGCTATTGACATAGATTCATTTTTATATTCCTGATCTAGTTCATTATTTTTCCAAGACAGCTAGCTGGTAAGACTTCCATCTCCCAGAATGTCAAATATACATGTTAGTAAAATGGGATGTATTTCTTTGTGGCACGAACAGTTGTCTTTTTTCTCAGTCTTTGAATAAAATGTTAAAGCCTTGCTATTCCTGGAGTCATCATAAAAGTTAAAGATTTTATAAAAATATGCAAAGTTCCTCATTTCTTTATCCTTTATACCCAGGGTGACAGAAAGCACAGACCAGGATTCTGTACTTAACAAAAATAACTATTAATTACAATTAAGTAGGTGCTAGCTATATGCAACTACGAACTATTGGCATATAATTCTATTGATTAAAATTCTTAAGCTCTTGATAAGTTCCCCCTTCACTCACATGTATACTGAAAGAGACAGGGAGAAAATGGGTGTTATGTGTATAAGGAAGGATTGGAAATGTATATCAATGGTCCCTGTCCATGGGATTTGCTGAGATGATACTTTTGATTATTAGGATGCTGCTCCTTGGTACTCTTTCTCTAGGTGGCATTCATTAGCTTGCAGGAGGCATAGGGCAGCTGGTTCATGCTTATAATATCTCTGATTTATTGTTTAAAAGAACAGTAACTGCTGAGGGAAAGATAAACTGGCTTTCTTTATGCTTGAGTTGAGCTTGTGATATTTGTATAAACTCAACTAGAATCATTTGACAGCACCATCCAAACGTGCAATCCCTACAATCTTATGGCAAGAGGGACAGCTGATGCATGGAAACACTATCTTCTCCCCTCCAAGTCACATACTGTCCTAACTTGAAACTATTTAGCTGCTCCTATGGCATGACCGAGTCAATATCTTGAAACTCCCTCCCAAACAGCATTTTGGGTGTAAATACCTCACGTGAACTTTGGCAATTTGAGATGGCAGCACACCATGACTTTTTAAATTAAGAGCAAATAAGAATGCTCATAATTACTGGTCTTGCCAGTTTATACTGACATGCCACAAATGAGAAAACAATAAACATTTTGCTAAACTTATGGTCTTTTTAATCTGGATAATCAATGGACTTCAAATGACAAATTTTCCTGTTCTTGGGTTTGAATTGTTAAATAATTTTATTGCAGCATATGGAAGAAAATTAACCAGGAATAATAACACATCTATGACAATGTTCATTCATTTATTTAAATAAATGGTCAAACTTCATTCACAGTGCTCACTCCACACTGCTCAATTTTTCTTTGCACATTCCATAACATGCAACAACAAAGAAGCATATTGAAGTAAATGGAGAGAAATCGTTTGGTGGCATAATTTCGAAATTGATGATATTAGGAAGAAATTCTTCACCAGCAGCAGGTATCTGAACCTTGCTCCCCTCCAAAATCTTTTGAGACTGGACCTCAATTGGAAATGTAAAGTCTGAGACTGATAGATTTTAGATCATTGAATCCCTACAGTTTGGCAACAGGCCATTTAGCTCAACAAGTCCACACCGCCCCTCCGAAGGACATCCCAGCTAGACCCATTCCCCTACAGAAGGGCGGGAAGAAGAGTGGAAGGGCTATAGTTATAGCGGATTGGATTGTAAGGGGAGTAGATAGGTGGTTCTGTGGTCGAAAATGAGATTCCTGAATGGTATATTGCCTCCCAGGTGCACAGGTCAGGGATGTCACAGATCGACTGTAGGACATTCTGAATGGGGAGGGTGAAAAGCCAGCTGTCATGGTGCATATAGGCACCAATGATATATGTAATAAATGGGATGAGGTCCTACAAGCAGAATTTAGGGAGTTAGGAGCCAAGTTAAAAAGTAGGACCTCAGAGGTAGTAATCTCAGGATTGCTACCAGTGCCACGTGCTAGTCAGAATAGAAATGAAAGAATAGGCAGGATAAATTAGTGGCTTGTGAGATGGTGCAGGAGAGAGGAGTTCAGATTTTTGGGACATTGGGACTGGTTCTGGGGGAGGTGGGACTATTACAAGTCGGACGGTCTACACCTGGGCTGGACTGGAACCAATGTCCTCGGAAGTGCTTTTGCTAATGCTATTGGGGAGGGTTTAAACTAATGTGGCAGGGGGATGGGAACCAAATGAGGAGGTTAGTGGACAGTAAGGAGGTAGTAACTAAAGCCTGTAAGGAACTAGATAATGAAGTCAGTGTGACGAAGGGGAAGAGTAGGCAGAGAGCAGATGATGAACGCAAAGGGACAGGTGGTCTAAGGTGCTTTTGTCTTAATGTGAGAAGTGTAGTAGGTAAGGCAGATGAACTTAGGGCTTGGATTAGTACTTGGGAGCATGATGTTATTGCTATTACTGAGGCTTGGTTGAGGGAAGGGCAAGATTGGCAACTAAATATCCCAGGATATAGATGCTTAAGGCGGGATAGAGAGGGAGGTAAAAGGTGTGGAGGAGTTGCATTACTGGTCAAAGAGGATATCACAGCTGTGCTGAACGAGAGCATGATGGAGGCCTCGAGTAGTGAGGCAATATGGGCACAGCTCAGAAACAGGAAGGGTGCGGTAACAATGTTGGGGCTGTACTACAGGCCTCCCAACAGCGAGTGTGAGATAGAGGTACAAATATGTAGACAGATTATGGAAAGATGTAGGACAAACAGGGTGGTGTTGATGGGACATTTTAACTTTCCCAACATTGATTGGGATTCACTTAGATTTAGAAGGAGCAGAATTTATAAGGAGCATCAGGAGTGTTTTATAGAGCAGTATGTAAATTGTCTATCTCAGGAAGGGGCCATACTGGACCTGGTGTTGGGGAATGAGCCTGGCCAGGTGGTTGAAGTTTCAGTAGGGGATTACTTTGGGAATAGTGATCACAATTTGGTAAGTTTTACAATACTCATGGATAAAGATGAGAGTGGTCTGAAAGGAAAAGTGCTAAATCGGGGGAAGGCTAACTATAGCAAAATTCGGCAGGTGCAGGGCAATGTGGATTGGGAGCAGCTGTTTGGGGGTAAATCACATTTGATATGTGGGAGGCTTTTAAAGACAGGTTGATTAGAGTGCAGGACAGACATGTCCCTGTGAAAGTGAGGGATAGAAAGGGCAAGATTAGGGAACCATGGATGGCAGGTGAAATTGTGAGACTAGCAAAGAGGAAAATGGAAGAATACATAAGGTCTAGGTGACCGAAAACAGACGAAGCTTTGGAAGAATATCAGGAAGGTAGGACCAATCTGAAATGAGGAATTAAGAGGGCTAAAAGGGGTCATGAGATATCTTTAGCAAACAGGGTTAAGGAAAATCCCAAAGCCTTTTATTTGTACATAAGGAGCAAGAGAGTAACTAGAGAAAGGGCTGGCCCACTCAAGAACAAAGGAGGGAAGTTATGCGAGGAGTCAGAGAAAATGAGTGAGATTCTTAATGAATACTTTGCATTGGTATTCACTGAGGAGAGGGACATGACGGATGTTGAGGTTAGGGATAGATGTTTGATTACTCTAGGTCAAGTCGGTATGAGGAGGGGGGAAGTGTTGGGCATTCTAAAAGGCATAAAGGTGGACAAGTCCCCAGGTCTGGATGGGATCTATCCCAGGTTACTGAGGGAAGTGAGAGCAGAAATAGCTGGGGCCTTAACAGATATCTTTGCAGCATCCTTGAGCACGGGTGAGGTCCTGGAGGACTGGAGAATTGCTAATGTTATCTCCTTGTTTAAGAAGGGTAGCAAGGATAATCCAGGTAATTATAGACCGGTGAGCCTGACGACAGTGGTGGGAAGCTGCTGGAGAAGATACTGAGGGATAGGATCTACTTATATTTGGAAGAAAATGGGCTTATTACTGATCAGCAGCATGGTTTTGTGCAGGGAAGGTCAAGTCTTACCAACTAGATAGAATCCTTTGAGGAAGTGAAAAAGTTGATAGATGAGGGAAGGGCTGTAGATGTCGTATACATGGACTTCAGTAAGGTTGATAAGGTTCCCCATGGTAGGCTGATGGAGAAAGTGAAGTCTCATGGGTTCCAGGGTGTACTAGCGAGATGGATAGAGCGCTGGCTGGGCAACAGGAGACAGAGAGTTGTAGTGGAAGGGAGTTTCTCAAAATTGGGAAATGTGACCAGTGGTGTTCCACAGGGATCCATGTTGGGACCACTGTTGTTTGTGATATACATAAATGATCTGGAGGAAGGTATAGATGGTCTGATTAGCAAGTTTTCAGATGACACTAAGATTGGTGGAGTAGCAGATAGTGAAGGGGACTGTTGAATATATGCAGCAGAATATAGATAGATTAGAGAGTTGGGCGGAGAAATAGCAGATGGAGTTCAATCCAGGCAAATGCGAGGTGATACATTTCGGAAGATCCAATTCAAGAGCGAACTATACGGTAAATACAAAAGCCCTGGGGAAAATTGATGCACAGAGAGATCTGGGTGATCAGGTTCATTGTACCCTGAAGGTGGCAACACAGGTCGATAGAGTGGACAAGAAGGCATAAGGCATGCTTTCATTCATCGGATGGGGTATGGAGTACAAGAGTTGGCAGGTCATGTTACAGCTGTATAGGACTTTGGTTCGACCACATTTGGAATACTATGTACAGTTCTGGTCGCCACATTACCAAAAGGATGTGGATGCTTTGGAGAGGGTGCAGAGGAGGTTCACCAGGATATGGCCTGGTATGGAGGGTGCTAGCTATGATGTGAGGTTGGGTAGATTAGGATTATTTACATTAGAAAGATGGAGGTTGAAGGGGGGACCTGATTGAGGCCTACAAGATCATGAGAGATATAGACAGGGTGGATAGCAAGAAGCTTTTTCCCAGAGTGGGGGACTCAATTACTAGGGGTCACAATTTCAAGGTGAGAGGGGAAAAGTTTAAGGGAGATATACATGTAAAGTTCTTTACGCAGAGGGTGATGGGTGCCTGGAACACGTTGCCAGTGGAGGTGGTAGATGCAGGCATGATAGTGTCATTTAAGATGTATCTAGACAGATACATGAATGGGCAAGGAGCAGAGGGATACAAATTCTTGGAAAATAAGCAACAGGTTTAGGTAGAGGATCTGGATTGGCACAGGCTTGGAGGGCTGAAGGGCCTGTTCCTGTGTTGTAATTTTCTTTGTTCTTCGTACTCCTGCATTTCCCATGTCTAACCCAAACATCCCCAGACACTATGGGAAATTTAGTAGGGCCAATCCACTTAGCCTGCACATCTTTGGACTGTGGGAGGAAACCAGACCACCCTGGGAGGGACCATGCAGACACAGGGAGAATGTACAAACTCCACACAGGCAGTCACCTGAGGCTAGAATTGAACCCAGGTCCCTGGCACTGTGAAGCAGCAGTGCTAACCACTGAGCCGCCCCTTTAATTTTGTTGCTAAAGGATTTAAGAGTTATGGAATCAAGGTGGTAAAAATCTAATGTTACTGGTTTGTGGAATTTGATCTGGAAGTCTAATTGTCCCCTTCATGTTCCTGTATTTGATATGGAATCCAGTTTTAGTATTTGAGGTATGGACCTCCAACTTCCATGAATTATGAAAAACCTTTATAAATTGCTGGTTATAACAGCTGCAGTATTGTTCTTGATGCAATAATTTAGAACAAATATCAAAGCTTTACAGAGAGTGTGGAGGATAATTACCTAAATTGTGCCAGGTACGAGGAATTGCAATTAAATGGAAAGACTCACGAAGTTGAAATTGTCCTCCTTGGAGCAGAAAAAGTTAATGGAAGAGTTCAAAATTATGAAGTCTCCAGGTAGAGTAAATATGAGAAAATTGTTTCCATTGGTAGGATATTCAATAACCAAAGAACATAGATTTAAGCTGATGAGCAAAAGGAGTAAAAGGGGAGAATGAAAAGGAATAATTTTATGAAGTGAGTTGTTGTGTTCAGGTTTAAGCTGCCCGAAGTCATGATGAAAATAGAGTCAGTGCTAACGTTCCAAAGAGAATTGGATCAACTGCACCAACAGTGCATTTATACAGCACAGTTAGTGTTGTGAAATGTCTCACGGCAGTTCACATGAGGTTATCAAGTAACATTTAACTCAAAACCATGTAAAGAGATATAAGGACAGGTGAGAAACGACTTTGCCAAATAGATGTTTTTAAGGAGATTCTGAAGTGAGGAGAGAGGGCTAAAGAGGTGGAGAGGTTTCAGGACGTAACTCCAGGTCTTATGGTCTCAGTAGCTGTAAGCACAGCCACTGGGGATGGTAAAGTGGCCAGAATTAGCAGGTTGGACGAAAGTTGGTTTATCATGCTGGATAAGGTTACAGATATAGGGAGGCAAGAATATTGGACTTATTTGAAGCAAGCGTAAAAATTTCAGAGTTGTGCCTCTCATTGGGAGCCACTGTAACTCAGTGAACACAAGGTTGACAGTCTAAATAACCTTATGGCAGCAGAGTTTTGGACGAGCTTAAGTTTATGATAATTGGAAATGGGTGGCCAGCCAGCAGTGAGCTGGAACTGTCACATCTAGAGCTACCAAAGGCCAGAATGAGAGTTTCAGCAACTAAGCAAGGGGGTGGAGCTGAGTGATGCAATGGAAATGGAAATATATGGTCTTACTGATGACCTGGATATACCATCAGTAGAAAAACCTTGCAGTCAAGTATGATAGCAAGATTGAGAATTGTTTGGTTTAGAGGGACAGAGATTCTATTGTGGACCAGAGCCAATATTTAATTGAAGTAAATCCTCATCCATTACTGGATATTGGGCAAGCAGTCGTACAGAGCAAAAGTTGACAGAAGATATAGTGAGATAATGAGTTGGAACTTAGTGTCTTGAAAAGAAAAGAAAGTTGCATGGTTATGCAGAAAGATCAGTGACAGTGGGACAAATTGGATAACTCTTTTAAAGGCCTGGCGCAAGCGTGATGGGCTGATCGGTCTCTTCTACTGTAAGATTCTGTGATCAATAAAGTGACCAGACAGGTTAACTTTACATGGGGAGACCTACTGTGAGATGTATTTTGATGTGGTGTTTCCTCCATGCAATATTGAAATTATTTTGAAATGAAATAAAATTGTGCAACTTCAAGGCAGTTCTAATTTAGTATCATGGAAAAGTCTGCAGAAAGAAGCTATTCAGTCTACTGTGCTGACTTTATCTAAGACCAATTTGGCTAATGCCAGTCTCCTGTTTTCCCCATTTCCATTTTTCATTTTTTCTCTTCAGATACCTAGTCAATGCTCTTTTGAAAGTCGCAATTGAATTTTCTTCCACCACACTGTCAAGCTGTGCATTTCAGATCTTAACCACTTGCTGTGTTTTAGAAAAAAAAGTCATTCCTCATTTTGGTTTTGGTTCTCATGTCATCTTAAATCAGTGTCCTGTAGTTCTCAATCCAGGCCCCTTTTTGAGACACGAGGAAGACGTAAATTATTTTATTGTTCTTCTCTTCTATCTGTAAACAGAGGTACTTAATTAATTTATATTTCTTTTCACTTCTTTTGAAAACAGACTGTGGGTGTGTGTTCTTCCCTGAACTTCCTTACAAAGTTCCAGTTTAAAAGGATCCACATCAACTACTTTTGGGTTAAAACATAAATATGTTTATTCGCGCTTTCAATCCAATGAGACAATTGTAGCAACCCATGTACACGCACACAAGCATATGAGGAAGAGAAAAGAAGTAAAGGAAGGAAGTTGCAATTGAAAATGATGGAAAAAAATGCAAAGTTGCTGTGTGATTTTGGCTCTGTAAATTCTGTGGAAATGTTGGTGTTGGTGTTAGACTGGTGTGGCAAGGGTCAAAAATCATATGACACCGGTTTATAGTCCAACAAGTTTATTTGAAAATGCAAGCTTTCGGAGCTTGCATTTTCCAATAAACATGTTGGACTGTAACTTGATGTTGTGTGATTTTTGACGTTGTAAATTCTGCACTTGTGAAGGTGTTTTGCAATGTGTTTCTCTCACGGAATCCTCTCTTACAGTGATGGGAAGTATAGTGGTATATTTGGTCAGGCAAATCTAGGATTTCTTCTAGAAACCAAATTTCTCAGAGGCTAAAACTAAAGGCACACTTAAACTGGTCTTCTGTAGACAGAATCTTGCAGGCAGAGATATTAACAGAATGGTTCTCTCTAAACTGCCTTGTTAATAGTTAAGTTGATTTTTGCCTGACTGTTAAATATATTTGACCAGCATTCCTGGACAGAAACAAGGCAGACCAGGCACAAATTTCAGTTATATGGTTGGTCTCTGGGATGAATCATTTCAGTTAATGAAGTATTTTCTGTGCTTCTGATCCTGATCATTGTTTGTTAGAATGAGAAAAATGGTGCTGTTCGCACTACTTCAGGCAGAATGAGTTTTGATAGCACATCTATGTCCAGGGGAGGTGATGGCCGAGTCGTATTATCGCTGGTCTGTTAATCCAGAGACCCAGATAATGTTCTGGGGACCTGGGTTCAAATCCTACTATGACAGATGGTGGAATTTGAATTCAATAAATATCTGGAATTAAGAATCTAATGATGACCATGAATCCCATGTTGATTGTCAGGAAAAACCCATATGGTTCACTAATTTCCTTTAGGGAAGGAAACTGCCATTCTTACCTGGTCTGGCCTACATGTGACTCCAGACCTACAGAAATGTGGTTGACACTTAACTGCCCTCTGGGCAATTAGGGATGGGCAATAAATGCTGCCTAGCTAGTGATGCCCTCATCCTGTGAAAGAATGAGAAAATACTCTCTATGGAGACATAAGGCCTATTGCTCCTGTGTATGCCTTTTGACTGCAATTCTCACATAGTGTGAGGTGTGAGAATTCAGAGATTTGCTGTTTGAGTTCTGTCCTAATTGGAACATTCCAGAACATGTGATCAACCGGCACCATGTTTCTGTGGTGGCCATGTTTTACTCGTTTAATGTTCAGTTTAAAATAAACAAGAAAATATTCCTGTTTAAAAATAATATGATCTTTCTTCCTGCCTTTTGGACATGAAACCACTAATAATTCTGCAAGCCTTTACCATGTCTCTTCTCAATCTTCTCTTCCCTGAGGAGAACCATTTCAGCTGTCACAGTCTGTCCAAATAGCACACGACACTCATCATTGAAATAAAAATTTTGAAAATATTTTCTTCACCATCTCTAATATCTTCAACACCTTCCTAGAGTGTGGTGCCCAGAACGGGACACAATATTCCAGCAGTAGCTCAACCAGTGAACTAGATATATCTGTCACGTCAGAGGTTCATTCAACAAGCTCAAAATCAATGGAAGTGATAGGGTGTGTGCAACCCAGTCTCATGGGTATCTGAGACCCAAGACTGCACCTTGTCAGTGGCAGTCAATTAAACCTTATTGAGTACAGTTGCTTGCCTCCAACAGCTGCCAGACAATCTGTAGCCTGACACCTAAACAACCTTACTACACCGTTGGGAGTGGTGGCCATTCATGGAGAAGGTGAAATGAATGAATGGCCCCATACAACCAGGTAATCAGAGTTTAGGAATGCTGGCTGGCCAATCAGCCGTGCCTCTGAAGGGAATTTGGAGTTGGTGAAGACAGACAGTGCTGCCCATTGCTGGCTGAAGTCTGCCCTAATAAAAGAGGTCTTCCATCCACCAACCTGCCTATACAATGCTAGGGTTATTGGATAGTCTCCCAATGAGGTGGAGGACCCAATTGCTATTAGTAAAATGCCAGTTGAAACAGGAAGAGGCCTTTAAATTAGATACTTACATGGCTCAGTTGGGCTCTGGCGAGTTGGGTCATCCATCACTTTCCACTCCGCTGGCAAGATGACATGTTGGTGGGAAGCTGATTCACTCTAAAACCTAATGCCCACTTTCCATGCCAGTTTATGGGCATCCTGCCTTCCAAACTGAAGAATCACTATGACTTTCTTGCTTTTGGACTCTCTTTGTCTAAGCATTTATTAATAAAGGGCAGGTTCTTGTATGCCTTATTAATGGATTTTGCAACCTGGCCTCATGACATCATTTGCTCCTCCATCATATTAATATCAAGTGGACCTCACCCTTACGGCAAAGGGAATGTTAAGGGCAAATGCTCACACAAAGAAAAATCATGACCAAGTCTTTTTTTTTATGCTTGCTAATTATAGACACTCATTTAATTATCTTCATAATTAGTTCTTCATCAGTGGCAATCGGACGGTACGACAAGACAATTTCAATCTCTCAGGAGTTGCTTTGCTAACCTGATTTATCCTGATTACTGAATTTTGAGTGCTGGAACTAAGCACAGTTCCTTTCAGAGCAGGTGATAAATGTTGCACATTGAATGTTTTCCACATTGAGAGCGCCTTTTTTTCCAGCTCTCATAACTGGTGTGTTGTTGTGAGTGAAAAGCATTATTTTGTTTTACCAGGTACCTCAGGTAATTAACATATATATTAAAGCTGTAAACCAGCTTTACACAAGAGGCTAGTATTGAATGATGTTGGCGAAATGTCCCGGCAATAAGCAGTTACAAGAAGAATTGTATCCCTGAAATTCTTTATCATCAATTCAGGTGGAGAACCGACTGTCATTATTGCCTCGGATAAATGAAACTTTGATCCACTTTTAAAGAAGTTTAATACATTGGAATCTGGTTTGATAAGTTTGAAGATATGCTCATGACAGTTCATAGAAGTTAGACATCTATTAAGCTTTTTCTTTATTAATAAATCTCTTCAGTTTTTTATAATGTGGCATAATATTGCAGAATGGTATGGTTGCATTTTGAGACCAAATAAGGTTTTAATAAAAACTTACACTTTTAGAGCATCTTTCACAGGTTCAGTACTTCCTGATGTGCTTTACAGCTAATGGGATTCTTAATTGAAATGTAGTCTTCATCATAGTGTAACAAATGCGGCAGCTAATTTATGCACAGCAAGATTCCACAAACAGCAATATTAAAATGACCTGATAACGTTAGTTTAGGTTAATTTAAGGATACATGTTGCTGGTGTGCAGTTGTCTTATAGTATCAGTTGTGGCACAGATACTTACACTTTTGCCTTTGAATCAATGGATTATGGGTGCAAATTAGTCTCCATTGATTTAAGGATTAAAAGCTAACCCGCCATTCCTATAAGAATCTGGAATTGGCTGAAACCGAGGGGAAGCCAACTGCATGTTAAGTTCTGACTGCCCTCTCGGGTGGATGAAAGAGATCCTTTAGAGTCATTTTTTCAGATAAACAAGACCAGTTCTCCCCAGAAAATCTTCCTATCCTCCGAACAATGTAAGCCATGGTGATAAAATTGGGAAAATTGAGTGAGATATCCCGGAAAGACCTTCTCGAAGTTAAGACCAAAAGGCTTTTGAACAGAGTGATGAGATTCTCATCAGTGAGCAGCGGGAAGCCTATTGGTATTCATTAACATAGTCATTATTACTTATTCTGGCCTCATGAATATGCAGTTTTCAATTCTCCCACCTACCAGATAGATGCCGAGAACTCTAGACAGGGAAGTCAGAAAGGTAAACTGGCGACTTCAGCTCACAGCTTGCCCCTCCGATGTCTATCTTGGGTACGCAGCACCAGGTTCTCGGGGCACAATCCATGGTCAGGGACTGCACACACCCTATGTCCATGGACTTTGACATCTGACATGTACTAGCCTCACCACATGATTATGGCACATCTTCGATCCATGTACAATTTGGTTCCGCATTTCAATGCTGCACTTTGGACCATACCAGCACCTGTCATTGCAATGTTGCTGGAAGGACACTCGGGTCAGGCACCCTAACCATGAGTTGGACCAGAGTATATCTTGGGGATCTTTGCTTGCTTTCTTAATGCTGACTAACTTTGAGCCTTCTTGGATGTTTACAACTTCTCTGTTTTGTCTTGCCTTGCCTTTTTGCGCTTTCACCATACAGCCAGAGCTTCTGTCTTTCCTTGCCTTGATTGGAAGTGTGCCACGCATACAGGTAGCTTGTCCAGATTGCCAGTTGTCAGCATCCAGATATGCCAAACTGGACAGATTTAGAACACGCCAGAAGTTTCTTCATTGGAAGTAATGACCTGGAAGATACATTGAAATGACACTCTGTAGAAGAAATGTTGCAAGCACATGGACCTGAACACCACAAAGATGATAGGTTAGTCCTTACCTATTTTAACTATAAATCAGAGCCTGGTAAATCTAGGATTGCCCTATTTAACAGTATTTAGTGTTAATGTATATTAAGCTAGTGTTATTTTGAAATCAGCCTCAAAACAGTTCTTGATTTTTGCCTCCTCTCCAGTCAGTCCTCAAAAGTCCTAGACTCATTGCCACCATACATTATCACGTGGTTTAATGATAGGATTCAACGCCAAGAAAATTGTGGTTATAGTGACGATCAGGAAACAGACCTGAGTTCATCTGCAGACTGGGAAAATTCAAAATATGTTATTTTTCAAAGAATTATTAACTCTACATTAAGACCAGCAGTAGTCTGAATAAAAATGATAGAGCTGAACAACCATTGTGGAGGAAACATGTCTGAAAAGAAACTCCTCCAGAAAAGTCACCAGACCACTGTAAGGCTCTAAAAAAGCCTTTTACGGCCAGTAATAGGGGAAACAATTTTTTTTAAAAAAAGCTGAGAGACTTGCAAAAACCCAATAACAGCCAAAGAGAGAAACCCAACAGAGCACCTCAAAAAAACGTCTGACTTTCAGGCGCAGATTCAATTATTTTTCTAGCCTGGGTAACTATCCAACACAAATTCCTCTACTCTATTCCCACTTCTTGTATTAAATTATACCCCAAATATTTCTCAAGGAAGTATGTGTCAACGCTTTGTTTTAAAAACGTCTTATTATACTGACCATCTGAATTATGATGCAGCATTGTCAAATAGCTGAACGTGTTTGGAATGCATTGCTCAGTATCACATATTTTCACAGACAATTGTAGTTGTCCAACTACAATTGTGCGCTCTCTCAAAAATCCTAATATTATACTACTCTGTCTTGATTTTGCTTGATCTTTGGATAAGTTCTGTTTATGCGTGTGGCTGAGAATTTGTTTACTCTTGCCAGCATTGTCCCAGTACATTGGCTGATGGCCAGTAAATCAACCACAGTTCTCAAAGTTCTAGCAAGTATATAAACATTATCATGAGAAAATTTCCAGATTACTAAACTAATCTTTTGTGACTTTAGTTAAATTTACATGTATTCTAGTTAATAGCATAGTTTTACATCTCAGTTTATGTTATTTTGCCATAATTCTATCCACCACCTTCTTCAGTCAACATTGAAGACCTTTTACTATCCATAACAATAACATTTGCAATGTTTTTTTTTTTCAGTAATCAAACATTCCATCTGAATCCAGGCCTCAACATGCTTCGTTCATTCATTCTTTTAATTTCTTACATAATAATTCTGTGTATTTGTTACAGCTGTTTCATTTGGATCCAAGCTGTTTTAAAATAGAAGTTAGGTTTCCTTGTAGCTCAAGTGATTATTGTCTTTGCACATTCATACCATAGAGCAATGTTTAATTCTTGTGACGATTACTTAGACCTTTCAAAAACTTGCATGGAACCTTTGGTTTGTTGCAAATTTAAAATTTTACTCCTTCATTTTCTCATTTATTGTTTTCGACAACTCTTTCCTTTCACACTTTGCTGAGGGAGATGGGGAGATTGTGCATGGGTGAGTGATATTGATTGATGTGGTGAGGGTGAATGTGGGTGAGATTGAGGGATTTGAGGAGGTAGAAGACTGGCAAAGGATCACACATGAGGATGGCGGCAGAGTAGGGCGCTCTTGTTGGAGCTCCTCTGCACTGCCTGGTCATTTTTTTTTTCTCTCTCTTTTTTCTTCTTCCCTCCCCCCACCTCCCCTCAGCACCGGAAGCCAATCCCGGCAGGTGTCAGCAGCAAGTCCTCAAAGCAACAAATCCTGGAGTGCAAGCCTGGGGACTGAGCCAGAGCACCGTGCGGGCTGTGTGTCCCGGAGCAGCATGGGGAATGAGCCAGTACAGCACCAGGTACAAGCTGGGACAACGTAGGCTGTGAACCCTGGAACACCACGTGGGGAATCTCAAGTCACGGATCGACACGAGGGAGGCAAATCCCAGTAAAGTGTGACTTACCTTGTGCTGCTGAGTGCCAGTGAGGAGCGGATTGGAGGCTGGTGTGATGACGGACAGTTGTTGGACTTGAACCTGGTGCCATGTGCAGAGCTGCTGCCATTTGGTATTTTTACAAGATTGTAACATAAATCCTCACCTTTCAAAGATAAAAGGTACTGCAGATGCTGGAGAATCCGATGATAACAAGCATGGGGCTGGATGAACACAGCAGGTCAAGCAGCATCATAGGAGCAGGAAAACTTGACGTTTCGGGCCTAAACCCTTCATCAGAAATGGGGGAGGGGAAGAGGGTTCTGAAATAAATAGGGAGAGAGGGGGAGGCGGATAGAGGATGGATAGAGGAGAGGATAGGTGGAGAGGAGGCAGACAAGTCGAAGAGGCGGGGATGGAGCCAGTAAAGGTGAGTGTAGGTAGGGGGGTAGGGAGGAGATAAGTCAGTCCAGGAGGACGGACAGGTCAAGGGGGCGGGATGATGTTAGTAGATAGGAG
>JAHRHZ010000062.1:20458444-20525230 GCA_024137785.1 Ginglymostoma cirratum
GTGTATTCCAGGTAGCTGTGGGAGTCAGTGGGCTTGAAATGGACATCTGTCTCTAGGTGGTTGCCCAAGATGGAGACAGAGAGGTCCAGGAAGGAGAGAGAAGTGTTGGAGATGGTCCAGGTGAACTTCAGGTTGGGGTGGAAGGTGTTGGTGAAGTGGATGAACTGTTCGAGCTCCTCGTGGGAGCATGAGGCGGCGCCGATGCAGTCATCAATGTAACGGAGGAAGAGGTGGGGTTTAGGGCCAGTGTAGGTACGGAAGAGGGATTGTTCCACATAACCTACAAAGAGGCAGGCATAGCTTGGACCCATGCGGGTACCCATGGCCACCCCCTTTGTCTGTAGGAAGTGGGAGGAATTGAAAGAAAAGTTGTTGAGGGTGAGGACGAGTTCGGCTAAGCGGATGAGGGTGTCGGTGTCGGGGGATTGGTCCGTTCTGCGGGACAGGAAGAAGCGGAGGACCTTTAGGCCATCAGCATGGGGAATACAGGTGTATAGGGACTGGACGTCCATAGTAAAAATGAGGTGTTGGGGACCTGGGAATTGGAAGTTCTGGAGGAGGTAGAGGGCGTGGGTGGTGTCACGGACGTAGGTAGGGAGTTCCTGGACCAAGGGGGTGAAAATGGAGTCTCCTCACCTTTCAATCCTCTTTTGTATAACAACATTATATTTTTTTACTCTGTAAGATTTGTACCTAAGTACTTGTACCCAGATGGCATCATAAAATGCAACCAATGTAAAAAATTTTCACCGTACTCCTATACTTCTGTACTGGAGTACAAGTGACAATAGAGGATATTCTATTCTATTTTCTATTCTAAGCTCCTGAGTGATCTGATTTGATTTGATGTATTATTGTCACATGTACTGAGATAAAGTGAAAAGAATTGTTTTGTGTGCTATCCAGACAAATTGTACCTTACGTAAGTACATCAGAGTAATGAGACTGAATGCAGAACACAGTGTTACAGCTAATGAGAAGGTACAGAGAAAGATCAACACTAATATACAAGAGGTCGGTTCAGAAGTCTAATAACAACGGGGAATAGGCTGGTCTTGAATCTGTTGGTACGTGTTTTCAAACTTTTTAATTATGTTGCTGCTTTCCCTAGGCAGTGGGAAGCATGGATGGAGTCAATGGAAGGAAGACTGGTTGATGAAGGGTCTAGGCCCAAAACGTCAAGCTTTCCTGCTCCTATGATGCTGCTTGGCCTGCTGTGTTCATCCAGCTCCACACCTTGTTACCTCGGATTCTCCAGCATCTGCAGTACCTATTATCTCCGATACAATTTTAACCCCACTGCGAAGCCTCTTCTAAGGATGCCTACCCTGAAGAAATTATCTCTTTTTGTGATGGACTGGACTGCGTTCACAATGCTCTGTAATTTCTTGTCGTCTTGAGCAGAGCAGTTGCCATATCAAGGTGTACTGCATCCGGCTAGGGTGCTTTCCATGGTGCATCTATAAAAATTGGTAAGAGTCATTGTGGACATGCTGAATTACTTAAACCTTCTGAGGAAGTAGAGGCATTGGTGTGCTTTCTAGACTGTTGTATCAATGTGGATGGACCAGGATAGATTGTTGTAATATTTATTCCTCGGAACTTGAAGTTCTCGAACACCTCTACCTCAGCACCATTGATACACAGGGGTGTGTCCTCCATTTCCTGGAGTCAATAACCAGCTCCTTCATTTTGCTGACATTGAGGGAGAGATTTCTGTCTTTACACTATGCCACTAAACTTTTTACTTCTTTCCTGTACAGTCATAGAGTCATAGAGCTGAACAGCATGGAAACAGACCCTTTGGTCTAACGTAGCCATACCAACCAGATATCCTAAATTAATCTAGTCCCATTTGCCAGTGTTAGGCCCACCTCCCTCTAAACACATCCTATTCATATACACATCCAGATGCCTTTTAAATGTTGTAATTGTACCAGCCTCCACCACTTCTTTTGGCAGCCCATTCCATACATGCATCACCCTCTACATGAAAAAGTTGCACCTTAGATTCCTTTTAAATCTTTCCCCTCTCACCTTAAACTTATGCTCGCTAGCTTTGCACTCCCACACCCTGGGGAAAAGACCTTGTCTATTGACCCTATCCATATCCCTCATGATTTTATAAACCTCAATAAAGTCACCCCTCAGCCTCCAATGGCCCAGGAAAGATAGTCCCAGCCTATTCAGCTTCTCCCTATAGCTCAAACCCTCCAACCCTGGCAACATCCTTAGAAATCCTTTTTCAATCCTTTTTAGTCTGACAACATCCTTCCTATATCAGAGAGAACAGAATTGCACACAATATTCCGAAAGTGACTGAACCAATGCCCTGTACAGCCGCAACATGACCTCCTAATTCCTACACTCAATGCACTGACCAATAAGGGCAAGCATATCAAATGTCTTCTTCACCATCCTATCTACCTGCGACTCCACTTTCCAGGAACTATGAACATGCATTCCAAGGACTCTTTGTTCAGCAACACTCCCCAGGTCCTTACCATTAAATGTATAAGACCTGCCCTGATTTGCCTTTCCAAAATACTGCACCTCACAGTTATTTAAATTAAACTCCATCTGCCACTCTTCAGCCCATTGGCCCATCTGATCAAGGTCTCGTTGTCCTCTGAAGTAACCTTCTTTGTTGTCCACTGTACCTCTAATTTTGGTATCTGCAAACTTACTGACCATACCTTCTATGTTCGCATCCAAATTATTTATATAAATGATGAAAAGCAGTGGACCCAGCACAAATCTTTGTGGCACACCACTGGTTACAGGCCTCCAGTTTGAAAATCAACCTTCCACCACCACTACCTGTCTTCTACCTTTGAGCCAGTTCTGTATGCAAATGGCTAGTTCTCCCTGTATTCCGTGTGATCTATCCTTGCTAACCAGTCTACAATGAGGAACCTTGTTGAAAGCCTTACTGAAGTCCATACAGATCACGCCCATTGCCCTACCCTCAATAATCCTCTTCATTACTTCCTCAAAAAATTCAATCAATTTAGAAAGACATGATTTCCCATGCACAAAGCCATGTTGATTATCCAATATCAGATCATGCCTTTCCAAATACATGTAAATCCTGTCCCTCAGGATTCCCTCCAACAACTTGCCTACCACCAATATCGGGCTCACCAGTCTATAGCTCCCTGGCTTTTCCTTAACACCTTACTTAAATAGTGGCACATTAGCCAACCTCCACTCTGCCAGCTCCTCACCTGTGGCTATTGATGTTACAAAATCTCAGCAATATCTGTACTCTCTCTCGTCCTTGTTTGAGATTTGACCCTCTACAGTGGTGTCATCAGCAAATGGAGTTAGAGCAGAATTTAGCCACAAGGCCATGAGTACATAAGGAGTGTCGTGAGCGGCTGAGTACTCAGCCTTGTGGGGGCACCAGTGTTGAGGATTATGGAGAAGGAGATGTTATCACCTATCCTTACTGTTTGCAGCCTGTGGGTCAGGAAGGTGAAGAATCAGTTGCAGAGGGGGGAGCAGAGTCCTAGGTCTTGGAATTTTGATATGTTTGGAATTATGATATTGAAGGTGGAGCTAAAGTTAATAAATAGGATTCTGACTTAGGTGTCCTTGTTGTCTAACAGTTCCAGGAGTGAGTGTAGGACCAGGGAGATAGTGTCTGCCGTGGACCTATTGTTACAGTGGGCGAATTGTAGTGGATCAGGGCAGTCTGGGAGGCTGTAGTTGATGTGTGCCATTACTTGCTTCTCAAAGCATTTTATAATGATGGATGTCAGAGGCACTGGGTGGTAGTCATTAAAGCAGGTTGCCTGATTTTTCTTTGGCACCAGGATGATAGTGGTCTCCTTAAAGCAGATGGGAACCTCCATTCGGAGAAAGGAGAGGTTAAACATGTCTGTGAATACTCCTGCTAGCTGGTCCACACAGGATCTGAGTGCACGGCTGGGGACTCAATCCGGGCCAGTCGCTTTCCGTAGATTCACTCTCAAATGTGGCATGATTTATACAAACTTCACATTTTGTTTTTCTTCTTGTCATAACTCCAGAAAGCTGCTGATGATTTTAAAATAGAAGCATTCATTTGAACTTCATTGCAAATCACTTCACTCATAGGAGTATTCAAGTTATTAGTAAGTCTTTACATACAATTAAAATAGCAACTCATGCATTCTACAAATCCTCTAAGCAAACAGAAAATACTTTGGTGCTGCCTTATTCTATTCGTAGAAATCTATTTTGTGTGTTGTGCAGGGGCTCATTAAAAACACCATTTGTGTCAATAATTTTATTCAATATTCCACCAGCAGGAAAACCGCCCACATGACTGGGGAATCAATAACAAGCAAAGCCTGGTAGGGGCAATGCCTATATGAAAATTCATCGAAATCTATACAGGTTTTTTAAATATCAAGGAGAATAAAAGCAATGTTTGTGTAAGTGACTGACATCTTAAGGAACCAATCAGGAGCTGGGAAATGATGTCAGTAAATTAACAATTATTTTTAAGAAACTAATGAGAATTATTGCATGCTGCTAAACTAATTTGAGATAAATCATGTGCTGTTCATGCCATGGCAAGACATTCGGTGTTCAGAATACCTGTGATAATACACACAGGCATGGTGTTAACAAGAGTTAATAAGATATAACCTTCAGTGAATTGGTGACCAGAAAGAAAACAGAAAAAGAACAACTTTAATCAACAGAACAGAACAGAACAAAAGACATGCATCCAGTCAGCCAGACATAACAAGCTGGTGTTCCTACATGGAAAGAATGAACAACTGCCTGTATTAGGTATTATGTTTCCGCACAGATCATTAACAAAAATTATTCCACAAAATTTATTAAAACATATTTGTACCCAGAATGATCTCAGAGCTAGTCAGGAATAGAGGACAAAGACAAAGTTCTGGAGAAACTCAGCAGGCCTGGCAACATCTGTAGAGAGAGAAACAGAGTTAACATTTCAAGTCCAGTGACCCTTTGCCTTCTGTAACAGTTTTTGTTTCATATTTTCAGCATTCACAGCTCCTGGTTTTTATTACAGGACTAGAGGGCCTTTAGATGAGTTTTCTGCACTCAGTCTATAACTGCAATTTACCTAAGTCTAACAATTACAGTTAATGTGGACTTGCAACACCTTTCAGTATAAAATTGACAAGGGTTTGTTTCTCTAACACTCCCTCTGAATCTAAGAAAGTTTGGAAATTTATGGCCAGGTTCTCTGTACTTTCTACTTTGACTTCCCTCTGAATCCTTAGATGCATCTAATTTAATCCTTGTTTGTCGTATCAATTTTAAGTACAAGGAGCATATCTAATACCTCCTCCTTATCATCAGTTTTAAACTCTTCAAGCATTATATCCTCTTTCAGCATGACCTTGAGCAGCAGCATCTTCCTACAAAGTATCCAGTTAATACCTCAGCCATGCTCCCATTAATTATTCTTATTCTGGATTGTTCCTTGTCATTTTCCAAAGCCCACACACATTTTATTATTCAATAATCATTTTACCTGAAATGTTCCCCTCCCGTCACTTGTAAAATTGACCCACCTCTTTCCTGAAAACCAGGTCCAGCATTGCCCCCTTTCTCATTCAACTGGAAACATAGAAAATTCTTCTGAACACTCACTCGGGACTCAACCCTCTTTTTCACATTTACAGGACTACCACCTCAGTCAATATTCAGATAGTTAAAGTCCCCCATTAAAATTACTTCATAATTCATGCTCTTCTGTGTAATAACCTTGCAAATGTATTCCTTTGCATCTTTCCCACTAGTAGACTGCAGGCTACAGTAATTCCTGACAAACCTTGTTGCTGTGTTCCTGATAAATGTAATTTTAAACAAAATAACATGAAGCAAATCACATTTTCAAATATGAACAATCTAAAAGCTTTGCTTATGTTCTGCGTAATCTTTCTTGTAAGAGAAAGCATTAAAAAATCTGTGAGTTCAAACACTTTATATTTCCAAATTCCTATATAATTGAAATTCCTTTCAAAGGAAAATGAATTAATCAATATAAAAGAAATGCACTAACTCTCTCTTCTTAAACCCTGCTCAAGGCTCCTTCTGCTTGGCAACACACCAGCTCCCCCTCACTCCCACTCACTGACCTCTGGCTCACTGACCCTGTGGCTCATGTCTCTCCCACTCTCTGGCTGACCTATCTTCCAGTGTGAAGTCTTCCACTCCCTGGGCTGTGGATATCCATGTGTGCACTCTTAGTGACTGCTGACTCTTCATCCTAGAATAAAGCTCATTCCTGATGTACTGGAACTCTCTTTTACTTAGTCACTGGAATAGCAATTGTCTTTGGAACTCCTTGGCACAGTTAGTTGTGGGTATAGAGTCCTTGGATATCTTTAAGGCTGAGATAGATACATTCTTGATCAGCAGAACATTGTGGGGAAAGGGCAGGAAGGTGGATGTGAGGAGTATCAGATCAGCCATGATCCTATTGAATAGCGGAGCAGGCTCGAGGGCCCAAACAGCCTAATGCTGTTCTTATTTCTTATAGTCTCACATTGGCATAATAAGGTTACTCAATACAGCTCTCTGGTGTAATGTTTAAAATCTCTTTCACTACATGCTTATTTACGTCTGAAGTTTCTTTAAAGCTGCCTTGCTTGTATTTGTTGATGTCCTTCTAATATACCATTATGACTTACATATTTCATTATGCTAAATCTAGTTTTGTTTGCATTCAGTGGGGAATCAGTAACCTTCTTCATGTTTACAATTAAAGGTTAGTATATACATTTACATTCCTTCTAGCAAGCCCATTTTTAAGTGTTTTAATCAATCTGTTGAGACATATAATGACATACTTTCATGGCAGGTGGGACATTTATCCAGATTTTCTGACACAGAGGAAGTCTTTTTTTATTATGTTGACAGCAGCTTTGAAATTAACCTGTGACTCAATAGTTTTATTTTGGCTCTTGTATAGTTTGAATTTTGTAGGTTGAATTCCAATTGCAGTGATTGAGCGTACAATCTGGACTGATACTCCCAAAAGGAGTGCTCAATTGTTAAGAGTGATGTTATCCTGATGATATGTTTAACTGATCTCCCAGTTGACCTTTAGCCTGAAAATTAAAGTTCCAAGCACTTGATCATGAAGGGGAAGAGCAGATGAGTTTTTCATAGAGTCCTGTCTAACACTTTTTCCCTCAAACAACATCACTAAAACAGATTTTCAGTCATTCTCCTCATGAATATTCATGTAAGTTTGCTGTGCACAAAGTGAGGGCCGTGTTTCTGAAAATGCAGCCCTGACTATCTTTCAAAAATCTTCCAAAATTCTCTCAGTTTAGTGTTACATTTGGATTATTAAGTTGCGTCTCACTTAAGGAAATAAGAAGAAACCCAGAAATTATAGATTTTATTATTAACATTTGTAGTGTAAAGAATGTTGAAATCTGTCATAAACTGAGCACTTGGAGGAAATTGAGCTGAGTAGAGCAAGCCATCATGGTTTTTTTCTAACTTAATGAAGCTAACTTAAATTCTTGAGGAAGAAACAAAAGAAAGAGCCAAGGGAATGCTTGTGGATGTAATGTACATGGATTTCCAGAAGGAATTGTTCAATGTTCCACGAGAAATTATTAACTAAATGTAAACCTCACAGAACTGTACATAAATTATTGGCCAAATAAGATGACTTGCTGAGATGGTAGAAAGTGGAATGCAGAGATAATGGGTATGTGTTCAAATTGGGAGCAAATATTAATGGTGCCCAGAAGGATCTGTGTTGGGACCCCAAATATTTATTGTGTGATGACGTGTCTATGTATATATAAATCATAATCATTCTTAGAATTAGATTTCGGCAAATAGGTGCTGTTTTATGGAAAGTGGTCACTTTTTAAAAGAAAACAATTTTGGAGAAGCTTTCCAAACACTGATGAAATCAACATTTATTAAAGCAGATGATTACATAGCCCTGTGTGTTAACAGAAAATGTTTATGCTACTAAGTTTATGGCAGATAGAGTAAATATGTAAAACCATTAGCATTGATTTCAGTTCAGAAGAATCAAGGATAAGCAAGTTTGTTATTGAATATTCAATACAGAAGACACCAGTGTTGAGTTTAGAACCAAGTTTAGTCTCTTACCTGAGAGAAGTTTAGGATTATTCAGAGAACCGATCACCTGAACAGAAGGATATAGTTGCATAGTTGTTGGTCAGAAATCTAGAGGTTATTACAACTGAGAACATTTAGACACTTGGTTCTGAGAAAAGTTTGCATCAGCAGAATTAGAAAGGGTCCATTGAATTGTCTTCACAGTCCGTGGCAGTGAAACTGTCAAGAGTCAATTAAGTAGAGTGCTAAAGATTCAGGACAGGCATGTAATTTCTCTGGATTTGAATCTCTGAAATGGATAATATTGCGAAAAAAACATTGAGATATGTATTTTAGATTTTCCTAACTGTCTTCTATATTTAAATAAATTGATATGCTTTTTATTCTTCTTTTTTGTCATTAACGTCTGTTCTGTTGTTCAAGAAAATCTGCAGAAAATGTGATTATGTTTCAGAGACTAACCATCATGTTACCTAACCAATCAAAACAAAAAAAAACTATCTATCTAGGTTTTATTCCGGGATCTAACTTGTTCTGTAAAACCAGCAGCAGCAATCATAACAACACATTTATTGATGATTTATGTATAATATTACATCATTCCCAATCTGCTGATGGTAAAATTGGTTGAATCATAGTAAGTGTCAGTAGGAAAAAGACATTGATAGATTAAAAAGATAGTCATTGATCAAATGAGCAAACAAACGGCGGCAAATGGATTTCAACAAACTAATTTTGAGATTGTTTGTTTTGGAATAATATAAGATTAATCTAGTATATTTCAAATAATAAAAAGACAGATGTATCTATTTACTACTACATTTTAGCATTATATGAGATTATTCTGAAGATATATATATATATATAAAACCCCTTAGAATAATCTCATATAACGCTAAAATATAGTAGTCAGGTAGAAAATAACGTCAAAAATGCTACTTGAATATTTGCCCTATATCAGGGGTTAGAATAAAAAGAGTAGTTTAGCTGCAGCTATACAAATTCCTGGGTTGGATCATATTTGGAGTACTCATTTGGTTCTGGATACTGCAGCTTAGGAGGAATATATTGGTGTCAATGGCAATGCACTGTAGATTTACTAGAATTATTATCAGAGCTCCAAGGCATGGTTAAGGGCTAAGTGTGATTGCATAAACTAGACTTGTATTCCCTGGAATATGAATGGCAATGTGATTCAGTTATTTTGGACTTTGGAAAGATTTGATTGGATAAATGTGGGGAAACATTTTCCACTGTTGAAGAAGTCTTAAAAATTAGGGAAATCAATCAGGAGTGAAAGTAAGAAACATTTCTGCATCCAATTGGCAGTATAAAGATGGAAATCTGAGATTGAACAATTTTTTGTAGTCTAAGAATGAAGGGAGGTGGAACCAAGAGTGGTGGATAAAATTGTCATTGGGTCAAAATCCTTGCACTCCCTTCCCAATGGCACCGTGGGGACTGCAATGGTTCAATAAAGTAGTTCACTGTTACATTCTTAACTAGAGATAGGCTACACATCATATATGATCTCATTGAATTGTAGAACAGGCTTGGGGGATACGTTTCCACTTCACTGATGACACAATATTTTTTTTAGATGTTTTGAGATTGTGAAAGATGCCATAAAAGTGTAAGTTATTTCCTTCCTTTGTATAGATGCCTTCAAACATTATCCAGATTTGAGAGAACAAAGTCTACAAACTTTTAAAGTTTTCCCAGAATTCAACGGAATGAAGGTAAAGTTTCCATTGTCCTCGAGAACCATAGAGCTGCTGTCTCCTTAGGGAGAGAGAGAGAGAGAGAGACGACTGGCAGTGGTTTAACCAGAGGGGCAAGGTCACAAAGGAGAGATCTTCATGGTGACTTCATCCAGTGGGATGAGGGAATTTGAGGGAATATAAAAGAAATAATTGACAACTCCAAATAAATCATTTTACGAAAGTTAAGGAAAGTAAATTCTTCTTCCCACCTCCACACATTGCAACAGGCGTGTTCATGCTTTCAGGTACTGCAAACATTTTTGCCAATGAGCATTTTGTTTTGGGTTAAAGGAAGATGCTGCTTCAGATGCAAAAGAAATTCTAGCTTGTTTCTTGAAAGCTTTCAGGAATTCATGCAAAAACAATTCATGATCATGAATATGAATTTATGATCAATTTTGACTCTATCAAGGCACTCAATAGCTAATTCAGAAATACTATGCTTTCAGGAAGTACATTGTGGGGATTATTATGATGTGTTTCTTCAGACTGTAGAAAGTGGTGGATTGTAGAATTGAACCTTTGGATTTTTACCACATGGAACAAGAGAAGCTAAACCAATGCAGCAGGAAGTTGCATTTATGTGATAATGTTAATGTAGAAAAATATTTAATGGTGCTTCACAGAGGTAGGAGTAAAAGGTGGACACTGAGAAATGCAAAAGGTAATTAAAACATGACCAAAGAGTAAAATTCTTTGGAGATCATTAAAGCACAAGGGAATTTGAGAGTGTAGAACCTTGGTAGCTGAAAACATTTACCAATGTTGGGGTGAAGGGATGGAGAGGGAGAGAAAAGAAATGGAAGAATGGAAACTATAGGAAAGGCTTTTGGAATGGGCGAAGGTTGCTGTGATTTGGATGGGGCAAGGCCATGGTGTATTGATCAGAATTGATCAGAATTTCAAGTTGTGATGTGTTTCAAGGAACATTGGAGGTCTGCGAGTACAGTGTTAATGCGAGATCAGGATGTCTGTGGCAGCAGCTGAGTGTTAAATTAGTTTAAGCTTAGAGCAGGTAAAAGATTGAAGATTTGCCAGAAGAGGCTTGGAGTAATGCATTGTCACTGTCCAGAGTCCCCGCTTATTAACAATCAAACCAATTTGCGCTTCTAAGACATGATGCTTCCCATGGCGAATTCTCAAAGGAATCTGAGGGAAAGATAAATCAGTCCAGTGTCCACTGTCAATTATATTTTAGCAATAGTCGTACCCCCAAGAAAAAGCATGTGTAAGCCCATAAAATTTTTCAGGGAAATTTAAAGGCCCCAAACTTATCTAACCGCTGACAATGGGGATTCCCAGTTTATTGAGACGATGTAGTCCCTAATCAATGCTGAAGATCTTCAACGCTGGAAGTAGCGTTAATGATTATTTTGCAAATTTCTGCTTTGGTTCTTCTGCTTTGGTTATGATAACATCACAGACTGACATCCATTTATCGCCAATATTTTTTGTTATTATGAATATGAATATTATGAATTGTGCAGGTGCAGCAGGCGGTAAAGAAGGCAAATGGTATGTTGGATTTCATTGCAAGAAGTTTTAAGTCCAGGAGCAGGGATGTGTTGTTCTAGTTGTACAGGGCCTTCGTGAGGCCACACCTAGAATATCATGTGCAATTTTGGTCTCCTTTTCTGAGGAAGGATGCTCTCGCTTTTGAGGGAGTGCACCGAAGGTTTACTAGGCTGATTCCAAGAATGGTGGGACTGACGTATGAGGAGAGATTGACTAGTTTGGGATTGTTTTTGCTGGAGTTTAGATGAATGAGGGAGTGTCTCATAGAGACTCATAACATTCTAACAGGACTAGACAGGGTAGGTGCAGGGAGGATGTTCCTGATGGTGGGTGTGTCCATAACTAGGAGTCACAGTATGAGGATTTATGGTAGACAATTTAGGACGGAGATTAGGAGACATTTCTTCACCCAAGAAGTGGTGTGCTGTGAAATTCATTACCACAGGAAGTAATTGATGCCAAAACATTGAATGTATTCAAGAGGCAGCTAGATATAGAACTTGGAGCGAAGGGGACCAAAGGTTAAGGGGAGAAAGCAGGATAGGCTATTGAGTTGGATGATCAGCCATGATCATGATGAAAGGCGGAGCAGGCTCGAAGGGCCGAATGGCCTCCTCCTGCTCCTATATTCTCTGTTTCTTTGTTAATATGGTTGACATCATGATAATGACCAAATAATCTGTTGTTGTGATGTTGATTGAGGGATAAGTAGTGTTCCAAACACTCTACGTAATTGCTCTGTACATCTTTTCAAAAGAGCGATGGAATTTTTTCTGTCCACCTGAACAGGCAAATGAGGGGTGCAAATTTAACATCTCATCCAAAGATTGCCTTTTTTACAGAGCAGTGTATACTCCATGCTGCACATAAATGTCCACTTTGGTTTTCAAGTGTTCAACCCCTGGAATTGGATTTGAATGCAGACTCTCAGAATTACACACACCAGCTATAGCGAACCCATCCATGTAGCTTTAAACAGCTACTTAACTTCCACTGAAAGAATCAATTGTTATGATCTGAAACCCAATCACTCTGTTTGTACTCGTTGCACATTTCTTTTAACCAGCACTTTTTAAATTGGCAAACAGGTGACTTTTATTTTGCCTTGATGTTATTAATGATATTTCTCATGCAAAATGTCCTAAATTATTGTAACACAAGTGACAACTCTGCCATGTTTAACTTGTTAAATGTCTGGTTAGAGCTGATAGCAAGGCACAAATTGCTAGCAGCAATTTTAACAAATGAAACTTAACAAGTTTACCAAGGTTAGTCTGACTTCCATTTTAACTGAAGCCTTAACCTCTGAAAGGGTCAATGTTTAAATACATTAAAAATATAGGATTGTCACAGCAAACAGTAGCAGTCCAATTATTGGGAAATCAGTGATTTCCGAACTGATATTTTACACACAAGACTAAGGATATTTAGACTATCCTGGTGGCACACTTTGATAGTTATGTTACCTAAATTTTGATATCTCAGTTATGTTGTCATATACAATGATATTCAGTGTGCAAATGATTTGTCATGTTTTTGTAAGATGCTTAGCTATACTCATCTATCATTGTGCTTGTGCAAGGTGTATCCATTTAAAATGATGGGTTTATAACTGATCAATAAATAATTGTGTTGAATCTATTTGCTAACTAAGTTCTGTATTCACTTGCCTTGCAACTGCACAATAGGAATTGTCAGACAGATTAAGAACAAATTATTAAACAATTTAGGTGTCAACCATGACTAAGCAGTACAACTCTTTCCTCCAGAGATTTCAGCATATAATCCAAACTGACACGAAACATTAGAAAATAGGAACAGGAGCAGGTGTATTGGACCTTCAAGCCTACTCTGTTATTTAATATGGTCTTATCTGACAACGCTACACAGTAAATTGTTCCCACTTTTGCCCCAGCCCCATTGATCCTTTCAGCCCTAAGGACGATATCTATCTCCTCTTGAAATCATTCAATGTTTAGCCTCAACTTCTTTCTGAGGCAGAGAGTTCCACAGGCTCATCATTTTCTGGGTGAATAAATTTCTCCCGGAAATTTATCCTAAATGTATCCTTAGACCTTCATGCCTGGTTTTGGACACTCAGTTATCAGGAACATCTTTCCAGCATTTACCCTGTCTGGTCCTGATAGAATTTTATAGATTTTTATAACAACCTTCCTCATTCTTCTTAACTCCAGTGAATATAGTCTTAACCAATCCAGTCTCTCTTCATATATTAGTCCTGCCATCCCAACAATCAGTCTAGTCAATTTTCATTGCAATCCCTTTACTACCAGAACATCCTTCCACAGATAAGGAGACTAAAACTGTGCACAATTCTCCAGGACATAGCAGGAACTGCAGATGCTGGAGTCAGAGACAATCCAATGTGGAGCTGGAGGAACACAGCAGGTCAGGCAGCATCAGAGGAGCAGGAAAGTTGACATTTCTGGTCAGGACCCATCTTCAGAAGGGCCGCGACCTGAAACATCAACTTTCCTGCACCTCTGAGGCTGCCTTACCTGCTGTGTTCCTCCAGCTCCACACTGTGTTGTCTGTACACAATTCTCCAGGCATGGTCTCACCCAGACATTGTACAGTTGCAGTAAGGCTTCCCTGCTCCTATACTGAAATCTATGAAGGCCAACGTACCTTTTATCTTTTTTTACCACTTGTTGTACCTGCATGCTTACTTACAGCGACCGGTGTACAAGGTTTTGTTGCACCTCCCCCTTTCCCAAACTATTTCCATTCAAACAATAATTCACTTTCCTATTTTTGCTACCCAAGTAGATAACCTCAGATGTATTCATATTATACTGCATCTGTCATGCATTTGCCCACTCACTCAACGTGTCAAATCACACTGAAGCATCTCTGCATATTCCTCACAGTTCATTCTCCTTCACAGCTTTGTGTCATCTGCAAACTTGCACATATATATAGCTCCTTCATCTAAATCAATAATGCACGTTGTGAATACATTCTAGTGCAGTAGGCAGGGAGTGCTGCAATGTTGGGAATGCCATTTTTCAGATGAATTATAAAACTGAAGTTTGACCTGTCTTCTTAGGTGAATATAAAAAATTCTGTGTTATACTGCAAAGAAGCAAAGGGGAGTTCTCCCGGTGCCTCAGCCATTCATTATCTCTCAACAAGTATCGTTAAGAAAAAGATGAATTGATCAGCTATCTCACTGCAGTTTGTGGTAGCTTACCGAATACAAATTGGCTGTGAGATTCCTGCGTAACAACAGTGGCTGTACTGATTGTTTGCACTGTTTATATGTGACATAAATGTATTGACTTGAAGATTTTTTATCAATTATTTACAAGTAAAATGAATACATAAAGTACAGAGTAATCTTGAGCTACATTCTTTGACTAGAGTGTGAAATACAGGCTGTGGTCATGTGATGATATCCCGGCCTCAGTCTATCTGCACATAGAGCACTTATGGTAACACTCTGGGAGGTGGGGGTGCAGCAGTAATATACCGGACTCTTAATTCAGAACTCCAGGCTAATGTTCTGAGGAAATGAGTTCAAATCCAACCATAACTGATGATGAAACTTATATTTAATGAAAAGCTAGCCAATGGCAACTATGTAAACATTGTCCATTGTCATAAAAGCTGACCTAGTTCACTAATGTCGTCTTAGGGAAGTAAACTACCATCCTTGCCCGGTCTGGTTTACATGTGACACCAGGTCCACAGCAAAATGGTTGACTCTTAACTGTTGTCTGGGTAATTACTGTTAGGCTATAAGTGCAGTCCAATGACACCCACATTGCATGAATGAATAAAAAAATACACTGCTGTTAAAGAAGTAATATAACATCCCTTTCCGTTCCAAAGATAAATCTCATACACTTGGCTGTTCTTGAATCATAACTCAGTTGTTTGTTCTCTTGCTGTTCCATCGTGCCATCACCCTCTGATTGGGATCTTTGTGTCCACCATGCACATTGGCATACAGTACATATTCTTTAGCTGACTTCTGTCGCTTTTCGCAACGGTCCATTAGATGTTGTCATTTTGGAAAACCCAGGGTCACTGCACAATTTTGATACTTCTGCATGTAACCATCTTCCCATTGTAAGGTGTGAGATTCTGGTCTGTTGTCCTACGTGTAGGTGAGGTGGTTCTACAGCTCAGAATTTGGATAGGTCGTGCTTGGCAACAGCAATGTCACTTGAAGTATTGAAAAGACTCATGCCAGGGCCACCAGCTACAACAGCATAGAGAACATCTACACGCTCATGATTCTGTCAATCCCTTGACTGAAAATCTCCAATGATCGATTTACTACAGACCAAGATGATTTTATCTTAAGACACTAAATATTCCTCCAAATTTATAGTTGTCAGGTTTGTAAAGGCTAATTCTAATGTATCCACGGCAGACAAATTGTTTGCCATATTTGGCATGTTCAGCACACCTGGAAAAAATCATTTCTCTCCATGGGCTGCAGTATCTGGGCAGGTATTTCAGGGATGTATGTGCCAAATGGAGCATCCTCACAACATTACACCAGATCATCATTCTTACCAAATGAATGGTTGATAACATGAAATCACTTCTCTTGCAGCATAAGACAATGAAAGAAGATCTTTATGTTGCCAATTTAAGCTTCAAAGTGAAATGATTTATAGCTTTTAACTTTATTTTAGAGCTATTTTAGATTAGGAAAATTTCCCTGTTCACTTCTGCCCACTGAGTTCATGTCAGTGTATTCCACAATCACTTAGTCTTGGGTCTGTAGGTTTCACATAACCATCCCACAGGTAAAGAAACTGTCAGATATTCTTACCTTCATCCAAGCGGCCTCTTAATCTTAATAAACCTTAGCTGTGCTGTAGACATTCATGGTGTTAGAAGAGTCTGGTATTTCTTCTTCATAGGTATATTTTCCAATTAAGGAATATATAAGAGAGCAAGAGTCTGTTTTAGTTGTAACTGGAAAAAACTCAAATGAAACAATCTAAAGTTTATTAACAGAAATTGACAAGCAATATGCTTTACAAGGATAATTAAGCAGCTAAGCCAAAAACTATCAAAAGTTGCAACACCAAATCTTGTAAATTCAATTTGATGTTCTAACTATTTATAACTATTCAAGAATATCTAACAATATTTAATCAGATCTAAAAACAGGGTGTTCATCAAAGTTTAAGATAAAGCTTTACTTTAAAGACTATAGTGAATAAAATATCTTTTCCTAGGATAGAATATTTTTTGAGAAAGATTATCTGAGGGTTCCCAATACTTCTAAAATTTCAATAACAGGATCTTATTTTTATATGGGTCAGATCCCACTTCCTTCCTAAATTTGTGTGTTAATCCTCTGTATCGGTTCCTCCCACTTTCCTGTGATGATGTATCATTTAGCATTATTAATTATTAGGAACTGTGAGCTTTTATCTAGTTAATTTGCTTGTGCTGCTTTTAACTGCAATATGGACATTTCTTTCATATCTCCTTTATTCTTTCAATCATGAATGAAATCTGTAAAATCTTATCAGTAAAGATTTTGTTTCACTTCTTTGTCCTTAAGAATGCTGTTTGAGCCTAGTTGATGGTAATTGTGAAATAATAAGAATCTTTGCCATCACTTATCATTTGAATGCTTCACGATTTGTAGTTTCAGTATCTGTCCTGTAGTTAACATCTTGTTTTCGTGCCTAACTATGATGCCACCATATCCCTTTTCATACCTTCTTTTCAGTGACATAGAATCATAGAGTCGTAGGGTCACATGTCCAATTCATCCACGTTGACGAGATATCCTAAATGCATCTTGTGCTATTTTTCAGCTTTTGTCCTATATCCCTCTAAACCCTTCCTGTTCATGTACCAGTCCAGATACCTTTTAAATGCTGTAATTGTACCAGCCTCCGCCATTTCCTCTGGCAGCTCGTTCCATACATGCGTTATTCTCTGCATGAAAAAGTTGCCCCTTAAGTCCCTTTTAAATCTTACTCCTCTCACCTTAAACCTGTTCCCTCAATATTTGGGCTCTCTTACCCTGCCACTCCTCTGCATGCCTGATCAAGGTCCTGTTGTACACTGAGATAGTCTTCTTTACTGTCCACTACACCAGCAGTTTTAGTGTGTCTGGAAACTTACTAACCATGCCTCCTATATTCACAATGAAATCATTTACACAAATTACAAGAAGCATTAGACCCTATCGGTAACAGGCCTCCAGTCCACATAGACAATGTCCACCACTCTGCCTTCATCAATTTTCTTTATCACTTCTTCAAAAGACTACAAACTTCAAAAAACGGTGATCAAGTATTTGTTTGTACCTCTGCCTGTGCTGAGTGTGATTCTATTATCTTAATTAATACTGTACTTATGTCATTTCAATGTTCCCTTCTAAGTGTAACTTAATTTCAAAATGGACCTTTGTGAGTTTTCCTGCCAGCTGCAGTGAAGAATTTTATGATTTATTCCTCTTTGGCTTCAACCTTTAGAGATTTGTAATATCTTTGTGTATCCTACCTAAATAGTCATACTTATTTTTCAATCAATGCTATTTCCAACTAGACCTAGTTACAGGAACTTCACCTCTGGAAGTTGGGGGGTGGGGTTCTTCTCCTTAGATTTGAAAATGACATAATATGGTGTCACCAGCACCAGTAGAGATCATGATTGGAAGGCAAGTTAATTCCTGGCCAAAAGACCACAGGATGTGCCAATCTTCTCAACTGCCCTATGTTCATACGTCCATGTTGCAGTTGTGACAAAATGTACTGGTAGACAGCTTCAGGCATAAGTACATGAAAATTTATGCGTCTTGAGATACCAAGCTCATTTCTGTTGGGCCACTTGAGAGTGTCTAGCACCCTTTTTATCGTGGCAGGCCAACTTTCTATGATAACTTTCTGCAGCGCCTCCAGTTCTAGACTATTAGCTATTTTTAACTTAGTGGCAATGATGATAACCAAAATGCAATGGATTAAGTTTGAGCACATCTTCCACCTTGTTGTCCATACTTGTAGATCCAGCGGAACATTTTCACCCTTGTTTGAGTTCAGCAATCTGCTCAGCCTACCTGAAGTGATCATTTTAGTGCCATGTTTGTAGCAGATATCTGACCATATACTTTTGCTTGAAGTTACTTTGGTTGAAGTGGTGTATTTATCAGTGGTGAGCCAAATCATTCCAACTGGCTTCTGATCAGTTTCTATGGTGAATTGCTTACAGTATGGGTACTGTGAATGCTTTAGAATGCACTGCTGAAAGTGTAGTAGAGTTAGATTCATTTGAGGCTTTCAAGAGTGCATTAGATAATTATTTGAATAGAAGCTATGTAAAGGCTTATGGAAAAAAGGCACGGAAATGATATTAAAGTCATAATGCTCATCCAAAGAACTGGTGTAGACATAAATGGTCTCCTTTAAGTGACATTGGAGTCTTGTGATCACAATACATGTTCTATATTAGAGCAGTATGATATGAATGAAATTGGTTTGACATTTGCATGATGTTCATTTCTAGCCCTTTCTGTGAAGTGTAGAATTCCAGAATTACCATCTTCCTTGTGAGATAATGCTGCAGGGTGCAGTTTTCTGTTCACAATGCTTGTTTGAGAGATTCAACATGTACTGATAATCCTCCATTCATTCAAATTGCACATACTTCTTTTGAAACTCAGTCAGTGATGGTGCTCTATAAGGAAAGTTTTGTATATATGGTGCTGATAAGTTGAAGAATCCAAAATGCCTCTATAGATCTTCTTTGTTTTATGGGATAGGAATATGTCTTCTATCTTTGACTTTGCCCAGATCACGATATATTCAGGTCAAAGAATCTATAGACCGTAAAAGTTGATCTGCCTTGCATCCACCTGGCACTTCTTGGTGTTGGAAATGACTCATTAATGGAGAGTTACAACCCACCAGGTGTTGAAGGTTCCAATAACGCTCTTCTTTGGTTTTGCTTAATACAACACTATTATCTGCAAATGTGTATGCATCCAGGCACACTTTCTGTCCTTATGTTGATACATCAGATCTTGACTGACAGATAAACCAAAGCGGGTAATTTCTTGAAATAATACCTTCCATATGCTAGTTCTGATGGTTTTGAGGTTCTGAGGTTCATTAGATACTGAAATCTGGCCTTAAACTTGGAAAAAATAATTGGCTCATCTGAACTTCTTATTCAATTCCTCTAGTGTTGGAATCTTATGTGGGTATCCCTTTGGGAAAAGTTTTAAATGCTTTAAATCCAGACTTACCTTAATTGTGTCTTCATTTCTTAATATGCACACGACCACTGAAACTTCCTATGGCATCTAACCTATTTGGGTACAGTTGTTGTAAGCCCTAGGCTGACTCAATGTAAATATTCATTGTCTCTTCTGCCACCATGGATTATTGTGTCTTCATTTCTTAATATGCACACTACCACTGAAACTTCCTATGGCATCTAACCTATTTGGGTACAGTTGTTGTAAGCCCTCGGCTGACTCAATGTAAATATTCTTTGTCTCTTCTGCCACCATGGATACCTTGCTGATTTAGTGATTAGCCACAAAACTGAGATCGTACATGCTAATAGTCCTGCCAATGCTTGTCCACTCATGTTCTTTAGGCAAAACGTTAGCAGCATCCATGCCAAATTTCCATAAATGCTCTGCATTTTTAATGCGCCAAAGAAAGGGAAGGTGACCCACTGAATGCAGTTAATTTAGCTGTTGTCATTTGTACTGTTGAGGTCCAATAATCCAGGTACATGCCCTTCAGAATTCAGACAGGAATAACGCTTGTAGTAGCTCCTGTGTCAATTGTGGTTTTGAGTTTTTGTATTTGACAGTTTTTTTTTCTGGACAAATGAAGTTGGTTGTGGCAAATGTTTCTAGTTGTCTGACATTATTCACACAATGTGGGAAGTCTGTTTGCCATCTGGTTGAATGGTTTTGTCTTGGGTCAGTCTTGCTGTAAAGTTTGTGTATTGGATTACATTTACATTGTTACATTAGATTACAGACCTCTGGCACACACTTTGTTGCTCTTGCCATTCTGTTCTGTGTATCTTCTATCTAGCTGCACCCAGTTGTAGCCTCTGGCTATGTCTTTGGAGTCCAATTTCTTGCGTCTATTGGTCCAGTGTCCTTGTGAACTGCAGGTCTCTCATCGATCTTGGACTACAAGGCAACTTTGTAGTGGGTTCAACAGACTAGACTTAGCACACAGCTTGCTTATTTTTGTGTCCTAGTTACAATGCCATTATATTGGCTGTGCCTAGTGCTTGCAGGTGTTGTTATTTGGCAATAATAGCTCCTATTTTCTGCCAACTGCTAGCAGTGAATCAATTCTGTGACACCTCTTTTTAGTAACAGGTCTTTTTTGGAATGCTTCAATACATGTTGAAGCAATCACTGGCTTTATTATTTGCTCTGACAGTTCAGTCTCTGAAAAGCCACATATTGTTGTCAGTGTTACAACATTTACTGACAAATTATCTATTGATTCCTGTGGCTATTGACTATAGGACATCACCTCAAGGCATGAATTCTAAAATTTACTCTTACACAAAGCTGACCTTCTAGTTCTACATATTTGTAAGGTTCTTTCGGTCCTCTTCCGATTAGCCACAGATGTTAATTCTGTGTAAATCCCACCCTTGCGTCCCACCTCCACCCCACCACCTCCATCACCTCCACCACTGCCACCACCACCCTTTCTAACCACCTTCAGTATTTCCATTTGCCTATCCGGTTCTGCATTTGCCTAGCATATGAGGCATAGATTATTTGTGGGATGGATCCATTACTTGCTAATTATGAGTCCGAGCTAGTTGTTGTCCAGGTTCAGCTGTGTATCAACAGGGCTGTTAAAACATCAGTATTTTAGTCATAAATAGTACTGACAATTATGCAGCCAATTATGTGAACATCAGCACTTTTGAGCTTATAATGGTGAGAAGGTCATTGAGGAAGCAGCTAAAAATGGATGGGCCAATGATGGTATACTGAGGAACTCCTGCAGTGAGGTTCTCGGGCTGAGATGATTGACCTCCATCAATTACAGCTATCTTCCTTTGTGTGAGGTACAAAGTCAGTCAGTGGAGAGTTACCTCCAATCCCTATTGATTCCAAATATTGCTAAGGCTTCTTGAAACCATACTTAGAAAAATCCTTGATGTCAAGTACAGTCACTGACACCTCACCTTTGGATTTCTGTTCTTATGTCCATGTTTGTACCAAGAATCTAATGAGATAGGGAGTTAAGTATTCTGGTGGAATCTAAATTTGGTGTCAATGAGCAATTTACTTCTGAAGGGGATCTTATTTCTATGGATAGGACTTACTTGGGATATTTTTCATATAGTCGGTGTTACAGCTGTCCTGAAACAGATTTGTTATGGACCAGACCAAGACCCCTATAGCTGTATCAAGGAGACAGCCTAGACTCTAACTTTTATCTTATTTAAAGGCTGTCTTCTAGATGTAATTCGATTTGTCACACAAGTTAGCTTTAAGCAAAACACACTTTATTCTTACCTTCAGTTCACCAAAGATCTTCATAAAGCACCTTCCAAACCCATGACCATTTCCATCTAGAAAGACAAGAGCAGCAGATATATGGGAAAACCACCACTTTCAAGCTCCCTTCCAAGCCAATCACCATCCTGACTTGGAAATATATCGTCATTCCTTCACTGTTGCTGGGTTAAAATCCTTGAATTCCCTCTCTAATGGCATTGTGGGTCAACCCACAACAGGTGGACTGCAGCTCAGCACCACCTTCTCAAGCGCAACTAGGGGTGGGCAATAAATGCTGGCCAGCCAGAGATGCCCACATCACACAAAATGAATAAAAAATGTTAAAATACTAACAAAAGACAGAAGAATTTATATAACTTTAACTCTTTTGAATAACTTAACAGAATAATAGATTTGTTAATTACTAACAGCAACTGTTCCAGTATAGTAACATCTCATAAACACACCCTTGGCAAAGGCAAAGTCAGTAAAATAGATTGTCTCACATGCAATCCCGGCTGCAGAAAGAGAACCCAAGCTTTTAGCTCTAACAGACAGAGAAGTATAACAGCTTCATAGCCAACTTCAAAACTCCAACAACTGCTGAAAGCTAAACTAAAACCTTGGTTCTGGGGGAGACTGACTTCACGCATTCGTGCTGCTTCTGTTCTTCCAACATTAAAGAATAAAGTCCCTAAGCCTCACAAGCCGTGGAGGCCACCTATGGCATTAAACCTCTCTTCAAAACGACGGGACAAAATATACCTCTTAAAGCCATAGTACCGGCACAGATTGATCAGAGGTATGGTTAGTTATAAAGCATTCGTATTGCCAGCAGTTTCTCAGATACATTGCCTTTGTGATATCTAATGTCTACAGCTATTTCTTGGTCTCGTATGAGATGAATGAATAGCTTGAAGACTGGCGTCTGTGATGTTGAACTCCTTGATGCCATATCAGTTAAATGCTGTCGATCTAAAGTGCATTGACTGATTTGTTTTGATGTTTGGAGCAAGGCTATAAAGAGGTCAGGTGCTGAGGAAGCAGATGTGGATCTGCACTTCTGGCTGAAGACAGGTGCAAATGCAATAATCTTGTCATTTACAGTGATGTGCTGGGCTCGACCAACTTTGAGGGTGTGATATTGCAGGAGCTTACTCGCATTGAGTTGCTTACTTGTCCACAATCATTTATGACTGGATGTGGCAGGAGTGCAGAGTTTAGATCCAATCTGTTGCTTGCGGGATTGATTTGGCCTTAATGCATGCTACTTCTACTGTTCGGAATGCAAATAATCCCATGTTGCAGCTTCACCACGTTGATACCTCATTTTTACATATGCCTAGTGCTGCTCTTGGTGTATGCTCCTGCACTCTTCTTTAACCTCAGGTTGATTTCTCGGCCTTATCCTGGCAGTAGAATGGGCCATGGGGCAATGGTCTGTAGTGGAATACAGTTCTGCTGCTGTTGATGGCCTAAAGTACCTCATGGATACCCAGTTTGAGTTCCACATGCATTTGACGTCTGTTCCATTCTGCATGGTAGTAGTGCCTCCACACAATGGAGGTCTTCTCAATGTGAGGACAGGACTTCCACTGCAAAATGACTATGCAGTGATCAATACTGATATGCATCAGTGAGAGGTATATTCGTGAGGATAAAGTGTAGAAAGTTTTTCCCTCTTATTTTTTTCCCTCACCACATACCACAGACCCAGTCGAATAGGTATGCCTTTTCTGACATGGCCAGCTCAGACAATAATGACGTTGCTGAACTATTTTTGAAGAAGGGCATTGAAATCACCACATAGAGTCAATTATGTGCCCTTGCCAACTACAGTGTTTCTTATAAAGGTGTTCAATGTGGAGTATTGATTTATCAATTCGTTGGTGGATTGGGGCGGGGGGTGGCATTGGTGGGTATGTGTGAGTGTAGATAGTAATCAGCAGGATGTTTTATTTTCCCTATTTGACCCGATGCCACGAGACTTCATCAGTTCTGCAGGACTCCCTGACCAACTCTGTCCTGACTGTGTCGCCTCTCCTGGAGGGTCTGTTCTACTAGTGATGTTTGGGACATGTCAGTATGGTGTGAGTAAGACTATGCATGATTTTGCTTAACCAGTCTGTGGGACAGCTCTTCCAATTTTGGCACATGCCCCTAGATGTTCGTAAAGATGATTTTGTAGGGTTGTCAGGGCTGGGTTTGCCATTGTTTCTCGTGCCGAGGTCAATTCTAGACAGTCCGTCTAATTTCATGCCTTGCTTTAGACTTTGATACAACTTAGTAGTTTGCTAGGCTATTTCAGAGGTCAGTTAACAGTCAATTACATTTCTGTGGGTTTGGAGTCCCTGTAGATCAGGCAAAGTAAGGATGATAGATTTTTTTTCTCTTTAAACGGTATGTGCAAACCAGCTGCATTTTTTTAAATGGCAATCAACAATGGTTACAAGGGTAATTTTTTAATTGCAAATGTTTTTCATTGAATTCAAATTTGAATCCTTATCCCTGGACCATCTGGATAACTAGTCCAATACTACGATGCCACCACTTTCCCCAGGTTCTCAGTTTGGAAAAAAAGCCTTCAACTCTTCTCTTTTCTGTATTTTCTTTCTTCTGACTTTTGTGCTGATTGGGAACTTCTGACTGTGGGAGGGCTTTTGAATCTCACCAATAGTATTCAAGCTGTAATCACCGAATATTTTTTTGTTCTGCCTTTTTTTAACGACACAATCACTTCAGCGGATAATGCAGTGATTGTGCTATTTCCTATAAAAAAACCAAATGAGGTATGTGTATTCCATTTAGTTGACAACCTTTTCACAGAACCATTGAATCACAGAACTGTTACTTGTAGCAGGAGTCTATGATGTCTGCATCAAATCTGAATGCATATCATCACGAGGTGTCAATTTTCTGCTTCCCATAAATGTGAATATTGTTTCTGTTTAAATAACCACCTAATTCCCTCATGAATGCCTCAGTTAAACCTGCCTCCCCTACAATTCTAGGCTGTGCATTCCACACCCCAAATACTTACTGTGTGAAAAACCTTTCCTTGTATTGTATTTGTTTCTCTTGCAAATTACCTGATAATTGTGCCTTCTTGTTTTCAGTTCTTTTATGAAAGGCAACAGTTTTTTTCTCTATCTACTCTGTCCAACTCCCTCATGGTTTTCAAACATCTCAATTTAGCCTTTTCCTCTCCAAGGAAAACAGTCCCAACATCTCCAATCTATTTTCATGACTGAAGCTTTTCATTGCCAGAACAAAAACAAAGTTGCTGGAAAAACTCCACAGGTCTTGTAGCATCTGTGAAAGAGAAAAGAGTCAACATTTTGGATCCTGTGACCCATCCTCATTGCTGGGACCATTCTTGTAAATCTCTTCAGCACTCTATCACACTTCCTAAGGTTTGGCGCCCAAAACTGGACACAATATTCCAGCTGAGTTTGAACTAGTGTCTTAAACAAGTTCAAGATAACCTCTTTGCTCCTGTACTTCATGCCCCTGTTACTAAAGCCTGTGATACAGTATACTTTATTAATCACTCTCTGTACCTGTTCTGTCAACTTTAGTGATTTATGTACAAATAAACCCAGGTCTCTTTGCTGCTATATATCTTTTAGGAGAGCATTCTCGATGTTTCACTACATCTCCACATTTTTCTACTAAAATATATGACCTCATACTTCTCCACATTCATCTGAAACCTATATGTCCACATCACCAACTAGTCAATGAGCTTTTGTATCTTTTTTAGTTTATAAGACAGCTAAGTTTTGCATCATTTGCAAACTTGGAATTTGTCCCTTGCACCAATGTGTAAATTATTAACGTATATCAGGAAATGCAAGGGTCCCAAAACTAACCCCTGGAAAACTTAACTACAACCATTCCTCTAGCCAAAAAAAATCCATCAATCATCATAGTCTGCTCTTTATCCCTCAGACAATTTTTCAATGGCAGAGCCCAAGCTGGAGCAGGGCATTGGGCCTGGGGAGTGGCAGGTGAAGGAGGAGGCCTTCAGCAGCAGTGGCAGCAACACCAGGATGAGCTGGAAATGACTCCACCCCAACCCGGGATTTCTCGGTGAGCGATGAACAGGTCCCAGGCTGAGTCCCCCAGCCCAGACTTGCAGGCTAGACCAAGGTTCCAGGTCCGCAGCTAGGCAAAGGTGCCTAAAGGAGAAGTGGCAGTCTTGACCTGGTGTGGTGACCTTATTTCCATATGGACATCTTCTTCATCTTCGGCTTCTAAATATTCCAACAGTCCACTAGGCAGTTTTGTCGAGGAGTGAAGGTCTCAGCTGGACACAGTGGTCTTCTGCAGAGGCTTCCGGCCCAGTATTCCAGCAGCCCAGTGTGACAGTCTCATCCTGGTGTGGTTTTCTCATCAAGGAATGGAGGTCTCATCCCAGCTGTGTCTTCAGGGTATTCCATTGTTCCTTAATCAGCTTTCACCAAGCACAGGATCCATTAACTGAACTGTGATGAGCTTTGACTTAATTTTACTTTATTATTTTACTTTTTTAAATTATGTATGACTCTGGTCATTGATGTAGGTGTTGTGGTGGGGCGACATAAAAAAAACTTTTCACTGTATTTTTGATGTAAAGTACATGCGACAATATATTTCTGTTCTATTAAATTTTGTTTCCAGAGGACTACTGCCCCAGTTATTGCATGAGCTACAAAGTTTCTCCCAGGGCTGTTTTGTGCCACTGTATCAAATGTTTTTTGGAAGTTCGCCTGCAACATATTAACAGCATGACTTTGATCATGTCTTTCTGTTACCTCTTCAAGTTAGCTGAGCATGGTAGTGAAAGATGATTTTCCGTTAAAAATGATGTCTGCTCTAAAAAGATACATTTTTCCATGTAACTATTGATTTTATTCTGAATAATTGTTTCAAGATAGTTTCCCACTACTAACATTAAACATGTCTATAATTTCTGAGATTTTCCTACTACACAATTCAACAATCAAATTCAAAAGATTATTGGCAGTGTGACTGCAATTTCCATCATCCCACCTTTTAATAGTTTCAAATGAATCTCATTTAGTCTTGGCGGCTTGTCAATTTTAAGTACCAACAACTTACCTTATCAATTTCAAACTCTTCTCTAGTAGATGATACCTAGGCCATGAGTGACTGAGTTTCCTCCTCTGTCTTCATGGACTGGGTAGTATGTATGTCCTTCATAAAGACAGATGCAAAGTATTCAGTTAATACATAAGCCACGCCCTCTGCCTACATGCGTAAGTCCGGTTTCTGATACCTCATTGGCCCTTCTTGTTCTTATGTCAGCCATTACTGATTAAATACCCATAGAAGACTTTCCCCTTTGTTAGTTGCTAGTATGTCTACATCATCATTCTTTGCTGTTCTTACTTGCCTTCTTACATCATTGCCAAACCATCTGTATTCAGCTTGGTTCTCACGTGTATTTTTTTTTACCTGACACTAGTATAAGCACACTTTTTCATCTTTATTTTAATCTCTTATCTCCTTTTTATCTTTCAGATAACTCTGACTTTGTTTCCCCTACCCTTCCTGTTTGAGGGAAAGTACTTCAGTCATGCTCAAACCATCTCTTCTTTGAACTGGAATTATCAATGCTCCTTGTACTAGGGAAGAGATACAGGTTCCTGTCCTAGCTGGTAGCCTGTGCTCACTTCTGGCACTGCAAATGTTTGGGTTCTGACTGAAGAAATGGGTGATGCTACCCTGTGCTTACATAACGTGCCAATGATAACTACTGTGGCTTACACATGAGTTCAGCTATAGATTTCCCCACCAACCTTTGGTTCCTGTCTATCCAATCCAGCTCTGTTCTTGCCCCATTGAAGTCAGTTCTCCTCCCACTAATTATTCTTACTCTGGATTGTCTACTGTCCTTTTCTTCCACCTTCCTAAATCTTGTGATATGACTCTGACTGGTCCCTGAATGCACTCCCACTGACACTTTGTCTACTTAGACTAACTCATTCCCAATAATTGTTTGTTAGAGGGTGAGCACATACTGCTGTAGAAAATTCTCCTGAATATTATGCAGGAATATTTGATGTTTGCTGCTCTTTACACTAATGATATGCTCGTATGTATTTGGTTAACTAAAGTCCCGATCATAACTACTTTTTGATGCTTGCACCTCTTTCTAATTTCCTTGAACATTTGTTCCTCTGCATCCTTCCCACGAGTAGACAATCAGTAGAATACATACTGTATAGAGCCATCTCTAGACACATCCTTGGTCTCAGATGCTGCATTGCAGATTGAGCATGGTGTCTGGACATGAGATGAGATCCTGTCCTTATGGAGCTCTTAAAATAATGCTATTCTTATGTTGAGATAATGCATCTAATAGGTGCAGGAGTAGGCCTTTTGGCCCTTCAAGCCTGCTCCACCATTCAATATGATCATGATCATGCAATTTCACTCTTGCTTTCTTGCCATTCCCCATGATCCATTTAGCTGCAAGGACCACGTCCAGGTCCTTCCTGAATGTTTATGGAATGTCTCTAATTAAGACGCCATATGTGGCTTCAAACAAAATTGTTATCAAGGTGTTTTCGAACAAAATGTAACAGCAAGGATCATGAAAAGATGTTTGAACAGGTAATCAAAGCTTGGTCAGACTTGTTAATGTTTAAAGAACGTCTTAAATACTGAAAAGGATTGAATGGGACACAAAGGTTTAGGGACAGAATGTAAGAGCTAAGAAACTAGGCAACATTTGAAGTGCTGCATTTTGGAAAGGCAAATCAGGGCAGGACTTACACACTTAATGGTAAGGTCCTAGGGAGTGTTGCTGAACAAAAAGACTTTGAAGTGCAGGTTCATTGTTCCTTGAAAGTAGAGCCACAAGTAGATAGAATAGTGAAGAAGGTGTTTGGTATACTTGCCTTCATTGGTCAGTGCATTGAGTATAGGAATTAGGATGTCAAAGGAGTTGTGACTGTGCTGGACATTGATTCAGTCATTTTTAGAGTATTGCATGCAATTCTGGTCTCCCTGTTAAAGGAAGGATGTTATGAAACTGGAAAGGGTTCAGAAAAGATTTATGAGGATGTTGCCAGGGTTGGAGGGTTTGAGCTAGAGGGAGAGGCTGAATAGAATGAGTCTATTTTCCCTGGAAAGTCAGAAACTGAGGGATGACCTTGTAGAGGCTTATAAAATCATGAGGAGCATGGATAGGGTAAATAGACCTGTTCCCCAGGGTGGGAGAATCCAAAACTAGAGGGCATAAGTTTAAGGTAAGGGGGGAAAGATATAAAAGGGACCTAAGGGGCAACGTTTTCATGCAGAGAGTGGTGCATATATGGAATGAGCTGCCAGAGGAAGAGGTGGAGGCTGGTACAATTACAACATTTAAAAGGCCTCTGGATCGGAATATGAATAGGAAGGATTTAGAAGGACATGGGCAAAATGCTTGGCAAATGGGATTAGATTTATATTAAGATATCTGGTCAGTATGGACAAGTTGGACTGAAATGTCTGTTTCTATGCCGTATATCTCTATGGCTTTATGACTCTAACATGGCTGTCAATGGTAGAACAATCAATCTGGGCAGTGGGGTGCACAATATGCTTAAATTGGAGGACTGCAGAGAACTCAAAAGGTTTTAGTGCAAAAGGATATTAATGAGATATGGAGATGTGAGACCTCAGAAGGATTTGAACACTAAGTGGAGGATTTCAAAATCGAGGTCTTGCTTGTTCATTATATCAAATAGACAAGCAAGCACGTGGCTGAAGGAATAAAGGAAAAGAAAGGCTCAGCACAAATTTATAAAGTACTTAAAATGTACTTCATTTTCTTTGAAACACTTTGGGAAATTCTGAGGTCATTGAAGGTGCTCTATAGATTCAACTAATTCCTTTACTTTAGTGGGGAAACTTATTTTCAGCAGCATTCATGTAAGTATCATGTTCAGTGATTTTTGGTATATTTACAAAGGGATTCCTAAACTTCTGTAGACTTTCTTGTCTAAAGAAGGCTTAACTATTTTCTGGCTAAAAAATTGCTAGTCAGAGAAAAATGCAAGATGCACAGAATTTACGAGCAATTCACAGAGCCACCACTGGCAGTGCCTTGAATGATTGCCTCGTAACCAATGGAGTTCTATAACCGAGGGCCAATTCAGTATCACTGGACTTCCAAGCCCAATGGCAAATGTTAAAATCTACCCGGGTAGTATGGGATGCCAGTTGGGTATAAGAATGGAGGAAGCTGAGGGAGCACTGGATGGAAGTCTTCTGGAATGGTTTATTAAAGGTTGACAAAGGGAAAATGTTTCCACTTATTGGTGAAACCTGAACAAGGGACCATGAATGTAAAAACAAATCTAATAGTGAATTCGAGAGAGTGGTGAGAATGCAGAAATCTCGATCACAAGGAAACATTGAGGTTGACTGAATTATATACATTTGAGGGGGTGTGAGATAAACACATGAAGGTCAGTCGATAGGGTTGGATGAGGTAGGGAGGGAGGAGACTTGTATGGACGGTAAACACCAATGTGTGCACGCTGAGTTGAGTGGCCTGTCTGTGCTGTAGTTCTGTTATTATTGTATCCCTTTCAGCTTTGTATACTGGAGAGTCACACAACTGAACCAAAAGGTGACAGGGCAGAGTCCAAATCTAAAGGTCTTAAATGTGAAATAGTCACGAATAAAAGTAATACAGAATTGAAGGGCAAACCTCTTTACCCAGAGAATGTGGAAATTTCTATAAGGAGTAATGCCCACATGGGGCAAATAGCATAGATACATTGAAGGGAAAGCTGAATTAAACATTGAGAACGAAAGATAGAATGGTGTGCTACTGGGATGAGATGAAAAGGGATTGGTGGAGGAAACATAGACCAGTTGCTCTGAAAGGCCAGCTCCAGACTTGAAATGACTGGATGTGGGGAGAAGCGAAAATTCAGCGTCCACAAGGAAGTAAAAAGTAAACAAGTCACGTAACAATAGAGCAGGCAAAAAGGATAAAGCAAATGTAACAGTTAAAGGAAAAAGCTGTAGTCATTCTACCATTGGGATTGATCATTTTGGTGGGCCTGCCTCGTTTTCTCAGACTAAACCAGCGCATCAGTTTAGAAGGTGAGCAGAGGGGTAAGTACTCCCAATGCTCCATCGGGCAATTTAAGTTTGAAGAGCATTATAGTCATACAAAGAAATGTAACAACAGCCAGATAAAAGCTACATAGCACTTAGAATCAAGAGTTCTGTGAACTAATTCAAGCTGTGGTTCAATTTGTTCCATTTATGCATTTAATATTGACAGCAGTTAACTTCCTGACTAGAATAAGTACTTGTGCTTTTTACACAGGCCTGGCTTTTGCTGCACTTCCATCAGTGATGGACCATAATGTGTTTGCATGTGTCCCATGGATCACCCAATTAATCATGGTTAAAGATTCATTTTGCTTCCACATTCATGCTTCTTCTCACTGCTAGAGTCCAGTCAAATGTGATAATTCTCCTCAGCTCAGCAATAACAGTTTCGTATTTTTCACCAGCTTATTGTAGATAGCTTTTGCAGTATTTTAGTTCTGGTGTGAGTTTAGTCCCAAAACTTTGGAAATAATTCAGACCCAAATTCCTGAGGGCAACAAGATGAGTGATTTGGGTTTTTGGGTGAAAAATTCAACTTGGCTTTTATGCACTTACTGGGTGTGGATGGTGCTGCCTCGGGAAGCATTTATTGCCATTACTAATTCCCAGACAGCAATTAAGAGTCAACCACAAATAGGAGTTACACGTGGGCCAGACAAGGACAACTGATTACCATCCCTAGATAACAAGGTGTAGAGCTGGATGAACACAGCAGGCCAAGCAGCATCAAAGGAGCAGGAAAGCTGACGTTTCAGGTCTGGACCCTTCTTCAGAAAATGACCCTTCTGAAGAAGGTTCCGGACCCGAAATGTCAGCTCTCCTGCTCCCCTGATGCTGCTTGGCCTGCTGTGATCATCCAGCTCTACACCTTGTTATCTCAGGTTCTCCAACATCGGTAGTTCCTACTATCTCTGATTACCTTCCTTAGATAGGATTAATGAACTAGATATTTTGTATTTTTCGAAAAATAACGATTGCCATCTTTGGGTCAGCATTTGTAGTCCAGATTTTTGTTTTGAATTTAGGGTCCCAAGAATATTAGGGGTCTGAACTTCTAGTCCAGTGACATCACCACTACACCACCACTTCCCCCTATGCCATGATGAAGAATAGACTGAAAATTGACATAAATTTAGGTTTCAAGCCAGGGGCAGCGCATCCTAAGGCAGAGATCCAGTAGCTACTTCAAGCTGTGTTTATCTACGACTCAACTGGTGGAGGCCTGGAATAGGTCTTAAATCAAATAATAAACCACGCCACACCGCAGCCGTTATGCATTATCATTCTGGGCGGCCTTAGCGAGGTAAATGTGGGACTTCCAATTCTAAGCAGGAGGAAGTCCAACAGCTGACAGCTACTGGCTACTCTGATTGGATGACAGCTCTAGCTGTCCTAGAAGCACCAGAACTGAATAGTGAATGCTGTTGGAATCTGCAAGCCAATCCTGGGAAAAGAGAAAAGTTGGGAATATTGAGTGGAAAGGAATCAAAGGGCCTAGCTTGAGGAGTGTTTGGGGAGGCATGATTTGAAGGCCAGATAGGGACAAAAAACAGGGGCACTTTCTTGGAGATGTACTCCCAATGAGTAAAAGGTATCTTTTGAAATACAATGCATACCTCTTTCTTCCAACATTTTGTTCAGTGTTGCATAAAAAGCTGTGTAGGATTGAGCAAAAATCCCCATCATCTAAAATACTGGACAAAGCCCTGGACTTTTCAAACCTTACAAAAGTAAATGGGGCAGCTGGGCTGAGCTGTGGGAAGAATACACAAACATAACGTACAGAACTGAGATGGCTGTTTGGAACCATTGCACAGCTTGGAAATCCAATTAACACCTCCACTCTAAAAGAACAAACAACTAAAATAGATTCTAACCTGAGACAACCTCTATACCTTGGCCTACATAGCGCAGACAGTGCGGGGCTTATGGAGATACCAGACATTCAACTTCAGTTGAAATCCATTCATTGAGATACCAGACATTCAACTTCAATTGAAATCTATTCACACATACTCTTAATGATCGGGAGACCAATTATCCTCAGAAGGAAACACCACAAACACAGTGAACAACACAGATTTGAAGGGAGATAACAGGGCACACAGTCTGTATAGCTGCCAGCCCTGATCTAACTTGGGGGAGAGCCCTTTTCAACAACAAGCTTCTGTAGAAGCAGCTTCCCCACAGGCTTCAAGCCCCAACAAAGCAGCCTCAGAACTAGGAACCACAGAGGCCGAGCCGAGAACCAAGAACAGGAAAACAAGCAAACCAAGGGCACCATCGGATCAAAGGATATTTGAGAGGGGAGTGGGGGGAGAATGCCAACCAAGCTCTATCGAACAATAGCTTCCAGACACAGGCCCGTTCCAAACCAAGAGAACCTCAGCAACCCGGCACAATTTAAAATCACGTTTTCCTCAGTGGTGAAAACCCCTGAGACCTCAAAGTTCCGGCATGACTAGCAGAAGGGGAAGGCGGATGGTGACACTGCCTGGGACCCCAAGCATAGGAAGCTTGATTAAAGTTTCTGTGATTGAAACTCTTAAGTCAAATTTTAATAATGTTTAATCTAGGTTAATAAAATATTTGCTATCCTCTAAATAGTTGCTCGTGTTAATTTCACTGTTTATTGCATTTGCCTTTATTTGTTGTATTATACTTACCTTTTATATTGTAAATAAATACCAGAGATTCTTTTGCCCTGAAACACCTACCTACTGCCTTTTTCATTTCACATTCCTAAGTAAGTCCAGCATCTCGAACCAGGGATGTGGGGGTTTTTTGAACCATCTAAAATCAGCAAATTATCATCATAGAATCCCTCCAGTGTGGAAACAGGCCCTTCAACCCAATAAGTCCACACTTACCTTCAGAGCATCCCACCCAGACCATTCCCCTACCCTGAACACTATGGGCAATTTAGCATGGCCAATCCACCTAGCCTGCAGATCTTTGGACTGTGGAAGGAAACTGGAGCACACCCACATGGGGAAAATGTGCAAACTCCACACAGACAGTTGCCCGAGGGTGAAATCAAACTTACATCCCTGGCACTGTGAGGCAGTAGTGCTAACCACTGAGCCACCATGCCACCCTAAATTACTGATTGCAAACCAGAACCCCACAGCTGACCTTTTCAATCTCACCCACCCACCACTGCCCATATTTTACAGTAATAGAGTGATTTGGCTGAAAGTGATTCACTCCACATGATATCAAAGAATGACTGAATACAGTAGATACCAAAAAGGCAATCTGACCTGACAATATCCTGGCAATAGTACTGAAGGCTTCTGTTCCAGAAACTAGCTGTGTCTCTAGCCAAGCTGTTCTAGTATAGCTGTAACACTGGCATTTACCTGACAATCTAGACAAATTACCCTGGTATGTCCTGTACACAAAATGCAGCACAAATCCGATTGGCAGTCACCCACTCCATCAGTCTACTCTTGATCATCAATAAAATGATGGAGCATGTCATCAACAGCGCTATCAAGTAGCATTTGCTAAGCAATAATCTGCTTTTTGATGCTTAGTTTGGACTCTGTCAGAACCGCACTTTTGCCTTGGATCAAATATGGACTGAATTCCAGACGTGAGATGTGAGTGACTGCCCTTGACATCAAGGCTCCATTTGACAGAGTGTGTCGTTCAAGAGAACTTGTAAAATTTGAATCAATAGGAATCAGGAAAAAAGGAGGAGGTGGTTGTGGTTAATGGATTGTAGTCATTGCAGCTCCAGGGCATTTCTGCAGGAGTTTTCAGAGTAGTGTCCTCGGCCCAACCATCTTGAGCTGCTCAACAATGGCCTTTCCTCAATAACAAGGTCAGAATAGGAAAGTTTGTTATGATTGCACAATAATTAGCATTTGTAACTATTCAGATATTGAAGTGGTTCATCTTCATAAGCAGCACAGGCTAGACAACATCCAGGCTTGGGCTGAGAGTTCAAAAGTAATATTTATGCAACATAACTGCCAGGCAATGACCATTTGCTACAAGGGAGAGTATAACGCCTTGACATGCAATGGCTGCCCCACTATCAGTATCTGAAGGTTGACATTGGCCAGAAACTCAACTGGATTAGCTACGTGAATACTATGGCTACAGAGTAGGTCAAAGGCTAGGAATACTGCAGCAAGTAACTCACCTCCTGAATTCCGAAAGCCTGTCCACCACCTACAAGTAACAAGGCAGGAAACAGATGGAATAATTTCCACTTGCCTGGATGGGTGCAGCTCCAACAACATTCCTGAAGTGCAACATTATCCAGGACAAAGCAACCCACCTGATGGGCATCCCATTCACCTCCTTCAACATTCACTCCCTTTACCTGTGTCACACTATAGGGTGATAATATGATGGCTTTATGAGGTATATTTTGTCCTGGTCTATTTCAAAGAGAGGTTTTGCGCCATGGGCAATTAGCTGTCTACTCACAGTCAATAAAGTGAACAGCTTTTGAGTTCTTGGTTTTTTTTTCAAAGTTTAAACAATAGAAGCTGCATGAATGGGTGGAGTCAGGTTCCCACAGAACCAGGGTCTTAGTTTAGCTTTCAGCAGTTGTTGGGGTTTTGGAAGTTGTTACATCTTCCTGTCTCTTACAGCTAAAAGCTTAGGTTCACTTCCTGCTGCCAGAGTTGCATGTGAGACAATCTATTTTACTCACTTTGCCTTTACCAAGGCTGTATTTATGTGATGTTACTATACTGGAACAGTTGTTGTTTAGTAGTCAAATAATCTATTATTCTGTTAAGTTTTCCAATAGAGTTAAAGTTATATCAATTCTGCTTTCTTTGGTTAGTATTTTAACTAGGGGTAAGAATAAAGTGAGTTTTACTCAAAGGCAAGTAGTGTGACCAATTGAATTAGATCTGGAACACAACACCTTACACTTGCCTTTAAAGAAGATAAAACTTAGTGTCTAGGCTATCTCCTTAATATATTTCCAGGGGTTTTTGTCTAGTCCATAGAAGTAGCAGCACTGTGTACCATCTACAAGATGCACTGTGAAAATTCAACATAGACAGCATCTTCCAATTCCATTACTACTACTATCTAAAAGAACAAGGGCAGTAGATACATGGGAACACCACCCATTTTCTATCCTGACTTTGAAATGTATCGCTGTTTCTTCATTGTTGCTGGTTCTAATTCCTGGATCTCCCTCCTTAACGGCACTACACTTACACCAAATTACTACAGTGGTTCAAGAAAACAGCTCATCACCTTCTCAAAGAAAATTAGATATGGATATAAAAGCTGCACTGACTAGTTACATTCCCATTCCATGAATACATAAAAGAAATTAAGTTGTCATTTAAGACTGTCAATACGTCTAAGAGCAAGTAAGTGTTACAAGGAACATGTTGGGAGTAGGCAGAAGGCATTGGGTGAGCCATCTGTTTTACTGTGTGTACGGGGTGAACTAATCAGATCCCAAACAATGCTCCTTCAGACATTGATACTTCCCTTAAATTTATTTTATTTACAGCAGAGTCAATACACATATCTGTGCCTTTGATAAAGCTCCTGCTCTCTTTCAGTTCTCCGTACATAAACGAATGACCCTGACCATATTACACAATTATACATCACCTTTGTTGTACATTCTACTGATGTCATTTTCCTCGAAACACCCAACACATTTCGCATGCCAGCCCAACTAAACCTATCCATTAAGAGAGATATAAAATCTAGCCTGTTGCTTCATTAATGTAGTTAAATCTCCCGAGAAGCTTTATAGAGGAAGATTATATTTGACATCAATTTGCTTCAGAAAATATTAGCACAGATGACCTAAAAGCTGTTCAAGAATTTGATTGTAGAATTATATGAATGAGGAGCAGCAAAACGCAAATCAATATTCTCCTGCCTATCCTTCAGCCTATCACACCCTTGCGTACCAAGAATCCATCCACCTCTGTCTTAAAAATATTTAAAGAGTCTGCTTGGACCACCTGTTCAGGAAGAGAGTTCCATAAACCTCTAGCCCTCTGTAAGAAAATGATATTCACCTTAGCTTTGTTTAAATGGGTAGTCTTTATTTAATCATTGACCCTGAGTTCAAAGTTCGCCAAAAGAGGAAGTATTCACTTTGTATCTACACTACCAAGACTCCCAGGACCTTATATGCTTCAAACAAACCACCTCCTACTCTTCTAAATTCTAGAGGATAGAAGCCAGGCCTATCCAACCTTTTCTACTAAAACAACCCATCTAGTCCAGGAATCAGTTTTGTAAACCTTACTTGAACTGCATCAAACACATTTACATCCTTCCTCAAATAAGATGGGCAAACTGTACTGTGGCTTACATTCAGTTTTCTTAGTTTCTTGCTATACCCGAATATTAGTCTTTTGTTATTCGTGTATGAAGACATCCAGATGCCTGTGTTTCTCAGGGCTCTGCAATATTTAGGTAAAATGTTTTATTTTCATTCTTCTTGAAAAGTTGACAATTTCACATTTACCTACATTATACACCAATTATCATATCTTTGTTTACTCACCTAACCTATTGATAGCTTTTTTTTATACACTCTGTATGCGCTGTTCACGACTTCCTTTCTTACCTATCTTTGTTTCATCAACAACTTTGCGAACAATATCTTCCATCTCTTCAGTGATTCATTCACATAAATTATAAACAATTTAGGTGCCAATATTGTTTCCAGCGGCACACCATTCATTGCAGTTGCTATAGAGAAAAATACCCATTCATACTTGTTCTTTGTTTGTGTAAGCCAGCCAATCTACTATCCATACCAACATGGTATCCCTTATGCCACAAGCTTTAATGTTCTGAAAAACATTTGATCTGGCACTTTAGCAAATGCTACCTGGAAATCTAATTGCAGTCCATCCACCAGTTCCCCTTTAGCCACATCATGTTACTTCCTCAAAGAACTTCAATAAATTGTTTAAACATGATTTATCTTTCACAAAACCATGTTGACTCTGCCTCATTACTATGAACTTATCTAAGTGACCTGCAATAACTTCTTTAACATCTTAAGATAACTGCCTTGTAGTTTCTTGCTTTCTGCATCTCACCTTTTTAGAATAAAGGAGTTACGTTGGCTATCTTCCACTCTAATGGGATCATTCTTAAGTCAAGGCAGTTTTGGAAAATTAGAACCAAAGCACCAACTATCTCACCCCAGATAACAAGCATGGGGCTGGATGAACACATCAGGTCAAGCAACATCATAGGAGCAGGAAAACTTGACATTTCGGGCCTAAACCCTTCATCAGAAATGGGGGAGGGGAAGAGGGTTCTGAAATAAATAGGGAGAGAGAGGGAGGCGGATAGAGGATGGATAGAGGAGAGGATAGGTGAAGAGGAGGCAGACAAGTCGAAGAGGCGGGGATGGAGCCAGTAAAGGTGAGTGTAGGTAGGGGGGTAGGCGGAGGTAGGTCAGTCCAGGGAGGACGGACAGGTCAAGTGGGCGGGATGATGTTAGTAGATAGGAGATGGGGGCGTGGCTTGAGGTGGGAGGAGGGGATAGGTGAGAGGAAATACAGGTTAGGGAGGTGGAGACGAGCTGGGCTGGTTTTGGGATGTGGTTGGGGGAGGGGAGATTTTGAAGCTTGTGAAATCCACATTGATGCCATTGGGCTGCAGGGTTCCCAGGCTGAATATGATTTGCTGTTCCTGCAGCCTTCGGGTGGCATCACTGTGGCATTGCAGGAGGCCCAGGATGGACATGTCATCTGAGGAATGGGAGGGGGAGTTGAAATGGTTCGCGACTGGGAGGTGCAGTTGTTTGTTGCGAACTGAGCTCAGGTGTTCTGCAAAGCGGTCCCCAAGCCTGCGCTTGGTTTCCCCGATGTACAGGAAGCCACAACGGGTACAGTGGATGCAGTATACCACATTGGCAGATGTGCAGGTGGACATCTGCCTGATGTGGAAAGTCTTCTTGGGGCCTGGGATTGGGGTGGGGGAGGAGGTGCGGGGGCAGGTGTAGCACTTCCTGCGGTTACAGGGAAAAGTGTCGGGTGTTGTGGGGCTGGGTGGGAGTGTGGAGCGGACCATGGAGTCACGGAGGGAGTGGTCCCTCAGGAAGGCAGATAAGGGTGGGGAGGGAAAAATGTCTTTGGTGGTGGGGTCTGATTGCAGATGGCGGAAGTGTCGGAGGATGATGCGTTGGATCCGGAGGTTGGTGGGGTGGTATGTGAGGACCAAGGGGATTCTTTTTTGGTTATTATTGCGGGGACGGGGCATGAGGGATGTGTTCCGGGAAATGTGGGAGACACGGTTGAGGGCGTTCTCGACCACTGTGGGGGGGAAGTTGCGGTCCTTGAAGAATGAGGACATTTGAGATGTACGGGAGTGGAATGTCTCATCCTGGGAGCAGATGCGGTGGAGGCGAAGGAATTGAGAATAGGGGATGGCATTTTTGCAGGAGAGTGGGTGGGAGGAGGTGTATTCCAGGTAGCTGTGGGAGTCAGTGGGCTTGAAATGGACATCTGTCTCTAGGTGGTTGCCCGAGATGGAGACAGAGAGGTCCAGGAAGGAGAGAGAAGTGTTGGAGATGGTCCAGGTGAACTTCAGGTTGGGGTGGAAGGTGTTGGTGAAGTGGATGAACTGTTCGAGCTCCTCGTGGGAGCATGAGGCGGCGCCGATGCAGTCATCAATGTAACGGAGGAAGAGGTGGGGTTTAGGGCCAGTATAGGTACGGAAGAGGGATTGTTCCACGTAACCTACAAACAGGCAGGCATAGCTTGGGCCCATGTGGGTACTCATGGCCACCCCCTTTGTCTGTAGGAAGTGGGAGGAATTGAAAGAAAAGTTGCTGAGGGTGAGGACGAGTTCGGCTAAGCGGATGAGGGTGTCGGTGGAGGGGGATTGGTCAGTTCTGCAGGACAGGAAGAAGCGGAGGGTCTTTAGGCCATCAGCATGGGGAATACAGGTGTATAGGGACTGGATGTCCATAGTAAAAATGAGGTGTTGGGGGCAGGGGAATTGGAAGTTCTGGAGGAGGTGGAGGGCGTGGGTGGTATCACGGACGTCGGTCGGGAGTTCCTGGACCAAGGGGGTGAAAATGGAGTCTAGGTAGGTGGAAATGAGTTCAGTGGGGCAGGAGCAGGCGGAAACAATGGGTTGACCAGGGCATTCAGGTTTGTGGATTTTGGGGAGGAGATAGAAGCGGGCGGTGCGGGGTTGGGGAATGATGAGGTTGGAGGCGGTGGGTGGGAGGTCACCTGAGGTGATGAGGTTGTGGATGGTTTGGGAGATGATGGTTTGGTGCTCGGGGGTGGGGTCATGATCTCGGGGGCGGTAGGTAGACTGACCTATCTCCGCCTACCCCCCTACCTACACTCACCTTTACTGGCTCCATCCCCGCCTCTTCGACTTGTCTGCCTCCTCTCCACCTATCCTCTCCTCTATCCATCCTCTATCCGCCTCCCCCTCTCTCCCTATTTATTTCAGAACCCTCTTCCCCTCCCCCATTTCTGATGAAGGGTTTAGGCCCGAAACGTCAAGTTTTCCTGCTCCTATGATGCTGCTTGACCTGCTGTGTTCATCCAGCCCCATGCTTGTTATCTCGGATTCTCCAGCATCTGCAGTACCTTTTATCTCTGAAACTATCTCACCCCAGCCACTTCTTCTCAGAATTTAGGATGATATCCATCGGGCCCGTAGCTCTATCAGTTTAGTCAGTTGCAATTCATTCATATTTGTAGTTTTCCCTCTTTTACTCCCATTTCCTGATTTTTTACTGCTTCTAGAATATTATTAGTAGCCTCTATTGTGAAGACTTACGCAAGTTACCTGCTCAATATATTTGCCATCTTCGTACTTTCTAGAATCACTTTGCCAAACTCACTTTCTATAGGACCAACACCAATTTTAAATAAAAATCTATTTACCTTTCAAAATATTTGTAGAAACTCTTCCTGTCTTTTTTTATATTTTTGGCTAGCTTTCTCTCATATGGTAATGTTTCCATCCTTTTTCTTTTAAATACACTTTTTAAAATAATATTCTGTCTAACCTTCGACCTGTCTACATAATTACATGCTATTTCATTGAATTTAATTATACCTTTAACATTTCTAGTTAACTACAGACAGAGGGTCCAGCCCTCGAAATGTTCCTTACTCGTGGGAATGCATCTATTCTATTTATTGTCATGGGAAAGTATCTATTCTATACATATCCCCTTTAAGTGCCTTCCACTGCAATCCTATTGATCTATCCATTAATCTAATTTGACAATTCTCTTCAGCCAGATTTACATCCATGCACCATAATTGCCCATACATTTAAAACATGTCTTGTACACATTCCACTCTCCGTCAAATTGAATGTAAAATTTAATCATATTATGGTTTCTTCAACCTAGGGACAACTCAATGTAAAATCATCAATTAATCCTATCATATTATGCAATTCCAACTCTAATACACTTTGGCTGTAAGGCATGCTATTATAAGAAACATGTTTTCTAAACATTATATGAACTCTCTACCTGGGCTACCTTTGCATATCTGACATTTCTCATTTACACGTAGACTGAAATCTCCCTTAATTATCACTCTGCCTTTCTGACAAGCTCCCATTGTTTATTCATTTATGTTCCAAACTAGTTTTAGGGGACATGTACGTCACTCCAACAAGTGATTTGTTGCCCTTATCATTTCTTTTTGATGTGAATTGTTTCCATATCCTAGTTTCTTGAACTTAGGTCATCTCTCTCCATCATGCAAATATCATCATTAACTAATAGAGCCACCTCCTCTACCTTTTCCTCAATCCCTGTCCTTCTTAAATGTCCTGTACCATTCAAGATTTGGGTCACCATCCATGTCAACCTACTGTTATGTCTCTGTAATGGCTGCCAGATCATGTTAGTGTATGTATAATGCACTGTCAGTTTAGCTGTTTTGTTTTTTGTGCTACATGGATTCAGATACAGAGTTTTCAGTTTTATTATTTTACTAACCTCCAGCCTTATCTGTTGATTTTATTGAGCTCTGTGCTTTCTATCTTTTCCTGTCATGGTTTATTTAACGTTTCCTGTATTAATAACTTTATCTTTTGCCAAATCTCTACTTTCTGATACACAATGGGCACCCAAATTTGAATTTTGGCCTCACCTTCTGGTATAAAATATCCTGTATTTTCCTAGTCATGCAGTTTGCAAGAACACTGGGCTTGACCCAGTTCAAATGGGTAATGTCATATTGGTACAGTGCCCACTCTCCCTAGTACTGTTGTCAGTATGCATGAACTAGACCCCACTTCTCCCATACCAGTCTTTGAACTACAAATTAATCTCTCTAATCTGATTTCCCCTAAGCCAATTTGCATGTGGCTTGTGAAATATTGTCGTGATTATAACCTCTGAGGTTCTGCTTCTTAATTTAGTGCCTAGTGTCCTCATTATGCCTGAGCAAAACTTCCTTCATTGCTCTGTCTATGTCATTGGCACCTACATGGAGCATGATGACTAGCTCCTTCCCCCTCAACACAAGTTCCTATCCAGCCCTGAGCAGATGTTCCAAGTTTTGGCACTAGGCTTACCTGTCTGGACTCTTTGCTGCAGAGAACAGTGTCAATCCCTTTGACTTTAATTTCCACTATTACCACTTTAGTCCTTTCTCCTCCACTTTTCACCAGGATCTTGCATGAGAGGGAGAAATTGGACTACGAGCAGTGGCTAAATAGACTTGGATTGTTTTCTTTAGAGCAGAGAGGGCTGAGAGGGGACATGATTGAGATGTATAAAATTATGAGGGGCATTGACAGGGTGAGTAGGGAGCAGCTGTTCCTGTTGGTTGAGGAGTCAATCACAAGGGGACAAAATTTTAACGTAAGGGACAGGAGATTCAGAGGGGATTTAAGAAAAAAATGTTTTCATGTTGCGGTGTTTGGAATGTGGAATCCACTACCTGGTAGTGGAGGTGATGACCTAGTGGTATAATCACTGGACTGTTAATCCAGAGAGCCAGTTAATGTTCTGAGGACTTGGGTTTGAATCCCATCACAGCAGATGATGGAATTTGAATTCAATTTTTTAAAAAAAATTTCTGGAATTAAGAGTCTAATGATAACCATGAATCCACCATGAATTGTCAGGGGAAAAAAGTACTATCTGGTTTACTAATGTTCTTTAGGGAACAAAATTGCTGTCCTTACCTGGTCTGGCCTACATATGACTCCAGACCCCCAGCAATGTGGTTGACTCTGAACTGCCTTCTGGGCAATTAGGGATGTGCAATAAATGCTGGCCTGGCCAGCGACACCCACTGAATAAAAAAACGGCCAGGAACCTTACAACCCTTAAAAACGTATTTGGATGAACACTTGATATATCACAACATTCAAGTATATGGGACAAGTACAGGATATTGGGATTAACATGCCTTTAGTGCTAGTTATGTTGGTGCAGACTTGATGGGCCGAAGGGCGGTTTCTGCACTGTATGATCATATGACTTGAATGACAATGCCGTGGTCATGTTGTTCATCCATGCTACAGTCCCATTCTTAGCCAGACAAGTCAAAGCCCTTCAAACCTGTCAGACAATTGCAAAGGCTGAGGTTCCTGCACTCTAGGTCCCCTTACGTGCCTCACTTACAGTCACACTTTCCATCCTTGAACACTGACCAAATTAGAAGATTCTATCTTACATCTAGAAATAGGGAGGCAATAAATTCTGAAGTTTTGGACCAAGGCAGCAGAAGGCATAGCGCACAATATGATTAAAATTACAATGATCAAGAAGGCAGAATTGAAGGAAAGCAGATACCTTGGAGGGTTATAGTTATGGATGAAGCGAGAGAGATAGGCAGGAAGTGAGGCAAGTTAATGAGCAAGTTAGACAAAGGAGAGCCAGTGAAAGTGATCTAATCGGATTTCCAGATGGCCTTTAACAAGGTGTCATGCAAGGAGGCTGTGAAATAAGAAAACAGCTAATGGTGTTAGGGGCAATGTACTGGCAAAGTCCGAGTGGAGTTCTCGGGGGGAGTGTTGGGACAGCAACTACTCACATTATACATTTTACCATCTGGCCATGGAACAGAGGGGATTGTTGCTCAGTCTGCAGATGACACAAAGATAGGTGGAGGGACAAGTAGTGTTAGGAAGGCAGGAAGGCTGCAGAAGGACTTGGACAGACGAGGAAAGTGAACAAAGAAGTGGCAGATGGAACACAATATGACCAAGTGTACAGTTATGCACCGCGGTAGAACAAATAGAGGTGAAGTCTATTTTCAAACCAGAGAAAAGCTTTGGAAATCTGAAGCACAAAGGGACTGGGGAATCCTAGTTAAGGAGTGTCTTTAGATTAACGCGCAGGTTCAGTTGGCAGTTAGGAATGCAAATGTAATGATGGCATTAATTTAAAGCAGGCTAGAATACAAGAGTAGAAATGTACTGCTGAAGCTGCATAAGGCTGTGGTCAGACTGCATTTGGAACATTGCGACAGTTTTGGATCCCGTATCTAAGGAAGGGTGTGCTGGGTGGAGGGGGGATGGAAGCATCCAGAGGAAGTTTATGAGAATGACCCTGGGGTTGAAGGGCTTGTCATATGGGAACAGCTGAGGACTCTGAGTCTATACTGGTGGCATTCAGAGGAATGAGTGGGGATCTGATTGAAACTTACAGAATACTAGAGGCCTGGGTAGAGTGGAGGTGAAGATTATGTTTCTATTAGTTAGAGAGACTAGCATGTGGGGGCACTGCCTCAGAGAGAAGGGATGAACATTTTGAACTGAGACGAGGAGGAATTTCTTCAGCCAGAGGGTGGTAAATGTGTGGAGCTCATTGCTGCAGAGGGCTATGGAGGCCAAGCCATTGAGTGTACTTAAGACTGAGATAGATCGGTTCTTGATTGGTGAGGGGATCAAGGATTAGGGGAGAAGGCAGGAGAATGGGGTTAAGAAACATATCCACCATGATTGAATGGTGGTGCAGGCTGGATGGGCTGAATGGCCAATTCTGCTCCTATATTTTATGGTCCTATAGAGACCAGGGCAAATCTTGAAAACAAAGGCTAGAAGTTTTAAAAATTGAAATGTAGCTCAATCAGAGAAACTTTTTTTGGTCTTGGAGGAAGGCAATGTTGTAGAAAGGAACTTTAATCCATGCTGGAGGTGTCTATACAGTATACCTCATTCCACAAGCCTGAAACACTGGATATGTAATTTAGTTGGGGATGAAAACATTTCACAAATAGGATTTTTATCGTGAGTTATTTATTGTTGCATATATCTAGAAAGATAGTGTGAAAAATGTTTGGTCACCACAATCTGGCGTCATTTTGAATTGCAAAAGGAATAAAAGGAAATTACATAAACAGAGTTCATCTTCTGTATAAGGAATCTTAGGATGTTTTCAGCACTGGCTGAGCCAGCATTTATTGCCCATATAGGTAAGAAATGTCAGGAATAAGCCTGCTGTACGAGAGTTTCATCTGGGAGGATGGGTGGGGGGGTGGTGGTGGAGTTGGGGGTGGGGTGCAGTGCAGTACTGTGGTAGCCTATGAGGGATTGCACTTTGTTGCATTATCAGTGCCTTGTTTTGTTTCACGAGAACCCTATAATATTCTGACTTTTCTGTTTACAGATGCTACCAGGCTGGCTGTTGCTAACATTTTTAGATCTTATTACTAAAGAATTGTGTACCATTTGGAGGGAAAGCCAACCCATGCCTCATTACACCACATTTATAAATAACAGCTTAAATTGCAGCAGAACCTCCTTCAAGCTACTTCAGCTGCTTCCTCCAGTTTTGTTGTTTTCTGCAGCAGTTGTACAATGGGGTCCCTGTCTCTCCTCCAGTACGTTTCCAGAATCATCTTTTCCTCAACCATTTCAGGGCCTATCTTCCAGCTCCCCACTCGACTCCATCTTGCATGCTCCTCTCTGAGTAAGAGAAACACTCTAGCGTGAATGTTGAAATAAACTCTCCTGCTGTTTACACCAGGGTTAACATCACAAACTAATGGTAAGTAGTTGTCTTGTCCCTGTCCTCAGGTCAGGCAGCATTGCAACCTTCAGCCTCCTGCTTTGTTATGTCTCCTTGTCATTGTGAGAGGAAAGGTAATAATAAATGTTCATGTTATTGAAGCGCAAGTTTACAACGCGTGACCGATACTGGTTTTAAAATACTTCCTTCTCTCAATAAAATATGTGAATGACATAACTGCTGTTCGTTTCTGGAAAAGAAGATAATGGGATGTAAAAACATAGCATGGTTATCATAGCATGTAAACAGGTCATTTGACCAAAGTGGCGGGTAAGATGGGCGGAATGGCTTCTTTCTGCACTGTAACACTTGTACGATTCTGTGAAGTGGTTCATACCAATGTTATGCTCCACACAAGCCTCCTCTCAGCTCATTAACATATCTTTCTATTCCTTTCTCCCTCATGTGTGAATGTGGTTCTGTTGCTTAGTGAAGGGATGACCTAAGTTCAGGAAACCAAGCAGTAGAGTTGGTTCGAGTAGTTGAGTAATTTGGAGATTGTTAGAAAGGCCAGGGCAAAGTCATGCAAGATTTTAATCTACATGTCAACTGGCAAACTCAGATGTGTAAAGTCAGGACTGTATGAGGAATTCATAGAATATTTTGTGGATAGTTTCTCAGCACACTCAGTCTGGAGCTGACCAGAGAATAGGCTGCAGTAGACCTGGTTCTATACAATCAGATTATAATTAATTAACAAACTCATAGTGAAGATACCCCTCGGCAGCAGAAACCTTAATATGATTGAAGTTTACATTCAGTTGGAAGGCAAATGGGGTGGATCTGAGGCTGTTCTTGTCAAAACATAAAAAAAGGAAAAAAGCAGTGTTGGCTAAAGAGAATTATCGAATTAGGATAAAAGATACGTGAAAAAAAATACAGTGGCAGATGTTCAAGATGATATTTCAGATTACCCAGGCTAGATGCATTATAAATAAAATTTTAAGGGGCCAGAACCACCAACTTTGGCTAACTAGAAATGTTAAAAGGTAGGATCAAACATACAGAAAAAGCGTATAAGTGTGCAAAGACAAATGGCATGCCAAGAGATTACACAGATTTTAAAAACAGCCAAAAGAAATGGAAAAATTAGCATATAAGAGAAAGCTAGCCAGAAATATGATAACAGACAAGAAGAGCTTCAACAAATGGTCTATAAAGAAAACAGTCTACAATCGACTGTTGGCCCTATTAAAACTGAGTCTGAAGAATTGATATTGGATACGAAGAGATGTAGGATGAATTAAACCGTATTTTGCATCAATCTTCACTATAGATGACATAAGTTATTTCCCAGAAGCAGCAATACATTGGGAAATGAAAAGGAGGAAGGCATTCAGGAAAATTACAACCACAAAGGAACTGGTATTAAATAAATGCTTGGGTGACAGGCTTACAGGTGCTTAGGTCCTGATGGATTTCATCCTAGAGTCTTAAAATTAGTGACTGGTGAGATAGTTAATGTTTTGGTTTTAATTTTCCAAAACTCCCTTGATTCAGGGACTGTCCCATTAGATTGGAAGATAGTGAATATAACTTCTTTATTCAAAAAGGGAGGGAGACAAAGCACAGGGAGCTAGAAGCCAGCTAACTTAATACCCATCACATGGAAAATGTTACAAGGTATTATTTAAGAAGTTATAGCAGGGCACTGAGATAAGTTCAAAGTAATCAGGCAGAGTCAACATGGTTTTGCATAAAGGAAATCATGTTTGACCAATCCACTGGTGTTTTTAAAGAGGTAAGACACATTGTGAATGAAGGGGAATTGGTTGGTATACTGCAGTTAGATTTCCAGAAAGCATTTGATAAAGTGCCATATCAAAGTTTAATGCAGAAACTAAAGGCTCATGGTACAGGGCATAGCATATTGGCATGGATAGAAGATTGGCTGGCTATCAGGAAGTAGAGAATAGGTGTAAATATATATTTTTTCAGATTGCCAAGATGTAATGAGTGATGTGCCGTAGGGATCTGTGCTGTGACTTCAACAGGTTACAATTTACATAAGTGACTTTGATGAAGGGATAGAGGCAGGGTTTGCCAAATTTGCTAACATAAAGATTGGTAAGAAAGTATGATGTGATGAGGACAAAGAAGGCTACAAAAACATTTTGATCGTTTAAGCGAATGGACTAACATCTGGAAAGCAGTGTATAATGGGGAAATGTGTTATTGTTTACTTTGGGAAGAAGAATAAAAACAAAGCATACCAAAATAAAGCATTAAACCTTGACATTGAATGCAAAAGTTTAGGTGACTAATTTGTTTATGTGTGTGCTTATTAAAACTGAAAACTACATAAATATTCCCATATTAGGTCAGTGACCTTGCAAAAAAAAGCACCCTATATTAGCTATAAATTGTTTCTTATTGTCCTGAGATTGTAAAAAGTGTTGTTTTTTAAGGGCATAGCAATTTCTAATAATGGACGCTGTCAGTTTATGGTACAACATCATAACTTTCTGTTTTTGAAATGATTTTGGAATAACAAGGTCCAAAACAGAAGCAAGGAGATAGATGGTTCACTGGTGCTGGGACAACTTCTCATGTCTCGAAAAGATAAATGATTGGATATTGGAATCTGAATGGGATTCTGAAATAACTGTGCTGAGGCCAGTATCCTATCATCAAGTCACCCTTTATTTATTTGTGCACAGTACACTGGCTGTGACCAGCCTGCTCAGAGTCAGTTGCCTGGACTGAGGAGATTCTAAATGTCCTGTTAATATTAGACAGCCTGAGCGTCCTGATCAGCCCAGGTTAACGACCCCAATCAAGGATCTCATAGTCAATGAGATCCACCTGGTTCCAATCACTATGGATTCGCACTCAGAGGTGCACAATTAACTGTAAACACAAAAACCCATACCAGCAGTGCTTACACTGGAGTTAAAATAGCATATTGGGAGAAATATGAAAGTTCTTGCTCCAAGTTACTTAAGTAACAACTTGTACACTTTATATGTCTTCAAAATAATAGAAGATCCAATTTCACTTCACAGGAGGAAAGCACAATTAGATGCCAAGCCATATAAAGCAATATTAGAAGTAGCCGTACGTCTGGTGAAAGAGGAGTGGCTTAAGGGAAGAAAGGGAGGCAAAGAGACAGCAAGATTTACAAAGGAAATTTGAGAGCTATGGAGTGAAAGGATAGGCAATAGTAGACGGACAATTTAAATCAGAGATGCTCTAGAAATTAAAAATTAAAGAAGCACACATAACTTGAAGGATTGTGGAGCTGGATAACTAAAAATTTGGGCTGAGGATGATGCTGAGGTTGTATGAAGATTAAAAGCAGGGATGAGCGTTGATATGTTTCTTGACAGGAAGCCAATATAGAGAACATAAGAGCACATAATTGATAGATGAATGGAGGTTCTTTGGTGCAAATAAGGTCACAGACAGCAGACTCTTGGATGACCTTAAGTTTATGGAAGGATATGTGGGCAGCCAGCCAAGAGTACACTGGAATATTCAAATCCAGAGATAACCTTGACATAGAACATAGAACAGGGAACAGTACAGCATAGTACAGGCTCTTCAACCCACGATGTTGTGCCAACCTATTGTCCTACTAAGATCTATCTACCTTGTATACCCTACATTATACTATCATCCATGTGCCTATCCAAGAGTTGCTTAAAAGTCTCTAAAGTATCTGACTCCACTACCACTGCTGGCAGCGCATTCCACACACCCACCACTCGCTGTGTAAAGAACCGATCTCTGACATCTCCCCTATACCTTTTTCCAATCACCTTAAAATTATGCCCCCTCTTAACAGTCATTTCTGCCCTGGGAAAATGTCTTTAGCTATCCACTCTACCCATGCCTCTTATCATTTTGTACACCTCTATCAGGTCACCTCTCATCCTCCTTTGCTCCAGGAAAAAAAGCCCTAGCTCCCTCAACCTTCCCTCATAAGACATGCCCTCTAGTCCAGGCAACATCCTGGTAACTCTCCTCTGCACCCTCTCGAAAGCTTCCACATCCTTCCTACAATGAGGCGACCAGAACTGAACATAATATTCCAAGTATGGTCTAGCCGGTGTTATATAGACCTGCAGCATATCCTCGCAGCTCTTAAACTCAGTTCCCCTGCCAGTGAAAGACAACACACCATACGCCTTCTTTACAATCTTATCAACTTGGGTAGCAACTTTGAGGGATCATTGGACATGGACCCCAAGATCCCTCTGTTTCTCCACACTGCCGAGAATGCTGCCATTAACCTTGTATTCTGCATTCAAATTTGACCTTCCAAAATGAATCACTTCACACTTTTCCAGGTTGAAATCCATCTGCCACTTCTTTGCCCAGCTCTACATTCTGTCAATGTCCCGTTACCACCTATAACAGCCCTCCACACTGTCCACAACTCCACCAACCTTTGTGTCGTCGGCAAACTTACTAACCCATCCTTCACTTCCTCATCCAAGTCATTTATAAAGATCACAAAGAGCAGAGGTCCCAGAACAGTTCCCTACGGAGCACCACTGGTCACCAAGCTCCAGGGTGAGTACTTTCCATCTACTACCATCCTCTGTCTGCTATTGAATAGCCAGTTTTGTATCCAGACAGCCAAATTTCCCTGAATTCCATGCCTCCTTACTTTCTGAATGAACATACCTTATCAGTGCCTTGCTAAAATCCATATACACCACATCCACTGCTCTGTCTTCATCAATGTGTTTTGTCACATCCTCAAAGAATTCAATAAGGCTTGTGAGGCATGACCTGCCCCTCACAAAGCTATGCTGACTATTTCTAATCAAACTGTGCTTTTCCAAATAATCATAAATACTTTCTCTCAGAATCCTCTCCAATAATTTGCCAGCCACAGAAATAATGCTGACTGGTCTGTAATTCCCAGGATTATCCCTATTCCCTTTCTTGAAAAAGGGAATAACATTTGCCACCTTCCAATCATCTGGTACTACTCCAGTGGACAGGGAGGGCGCAAAGATCATTGCCAAAGGGGCAGCAATCTCTTCCCTTGCTTCCCATAGCAACCTTGGGTATATCCCGTCTGGCCCAGGACACTTATCTATCCTCATGTTTTTCAAAATTTCCAGCACATCCTCCTTCATAACATCAACCTGTTTGAGAATATCTTCCTGTTTCATGCTGTCCCCACAAACATCAAGGTCCCTTTCACTTGTGAATACTGAAGCAAAGTATTCATTAAGGACCTCCCCTGCCTCCACTGACTCCACGTACAAGTTCCCTCCGCTATCTCTGGTTGGCCCTACCCTCACTCTGGCCATCCTCTTGTTCCTCACATAAGTATAGAACACCTTGGTGTTTTCCTTAATCCTACCCACCAAGGCTTTTTCATACCCCCTTCTCGTTCTCCTAAGTCCATTCTTCAGTTCATTCCTGGCTACCTTGTAGACCTCTATAGCCCTGTCCAATCCTTGATTCCTCAACCTTAAGTAAGCTTTCTCCTCCCTCTAGACTAGATGTTCCACATGTCTTGTCATCCAAGGTTCCTTCACCTTACCATCCCTTCTTTGCCTCAGTGTAACAAACCTATCCAGTACTCGTAGCAACTGCTCACTAAACAACCTCCACCTTTCTCTCGCGTATTTTCCTGAGAACATCTGATCCCAATTTATGCTCCGCAGTTTTTGCCTAATAGCATTGTAATTCCCCCTCCCTCAGTTAAATACTTTCTCATACATTCCGCTCATTTCCCTCTCCATGAATAAAAGTTTCAAGAGCAGAAATATATCAGAAGCTGGCTGGACAGAAGCATTGATGTCTCTTGTGGCAAAGGTAAAGCCTGAAATGCAGAAAGTGTGGTGTATTGCATCAGGCCTGCCTTTGTTAATAAGGGCTATCTGCTTGTCCCTGTTCAGGGCAGTGAAACAAGCGCACTCAATGCAAAGACATTTTATCTTAACTGAAGGCTGGAAGGTGAACTTACTCAATTTGGCAGCCAGTGCACGTTCAAGGAAGAATGAGAACGTGATCCAACATTAGACTTCCCGTCCCTTACCAAAATGCTGCACTGGCGTCCAATTTCTCATCTAGCCTCTCTCATAATACTGCCTTATATCTTCCTCAGGCTGTGGTAGATGCAGTCAGAACCTATTGGGAAATTAGGGGCATGTACACGATGCTGTATGCTGGATTTTCAAGGCATGGAAAATCCATTTTGAACATGTGAAAGTACTTTGCAGCCTGGTAAAATTCATCAATTGAAATGAATTCCACCAAGGCCACAATTATAGTAAAACTCCATTCCCTTTATAAATACAATCACAAAGGATGTGTTATCCTTGGAGGGAGCTCGGTGGAAATTCATCAGGACAATTTTGGGGCTAATAGGGGTTAAATTTTTCAAAAGGTTGCACAGACAAGCCTTCAACACAGGAGATGAAAGATGATTCAGGAGCTGGTATGGTCAAAAGGGAGAAAGTATTTCTTCTAGTTGTGGGAGGCAGGGCAGGAGGATGAGCACAACCTTAAAATTAAATCTGGGCCTTAAAGGGTAATGTCAGGACATACTTCTTTGCACAATAGCCGACAGAAACCTGGAGGTCTCTTTCCCTAAAAGCCTGTTGAGGCTGAGGTCAAGTGCAAACTTCACAACAGAGGCCAATAGACACTTGTTACTTGAGGACATATTTCTTCCTTGCAACTCTCCATTTGTCCCTTCCCTACCTTTTTTGAACAAGGTTCAGGTCATCTATCCCAATAACCTTTTCTATGCCTGGATGTCAAATTTTGATCAATAACACTTTAAGCACCTTGGAAATTTGCCAAATTTAAGGGTGCTGTATAAATATAAGTTGGTCTTGTTTTCCTTTGCTAAGTTCAGCTCTATATTTTGCTTCATCACATGTTCCAGCACATATTCTGGCTGCAGTAAAGATTAGGGTTATTCTTTGTTTCTGTACAGCAATCTCTGGCTCTAGATGTAACTAACTCAGTCTTCCGCTGAGGCCAACTGAAATACCACAAAACAGTTTCTAAGAGCAAAGGGTTATCGACTGTTCACTTTGAAATTGGATTACTTTCCAAAATTCCCATGGATCCAACGTGGCCATCAGTGAATAAACATTCCAAGATTGTCTCACTATATCTAAACTTGCCAGGTAAACTGGAACTTCAAGTTTCAAAACAGCTGTGAATGCAAAATTGTGCAACTTAATTGAAAAATCCCAGCTACACAAATCTTTATTAAAAAATGAAGCATTTATTGTTACTGTGCAGCCCAGTGTTTCAACTATAAAATCATAATATAGTTTATTGTGCTTATCCCACCGAAGTCACTAGTTGCTAAGGTCTGTCAAATTATTTCTTTCTGCTTCGCGTAGTTTACTCTAAGGCTGTCAAAATGATCACATCCCTCTGAGTCAGTAATCTATCCAGCAGATCCAATTATTATTTTCTATCCCATTTATTTTACAACATTGAAAATGAATGGCTACTTTACAGAGTAACTTGAGTTCAGATGACAATGTTTCATATCTCCACCATTACTCTAGTTAACTGCAATTAAGTTCTAATTCTAGAATCTTGAAGTGCAGAAGGATGCCATTCTGTCTATCATGCCCATACCCACCTCTTTGAGATACCACTCCACTGCACTCTTCCCCTTCACATATCTCGTCAATTGCATGTTGAAAGTAGTTGTTGACTCTACTTTCATCATCCAGTTAGACAATCTATTCTAGGTCATAACACTCATGGGATCATTGGTTACAGTGCAGAAGACCATTCAGGTCATTGAATCCATGCTGACTCTCTGTAAAAACAAGAGCAATTCACAATGCTAAAATGTGCCCTAATTTTCCCCTGATTTTTGTGCCAATTATCTTAAATCTGAGTCCTTTGGTCACTGACCCTCCTGCCAGTGGACACACTTCATGAGTTTGAATCTCCCCCTTACTAAATCTCCCCTTAACATTTTCTGCTTTAAGTAGGAAAAGCCCACAAAACTAAGGTTCCTCACACCTGCTGTAAAACTCCACGGCATCCTCTCCAAAACCTATCTGAAGAGGAATAGTATGTGTACTGTATTGCGCTAAACCCCAATTTTAGCCATCCTGCACCACTTGAGAGTTGGGCACACACGAATGGAGAACTAAAATCACAACAGTACGCAACTTTACTAGATCTGTGTCAACCTCAGTTTGGCAGTTATATTTTGGCCAGCCAGCAAGAAACTCATTGAGATTCCAAAGTCTGATAATGTCAATCAGCAATGAAACTGTTGTTACTTAAATTTTATAAGTTAAATCTGTCCCTAGGGTAAAGCCCACTAATGGCTTTTCAATTTTCTAATGGCTTTTAGAACTCCTGTGACAATTTCCTTTAAAATCCCCATTCATTTAATCATTTCAGGAACACATATATTTCCATCTCCCAAACTAAACATGTCTCCAAACATTTGCGCAGATTTTTCCCAGAATGTATTAATAATTGTCTAAGTGATGCCCATGATAATTAAATGATATTCACAGCTTTTAAGTCTTGTTAGATTGGCATAAATTCTTACATAACTTAGACATGGTTTAATGCAGCACAGTAAAGATTGGCCGTATGTTGTCTGGATCTAAAGAGCAGTAACTTGATGTAATCTCTTTCAATTTAATTCACATTTTGATTGCAAAGATTTTCCAATAGGGCATTTATCACTTGGTGGCCCAGATTTTGAAAGCAACAAGACTTGAAAAAACCCGCAGGGGTGAGAGACTGGATCCTTTACTGCTGAATGAACAGAAGTAACAATGACAGACTGCACCATTCACTTCAGCAAGAGCCAGCTAAACATTAGCCAGTGCAAGAACAAAGTCGGGACTGTGGAAAACTTATTGCTCGGTGAGTTCTGTATTTGGGCATGATTATATTGTTCTAAATGTAATCTACAGCCATAGAGCTGCAAATTGCTTCCGTTTCACCTTTCTGCAACTGATAGCGCACTCGCAACACAAGGAATGTTCTTTAAAAAAAATTAATTCATGGATTGTGGAGCAATAGGATTGTGAGTTTCTGCCATTAACTCTTTGTGTGACTGAACAAGTCAATTCTCAACTCATGGATTTTTAGGCATCTGGGGCAGAATGTCCCACAAGTTGGTGGGATCTGGAGTACAGGAATTGCTTCCTTTTCTTTCCTGTTTTTCTGACACTGCCTTATTTCTAAGGCATTTGGACACAGAGCATGATGTAGCTTGATGGACAAATTGTCACCATTTTGAGCAATCAGTCGCCAGCTCCTCTCCCGAAACACTGGCCACTTCAGAGTTGACAAAACAGAACCTAGCAGAGGAGATCCTTGTCAGCATCCAGACACAGTGCTGTTCCACTTCAGTTGATCTTGCAGGAATATTACCAGGCAGAAATGGCAGAAACTCAAGTAGAACACTAACATTTCTTTGACAACCTTTCCACTAAATCTGAAGAATTGTGAAGGATAAAGCATTTCTGGTGGGATTTCTGGAGCACTTCTATGGGTTGCTGATATGCAGTCCAGGTGTCACTGCAATACAGGCAGGTGAAGATGACAAATGCTCTATACATTCGGACTTTTGTTGACTTGTGGAGATCTTTGTTGTCAAACACTCTCTGCAGTAATTTGTAAAAGATTGTATTTATGCAACTGATCCAGAGTTGATCTCCCTCTCGATGGTAGCATTTCAAGAGAGATGGCTGTCAAAGTATGGCATATATGGTGGAACAACAACATATTAAATGGGATCAATTTTGGACAACCTTAAGATGGGACATCTATGAGGTGCTGTGGGCTGTTGGAAGCAACAGCGAAATTGCACTCCAACATATTCTACAACTCCATGGTTGCACACAGCCATTACCATCAAGCCAGGAGATCAACTCTGCTTCTGTGAAGAGCCTTGGAAGGCATTGCTAGGAACAGCATCAAGCATACCTAAAAATTGAAGTATCAGGCTGGTGAAGCTACAACACGGAACTACTTGCAAGCCAAGTAGCACAAGCAGCATGATTCCACAACTAAATGATCAGAAATAACCTCTGCAGTCCTGCCACATCAGTTGTGAATGGTGATTAACAATTAAATAATTCACTGAAGGAAGAGTCTCCACAAATATCCTCATCATCAATTATGCGGGAACCCAGCACATCAGAGCAAAAGACAAGGCTGAAGCATTTGCAACAACCTTCAGCCAGAAGTGCTGAGTGAATGATCCATCTCAGCTCCTCTGAAGGTCCTCAGCATCACAGGAGACAGACTTCAGTCAATTCAACATACCCCACGAGGCATCAAGAAATATTTCTAGACACTGGATAGTGCAAAGTATATTAGCCCTGACACTATTCTGGCAGGTGGTATAATGGCTCGTGCTGCAGAACTTGCCATGTCACTAGCCAACATGTCCAGTTCAACTATAACATCGATATCTATCCAACAATATGTAAAATTGCCCAGGTATGTCCTGTATACAAAAATCAGGCCACATCCCACACAAACAAGTATTGCCCATCAGTGTCTACTCTTGATCATCAGTAGAGTGATGGGAGGGGAAAACAGCAGTGCTCAGCAAGAACCTGCTCAGTGATGCTTAGTTTGATGTTTTTTTTTTCCCACATCCACTCAGCTCCTGACCTCATTACAGCCTTACTTCAAATATGGGAAATAAAAGTTGAATTCTTGAAGGATGTTGAGTGGTTGCCTTTGATATGAAGATGACATTTAACTGTGTGGCATCAAAGGCTCCTTGCAAAATTAGGCAAATATAAATCAGGAGAAAAACTTTCTGCTGGTTGGAGTCATACCTTGCATAAAGGCAGATGGTTGTGGATGTTGGAGGTCAGTCATCTCAGCTCCAGGAGATCTCTGCAAGAGTTCCTCGGGATAGCGTCCTAGGCCCAACCATCGTCAGTCTCTTCATCAATGACCTTATCTCCATCATAAGGTCAGAAATAGAGATTTTTGCAACACTTGCACAATGTTCCATACCATTCATGACTTCTCAGATAATGAAGCAACTGATGTCCAAAATATGAACAGCAAGACCTGGTCAAGTAGCAAAAAAGCATTTGTGTTATTAAGTGCCAGGCAACAACCATCTCCAACAGGAGTCTGCCTCTCTTTTTAAATAAATTAACATTAACAGCACGTTAAATTAAGAAAAGCAAAGAAAAATATGATTAAGCCTTGTCCAGTAGTAACTCAAGTCATTTATATACATTATAAAAAGTTAGGGCCACAGTACTGATCTCTATGGTATATTACTCATTACAACTTGCCAACCACAAAAAAGATCCATTTACGCCAGCTGTCCACTTCTCATTGGCTGGCCAATCATCTATCGATACCCCTATTTCATGAGCCTTTAGCTTCTGCAATAAACTTTGATCAGGCACTTTATCAAATGCCTTCTGGAAATCTAAGCATAGTACATCAACTGGTTAGCCTTTATCCACAGTATATGTTGTTTCTTCAAAAAATTCCAATAAATTGTTTAAGCATGATTTCCTTTTGACAAAATTGTGTTGACTTTGCCCAATTACCATGAATTTTTCTAAGTTCCCTGCTTCAAAAATAGCTTTTAACATTTTGCCTATAATAGATCTTAAGCTAACTTACCTGTCATTTCCTATTTAATTTTCCTTCCCTTTTTAAGTAAAAGAATTACTTCATTTTCTTCCCATCTAATAGAACTTTCCTAAAAAGTAGGGAATTTTGAAAAATTAGAGCTAATACATCAATTATGTCATACCCACTTCTCTCAGGACCCCAGAATGAAGTTCATAAAGATCCGACAGGGACTTGCCAATATACAAATCCAAGATTTGCTCAGAACTGCTTCCTTGCTGTTCGTAATTTGCTTTAGTTCCTCCCTTCTTTCCATTTACTGAATTTTAGAAATTTCTGGGATGATGTTTATCAACTATAATGAAAATTATTGAAAACTACATGTTCAATTCATTTATCATCTCTTTATTTTCCAATATCATTTCTCAGGCTCACTTTCTATACATGAATGTTCACTTTGTTGTCAAAAAAAACAGAAAACACTGGAGAATTTTAACAGGTCTGACAGCATCAGTGGAGGGAGAAACATATGGTTTCAAGTCCAATATGACTAACCACTTCATAAATGCTTTAACTTTTTAAATATCTGTAAAACTCTTACTCATTGTTTTTATATTTCTGGCTAGCTGCTTCTCATACTCTAATCCTCCCCTCCTTTTTAGTTTCTTTCGTCATTTTTTTTGATGTATTGATATTCGGATATTCTTCTGGCCTGCCGCTTGTCTTTGGACAGCTATATTCTTTTTGATTCATTTTGATACTGCCTTTAACCTTTCTAACCATCTCTGTCACTTAGAATGTTTTTTATTTGATGGAATGCTGTTTTGTGTGTCCTGAAACACCACTTAAATATCTGTCATGGCATCTCTAATGTATTCATTGGCCTGATTTACCTGTTCATTTAACTCGTCCCGCTTTCATGCCCACTTAATTATCCTTCTTTAACTTAAACCTACAGGTCTTGACACACTCCGTTCCTCACAAACTGATTGCAAAATTCAGTTTATGATTCTGATTGCTGCTACCTCATTTTCATTACAAAATTATTAATTATTCCTATCTTGTTGCACAGTACCAGGTTTAATGTAGGCTGTTCTCTGGTCAGCTTCAGAATGTGCTGTTCTGAGAGATTATCCCAAAGGTATTCTGTTGAATTCCTCATCTAGGCTACTTTTGTCCCTCAGATTTTTTGATTCTTTTTGTAAATGAAATCTCTAATGATTATTGCTGTGTCTTTTTGGCAAGCTTCTATTATTTCTTCCTTTATGCTGTACCCTACTGTGTGGTTAATGTTAGAAGGCCCTTACACCACACTTACAATTAAAGTATTGCCTTTACCATTTATCATTATGATTAAATTCTTCTATTTCCTATATTCCCCAACTTAACTCATCCTTCTGTTGTGCTAATTCTACCATTAATTGAGTCACCTCGCCACTATAATCTAAACTGAGATTTCAATATCTGACAAGGGAAATGTGAAATTGTTGAAGGGACTGTTTTTGGATGAGATATTAAACTGAGAAAAATGAAAGATGGCCCAATAGACAACCTATAAAATGTACAAGGCATAGACAGTGCAAGGTAGAAAAGGACATTTCACATGAGGAGTCCGAAATCAGGGATCATAAATGTAAGATAGTCACTAAATATCTAATGTAAAAAATACCATAGATGCTGATAAATAAGTTGACATCTTTAAGTCTTAAAATCCCCCCAAGAACTGGGGTCAACTTACACTGAGTATAAAAGCAAATTATGGGTGTACATTATCATTGTCCAATTGAAAGGTTATAAGTGGAAAGAAGCACAACACAAGTGGCCTCCTTGATCCCATGCACCCAATTATAAGGTACCAGTAAGTAAAACATGCACTTTATCGGGTGTAAAATTGAGGTTGACTATGCTAATGCAAGTATAGATAGAGTCTCTCAAAACTGGCAATCTGATGATGGAGATCATGTCAGATTTTGGATTTTGCATTAGTGGTTTTGGCCAATGGACAATTGAGGAAAATCCAGGTGAGGTGGGATACAAGGATGAGTGGGGTGAAGTCACCTGGAATGTGGGAATTGGACTGGCAGATAATTGGCAAAACAGATAAGTCCATAGCCATGTAACATTTAGCTGGATTGTCTAGGTAAGTTAATTTTAATGGAGAAAAATAGGCAAATGCATGGCATATTCAAAAAACAGCCAGTTTTAGAACAATACTGAGCATCAGATCTTGTTTTGAGACAATACACCACTTGTAGCATGTTGTACCTGACTGGGACAGGGGTTTCATTACATACATTGACTTTATTAAAAATGGGTGACTTATGGAGCAAGAAAAAGAGTAATCTTATAATTTGGATCAATTTATCCACCATGATGTATGTAATTCAGGAGAAACTTATTTCAATAGAGAGTGTGAGAATATGAAACTCATTACCACATGGAGGTGAAATGAATCACGTTCAAAGAGAAGCAGGATAAATACATGGGGTGAGAGGAATAGAAGACTGTGTTGATGGAGTTACAAGGGGATGGATGAAAGGACAGTCAAATGGAGCAGAAACATGAGTGACTTGGGCAGAATGGCCTGTACCTTCACTGCAAATTCTATGTAATATTCAACTTCCATCATCCAAACAGATTAGCTGATCAGTCATCTTTCAGAAAGGTCAGCAACCGGAAATCTTGAGCTGTATTTTGGCTTAGTGTTATGTCAAGGAAGATTCATGAAGCCCGGTCCACTACCAGCTAACTTTTTTCATGCAATCATTTGCTCTTTATCTCATTAATGATGTATCAGGACTCACCTTCTTTGGAATAACACAGCAGGAGAGGCTGAAGTGCTTGCTACTGTCAGGAATTTCCAGCATTCAAGCTTTTAAAGCACACTGCACACCATTTTGCATGCTGCTAGCCAGGAATTGCCCTTCACACTCTGCTCATCAATTGCCACCACAAACAGGCATGGATGATTATCCTGGGGGCGGTGGGGTTGGACTTAGAGGGACAAAAATTTGAAGATTTTTATTCCATGCCTTAATAGAATAACAGTACAGCAACTTACTAAACCCAGCTGAATGGTTATTGTGCATTTGACTTTGGATTGAAGTTGGCAATGTTTCAACTTTATGTCCTTGTGATTGAGTTTCAGTGCCTGTGACAGAGGATACCCACCACAGCCTCACTGTTAACATTTTGTATTGAGTGACCCTGTTCCCAATAACTGTTCAGGTTCCCCCATTTCAATTCAGTCCATTCATGGCGACATTAATATCCCCATATACTCCCAGAGCCTCTGACTTTGTGAATTGTCATGCCCTCATTAGCTGCACACTCCATCCATGCAGATAGTAACATGTGAAAACCTTACTTCCTAGAGGACCCCAGGCCCTCCTGTTCTCCCATCCACCCCCACATATTGGCAAACCACCAGCCTTACTGTGCCGTCGGGCCTACTCTTGGAATGATTCTCACACCAGTTCAGGAATTAACATTTGACTTTAAAGTTCAGGGATACTTAGGACTTGTGTGGTTGTACCAGGAGTCTTTCTGTGCAGGGACATCCATGCATCCCATGTAACTAAACTGACTGCACCTTTTGGTTCTTAGCTTCATTTCTTAGCACTCACTCTGTGATTATTTGGAGGATGCCAGCCTGTATTGCTTTCCTTGTTTTTTGAGTGCATGGGCTGTTCAATGCTCACTTACAGGCTGCTAGAATCTGTGTAAGTCTCATTGCTTTTCAGCAGAGAGAGAGAGGCAGGCAGATTGTCACAGTGGGGAGCACTGAGCAATCAAGGGGGTGGACTTGTTACTGAATAGCGTCGTGCTATGTCAATATCGCACCTGCAGTGGGCGGGTTCCTCCCTGATTCCCATTGACTCCAGTTTTACTAGGACTCCTAAAGCCACATTAGGTCTCATGCTTACTTGATGTCAAGGGCAATAACTCACACCTCACCACTGGGGTTCAGCTGTTTGTCCATATTTAGATGAAGACAGTAATGAGATCAATGGCTAAATGACCCTGGCAGAAGCCACACTGAGTGTCAATGAATAGATTATTAATGAGCAACAATTTCTTGATAGCACACTCAGCAATCCCTTCTGTCATTTCCCTGATGATTGACCTCAGTCGACTGATTTGGCAGTCATTGGCAAGTTTGTTTTGGCCCTGCTCTGTGAACAGAACATACCTGGGCATCTTCCAGATTGTTGCATTGATATCAGTCTTGCAGCTTTAATGGATCATTTTGGATAGGGGTGTGGTTAGATCTGCAGTACATGTCTTCCACATTATTGCTGGAATGTAGTCAGGGCCTGTAGCCTTTGCAGCGTCCAATGCCTACATACAGCATGAATCAAATTGGTGTTGGGACATCACGAGAAGGCTGACATGAATCATCGACTTCACATTTCTGGCTGAAGAGAGATGGAAATCCCTTGGTCTTGTCATTTGCACTGATGTGCTGGACATCCCTCTCTTAATTAGTTGTCTAATCTTTCACCAATAGTCATGACTGGATGTAGCAGGACTGCAAATGGAAGATCCATTTCTCTTTGGCTGCAGTCACTTAGCCCTGTTTATTCACATTGCTTCTGCTATTTAACATGTTTGTAGCTTCTTCAGACTGACATTGTAATTTTAGGTTTGCTTTGTGCTGCTCCTGACATACCTGCTCATACTCTATTGAAGATAACAAGGTGTAGAGCTGGATGAACACAGCAGGCTAACCAACATCATAGGAGCAGGAAAGCTGATGTTTCGGGCCCAAGAGGAGAATTTCCCATGACCAATCTACCTAACCTGCACATCTTTGGACTGTGAGAAGAAACCAGAGGACCTGAAGAAAACCCATGCTGAAACAGGGAGGATGTGCAATCTCCACACAGACAGTTGCCTAAGGGTGGAATCTAAGAGAGGAATTCTGATTCATCACCCCGCGTTGGTGGTGGTGACAACAGGATGTTTTTCCTGCCCTTGTTTGATCTGATGCCATGAGAATTCATAGGATCCAGAGGCATAGTCAAGGACTTCAAGGGCAACTCTGTCTTGACTGTCTATCACTGTGCTGCCACCTCTGGTGGTCATGTCCCATCCCTCTGCCTCTCAGGATGGTCGTATCAGGAATATTGTCTGTAAGGTATGATTCAGTAAATACAACCGTGTCAGACCGGATCTCAATGTTGGCACAAACCCCGAGATGTTAGTAATGAGGAATTTGCAGGGTTTGTCATGATTGTTTGATGTCTGACACAACTTAGTGCCTTTCAGCATGAAGTTAACACTCATCCAGGTGTGGGTTGTAGTCACATGTAGGCCAGACCAGTTTAGTATAGCAGGTTTCCACCCCTTAAGGGGGAGGGTGAACTGGGTAGATTTTTTTTTAAATGACCGATTGTGAGCATTAGACCAGCTTTCAATTCCAGCTTTTAGTTTCATAGAATTCCAGTTTCACATCTGCCATTCCAGAGTATTAGAGATAGTAGAAACTGCAGATGCTGGAGAATCTGAGACAACAAGGTGTAGAGCTGGATGAACACAGCAGGCCAAGCAGCATCAGAGGAGAAGCAAAGCTGACGTTTCGGGCCTCGACCCTTCTTCATTTCTGAATCTTCATCCAGATCTACACCTTGTTATCCCAGAGTATTAGTCTGGGTTTCTGGGCTTCTAGTTCAGTAACACTACCAGCTCCATCCTGAGGATATGCTGCTCTTCATAATCAGTTATTTGATTGAGAAGCATATTGGAATATCCCTCAAAGGTGAAATGCTCCATATGAGTTTAAGATCATTTTCTTCCCTCAGTTCTCTATTCCTGCACAGGGGGACATTGTTATTGCAATTAGCTGTTGAATTAGTTTTATGTTTGAATTGACTTTTGATGGAACGTAGGAGTGAAATTTAAACACGCCAGTGCTTGTGAGTCAGTAATTTTAAGAAGTAATCATTTCAAATGTCTCATCATTAAATCATTTTGATAATTCAAATATCCCCTAGTGAGGGGGAGGCCAGAATGCAAGGCGCAGAACATTGAACTTAAGTGGGTCTGAATGGCTTAGCAGTATAAGTTGGGCAGTGAAAATATGGACTCTGTACCCAAAATCCCTTTGAGACTGAGGAACAATTGAAAATTTCAAAACTGAGAGTTTACACATTTTTGTTTGACAAAGGTACTAAGGGTAGTAAGGGTTACAGAACCATGGAAGACAATAGGAAACAAGATTCAGATCAATCACCACCTAACTGAATGGTGGAACAGATTCAAGGGGCTGAATGAGTTTTTGTTCTACTCATGTCCTTTATATTCCTATTTTTAATAATGTGGGAAACGATGAGATGATTCTGTACTACAAGTCTCTCGCAGGGAGATATACTCATTGGAATCTTACTTTGTCGGTTTTTCCATGATTGATCAACCCTTAAGTCTTGTAAAATTATCCTTGCATGCAACTTTCAGATGAAATAACACATTTTTCAGGTATGAAGTTCACAAAACACAATTAGATGACATCAAGAACATTGCCAAGTCTGCATTTACATACACCCTGGTGTGGAGCGAAGCGAAGCCGAAATTACGCAGATGTGAGAACAGAAAGACAGTGAAGATTATGCCATTCCTGCAAAAACAGTTCACTTGGAACCTTGATGGTATTCCTGATGGATGGCAATTATGATCCCAGCTCATTAAGTGATGCATCATAAATCATAATTCAGGACAACGGAAGATATAATTTGTCTCGACTGACTGTTCTTAGTTATTGCTGCAGCACTTCCCCTTACTTATTGTTGTGTTCTGGTGTTCTGGTTGTAAAGATACTGAGATTGGATGTGTTTGTCTCCAAAGAGGGAGGGGGTGGGGTGTCTTGAACTTGCTTCAAGAGCTGAATTTAACCGTTGAACAAGTCCCATATTCTTCTAGTAAACAAAGTCATTATTTCCTATAATTTTCCAGCAGCTGCAAATGAAGCTTAATGAAGCTTGTTCAGCACTGGTCGTTATTGCTGAGTTGGTAAGAGTTCCGTTGGATGAGTACAGCATCGGTTCACTGGATTGGGTTAAACTGAAGATTACCAGTGTGTGCCTTAGCTATCTCACACAAGTGGACTTCTGGGACACAATTGTTTATTTTTAAAGGCCACAAACATTTGACTGTATTTGAGTGGAATCAAGGTTAATAGCTGGTGTATTTTGTTGGGTTTTCAAATACACTGTTAACCTAAACAGACATTTATCCAGATTTTCCATTATAACAGTACCAGCCCCAAATGTTTTATTATTATTTAAATGAAAATGGATTTTCTGCCCAGTTGAGGAATCGATTCCAAAAGCTGTCTCGTTCATTGTCTCTCTCACTTTGGTTCTCTGCTGTTTTCTCATTGGCATTTCAAACACTACAGTCTCTCGCTAGCCCTCATTCTCTGCTGCTCTGTCTTCTCTGCCACTTTTTCCTTCATTTCTTTCTAATTTTATCCCACTTATTATTTGCACTCAACTACATCTCTTGCTTTGTCTTACTGTCTGACTCTGTCACTCTGTCTGCCTGCCTCTCTCTCTCTGCCTCTCTTTTCTCTTTACATCTGTCTGTCTTTCTGCATTTTTTCTCTTTTATTCTATCTGTTTCTTTCTTTTTGCATCTGTTTTACTTTTATGCCCATCTCTCTTTTTCCATCTCTTTGACTCAGTCTCTTTCCCTTGCTTTTTTTAAACTCTAAACTAATGGAGTGCCAGAGTGATCAGTGTAAGGACTTCAACTGTATGCAATCATATTAATAACTTATATGAGGGGGTTGACTGTATTTCTGTTTTGTAGCCCATTGCTGATGGTACAGAGCTAGGCAGGGTAACAAATTGTGAGAAGAAACAAAGAGTCTGGAAGGAGGTATAAATAGGGCAAATTTGACAGCGGAAAGTGGCAAGATTCTTGGAATCAATGTTCAATTTGGCAGGAAGAATGTAAGAGTAGAATATTATTTAAATGGGGTAAGGCTGCAGAAAGCTGAAGCACTGAGGGCCTGGGTGCTCTTGTGCATGAATCATAAAGTGTAAGGTGCAAGAATGGTGAATAGTTAGGAAGGCAAACAGAAAGTTGGCCTTTTGCAAGGGGATGGTGTTTAAAGAGGAAAATCTTGCCAGAAAAGTACACAATGTTTATGGTACCACAACAAGACTGTGAATATTTTGCTCACCCGCTACCCTCCCTCGAAACTACACTTGCATTACACTATATTGTATCTCAATGTCCTTTCTTGTTCTCTTTCTTTCTTGATACAAAATTGGCAAAGAGGAAGAAGATTAGGCAAGTAAACATGTGGCTAAAGGAGTGGTGTGGGAAAGAGGGATTCCAGTTCATGGGTGCATGGCATCAGTATTGGGACTGGTGGGAAATGTATCACTGGGACTAGATCGACCTGAACTAATCAGGGTCCAGGATCCTAGTGGAAAGAATACGTAAGGTGGCCACATGGACTTTAAATTAATTAAAAGGAAGGGAATGCTGAGGAGGGGTTATTAACATTTCCAGAAAAAGTAACAGGACAGAGAGCATGAAACATGTCAGCGGCACAGTGGCTCAGTAGTTAGCACTGCTGCCTCACAGCGCCAGGAATCTGGGTTTGATTCCACCCTTGGGAGACTGTGCGGAGTTTGCACATTCTCCCCATGTCTGCCTAGATTTTCTTCGGGTTCTCCGGTTTCCTCCCACAATCTAAAGATATGCAGGCTAGGTGGATTGGCCATGCTAAATTACCTGTAGTGTCCAAGGATGGGCAGGTTGGGAAGATTAGCCATGGAAAATGCAGGGTTATAAGGATAGAGTAGGAGCTGGGTCTGTGTGGAATGGTCTTCGGAGGATTAGTGTGGACTCGATAGACTAAGTGGCCTGCTTCCACATTGTAGGGGTTCTATTTCTGTGAATATTCTAACCTCAGGCACACTAGATAAGGAGACAACTGTGAGAAGTGGGCTGTCAATGTGTGCTGTACATGAATGTGCACAGTTTATGAAACAAGGTTAATGAGATTGGAGTACGGATTGAAATTGGTAAGTATGATGTTGTGGGTATCACAGAGACATTGCTGCAAGGGGATCAGGGCTGAGGACTAAATATCCAAGGATACACGTCCTGAAAGGACAGGCAGAGGAGGTGGGGTTACTTTGTTAATAAGGAAAGAGATTAAATCAAAAGGGAGAAGGGATATAGAGTCAGAAGGCAGAGAATCCACATGGGTAGAGTTAGAACAAAGAACAAAGAACAAAGAAAACTTACAGCCCAGGAACAGGCCCTTC
>JAHRHZ010000062.1:20525630-20540619 GCA_024137785.1 Ginglymostoma cirratum
CTGTGTTCATCCAGCCCCACACCTTGTTATCTCAGATTCTCCAGCATCTGCAGTACCTTTTATCTCTATCACAGATCAACTGTTATCTCATTGAATGTAGAACAGGTACAGACACTGAATGTCCTTCCCCCGATCGAAAAGAATATGTCACTTAGTACAGTACTTCTAACATTTCATACACCAGACACATTGAATCCATTAGGCTCAGTTTCAGTCTCTTAACAATCATCATTCCTGTTCATGGGAACAGGAGCAGGTCATTCAGCTCCTCAGATCTGTTCTGCCGGTAGATTCATGACTTTGTATCTCAAGTACAATTTTCTTTCACTGTAAAGTGGAACTTCTGAAATGTCTTGATAACTTTAAGAGGAAAAAATGTAATGATCTCATTCTTGAAAGTTCTAGTTGACCCCTACCAACCAGAGGTTTTTGGGGAAAAGTCCTATGTTTCCATTACCTTCTGTATGAAGACTTGTTTGGTGGTCCATAAACAGTTCCCACCAATGTCTACTGTTCATCAGTTCCACCCAAACTGATTTTACATGTTGGTCCTTCAATTAAGATCTCACCTCATGAATCTACAGATCTTGCCCTTTATGAGCACTACCCCATCTTCTTTTCCTTTTTGTCTATTCTTCCTAAATCACAAATATAGCCTTGAATATTTGCTTCCTAATCTTGGTCACTCTCGAACTATTCCATTTCATAGACAGTCAAATCATATCATAAAATGATCAAACATATTACAAATACAGTGTGCATTCAGAAAGCATGCCTTTAATTCTGCCTTTTTAGCATTATTTTGCACCCTGATCCTATTTGTTATTGGTCTTATTACCTTTCTGCTTCCTGTTAACAGCTCTACTTCCCTCCAATCTGAGCTCCCTCGCAGATTCCCAATCCATATCAATTTAGCAGTAACAAATCATCCTGCAAAGATATTAGTCCCAATTAAATGCGACACATCCAATTGTGGGGGTCTCACCTACCCAAGAACCTCTCCCAATACTTCAGAGATCTAATGCCCTCTCCCTCCTGCATCAGTTCTCCAGCATATTCAATTGCCCAATTCTCCCATTCATGTGCTTATTAGCATTAGGCACTGTGAATAATCCTGAGATTACTGTTTTTAATCTTCTTCTTGGCTCTCTGAAATGTGTTTTCAAGACCTCATCCCCTTTCTTCCTATGTCATAGAACCTTTATGGACCATGGCCTCTGGCTGTTTGTCCTCTCACAAAAGAATGTCCTGTAGCCATTCTATGACATCCATAACCATAACATTAGGAAAGCAACGTGCCTTCCTGGATTTGGCCAAAGTTATACCTATCAGTTCCTTTAGCTGAAGAACACAGTATCACTACTTTTTGTCCATTCTACTTCTACTCCTCCTCTACAGTTGAGCACCCCATGTCACAGACTGAGGAACCATCACTATCAACATCCAAAACTAAAAATCAATCAGTGAGCAAGGTCATCTCAGGGAGCTTCAACACTATCTGCCTGGTTCTCCTCAATTGCCTGGATCATCCATTCCATATATGTCTGTTTTATCATAACCTATCAAATGAACACCTCCCTAAACATGTTATCCACATGGTTTTTAACAGTGACTGATGCAACTGCTCGCGTTCCAAAATCCACAGCCGAAACTTGGGTAGCCAGTAACACTATCGGCAGGTACTTTTACCTAAATCACATGGTACTTCCATGACATTTCACAAGCCACAGGACATACTTTGAATCAGCTGAGTTGCCCTACAATAACTTATCTTTCTATGGTCTTATAAGTAGAAAAGATTACTCGTTAATCACCAACAAGACCCTCCAACTCGCTGAAGAAGGAGCCAAATCTCTGAGGGAGAAGAAAGGAAATAAAGAAGAAAAGAAAAGCACCTTCGCCCCTCTTTATCAATCCCAATCTACTTGAAGTCTGCATTGTTGCACTGAGGCCTCTATTTATACTCTTTGAATCTGAACTGCAGTAACCCTGCTTGAACTGATCAGTTACTCTCCAGCGCTTATTTCAGATTCTTTAGCAACAACTTGCAGACTCATGACTTCCGTTGCCCAGTAGAGCAAGGGCAGCAGACGCAGGATGAACATCACCACCTGCAAGTTCCCAGAATCCTGGTTTGAAAATGCATTGCCATTCTTTCATTGTTGCTCATCAAACTCCTGAAATTCCCTCCCTAATGGCACTATGGTGTCACTTACAGAATAATGGTATTGATTACAAAGCCAGCATTTATTGCAAATCTGTAATTGATCTAGAGAAGTTAGTGGTGTAGCCATACCAGAGGACAGTTCACCACCATCTTCTCAAGAACAACTTTGAATGGAAACAAATGATGGCCTTTTCATTGATACCCAAAGCACATGAAGTAGTTACTATGGTAAAGAACAGTTGAAAATATACTATCGGGAAATCCCCTATTCTCCCCTTTTGATTTGCTTGAAACCTATTACATTTAACATTTCCAAATTCTAATGAAAAGTCATAGACTTGAAACTTTAACTCTGTTTCAAACTCCACATGTGCTGCTCAACCTACTGTCTATTTCCAGCATTTCTGTTTTTATTTCAGATTTCCAGCATGCATAGCACTTTACTTTTGTCGTCACAGCTTACTGTATGTTACTTTCACAGCGGCCTCTTACACCAATTTCAACTCTGGAATATTTGTGAAGCTTGAGTGTTCCTGGGACAATCAACAAGACCTTTCTGAAATAGCCAATCTTTCGGTGCTGGTACTTTTGCTAGCTGCTGAAGGTGACTATTCCCAATTCCTTTGCCTCTGCCGCATCTGTTCCCAGGATGATCATTCCACTCCCGTACATCTCAGATGTCCTCCTATTTCAAGAACCACAACTTCCCTCCACAGTGGTCGAGAACGCCCTCGACCGTGTCTCCTGCATTTCCCGCAGCTTATCCCTCACACCCCCTCCCCGCAATAACAACCAAAACAGAATCCCCCTCGTCCTCAAGTACCACCCCACCAACCTCCGGATCCAACGCATCATCCTCCGACACTTCTACCATCTGCAATCCGACCCCACCACCAAAGACATCTTTCCCTCCCCACCCTTATCTGCCTTCCGGAGGGACCACTCCCTCCGCGACTCCCTTGTCCGCTCCACACTCCCCTCCAGCCCCACCACACCCGGCACTTTTCCCTGCAACCGCAGGAAGTGCTACACCTGCCCCCACACCTCCTCCCTCACCCCAATCCCAGGCCCCAAGAAGACTTTCCACATCAAACAGACGTTCACCTGCACATCTGCCAATGTGATATACTGTATCCGCTGTTCCCGATGTGGCCTCCTCTACATCGGGGAAACCAAGCGGAAGCTTGGGGACCGCTTTGTGGAACACTTGCGCTCGGTTCGCACTAAACAACTGCACCTCCAAGTCACGAACCATTTCAACTCCCCCACTCCCATTCCTCAGATGACATGTCCATCCTGGGCCTCCTGCAGTGCCACAACGATGCCACCCGAAGGTTGCAGGAACAGCACCTCATATTCAGCTTGGGAACCCCGCAGCCCAATAGTATCAATGTAGACTTCACAAGCTTCAAAATCTCCCCTCCCCCTACTGCATCCCAAAACCCGCCCAGCTTGTCACCGCCTCCCTAACCTGCCCTCCCTCCCACCTATCCCCTCCTCTCACCCCAAGCCCCAACCCCATCTCCTACCTCCTAACCTCATCCCGCCCCCTTGACCTGTCCATCCTCCCTGGACTGACCTATCCCCTCCCTACCTCCCCATCTACACTTACCTCTACTGGCTCCATCCCCACCTCTTTGACCTGTCTGTCTCCTCTCCACCTATCTTCTCCTCTATCCATCTTCTATCCGCCTCCCCCTCTCTCCCTATTTGTTTCAGAACCCCCTCCCCCTCCCTCATTTCTGAAGAAGGGTCTAGGCCCAAAATGTCAGCTTTCCTGCTCCTCTGATGCTGCTTGGCCTGCTGCGTTCATCCAGCTCTACATCTTGTTACCTCAGATGCCCTTTATAGTTCAGTATCATTAGTGCCTACTCTCCAAAGAGTTAGGTTTTCTTTATTTAGTCTATTGCGCTGCATGGATATAAATTACATACATCATCAAGAGGAAGGATTTATCTGCATTAATTTTCCTGATTGGCTTCCTTCAAGACTTAAATGTAAATGCCAAAGGAATGGAATATTCTCCTCAATTGAAGAGGTTATGGTCCATGATTGTCTTTCACATGAGGAATTACCTTTGTGAGGAGCATCATGTCGTCAATAAGAACTGCAGCAACTAGATTGTGAATGAGAATCAAAAAGAGATTTTCGTTGTTACCAAAAAAAACATTAATACCATTCAACAACCTGTTCCTAATTATTTCCTCCTAGTGATTCATGAATGAAGTTTTGTATTCTTTATGACTGTGATCCTTATGATCCAAAGTGATTGTCAGGCTCTTGAACTGCCATGGGCAATTTCAGGAAAAGTAGGTTGGTTGAAAATGGACTGACAAGAGATTGATGTGGACCATGAACACCACGGACAAGTTGACTGAAATGGCCTGTTGCTGTGCTGTATGTTCTAGACAACTGCTCTGTGTATAATCTGCATTGGCAACTTTTGTATGATTTACCATCCTCACAGGATGAAATGTGTTCTTACATGACACTTATTTGCTTGATGACAAGTTTCCAATGCAAAATAGATGTTGCTCAGCTCCAAACTGCATATATTTTCAGTTGCAGTACAAGACTAAGGCCTGCTAGGTGGAGCCAATATGCAGATATTTTAGTCTATATTGGATTATTGTCAATATAACCCCAGATAGACTTTATGAGTAGTTCTGAATTGACAGTACACAAAGATTGCTGTGGAGAATTTACTTTATCTAAATCTTTTACAGGATAATGGTGTTGATTGCAAAGCTAGCACTTATGGCATATCCCTAATTGCCCTAGGTAAGGTGCCGGTGAGATGCCTTCTTGAGCCAATCAGTTGAAATACACACACATCCATAATAAATTTCAGGTGTCAAATTTTTTGACCCAGTGACAATGAAGGAACAGGTGATCTATTTCCAAGTCAGCATGGTGGTGGCTTGGAGGTGAGCTTGTAAGTACCAGTCTCCATGTATCTACTATTCTTCCAATTGGTAAACATCACAGGTTTGGAAAATGCTATCAAAAACTCTAGGTGAGATGTTGCAATTCATCACGTGTGTCAAACAATGAAATAGTGGTGGAGGGACTGAATAGTTACGGTAGGGATAGCATGCTGATCATGCTTTTTCCTGAATTCTATTGAGTGCTGTTAGAGCTGCATGCATCCTGTAAAATAAGTTCTCCCATTTTATGTTCAGGACTTTTCACTTGATAGATTAGAATGTATCTAATGTAACTACTTTCTTCCTATGTTTGTGTTCATGTGCTCTTGAGTTCCCTCTCATTCTAAAATGTTCTAAATTCACCCAAACTGTGTTATTTATACTCAGTGATAACAAGGTGTGGAGCTGGATGAACACAGCAGGCCAAGCAGCATCATAGGAGCAGGAAAGATTGATGTTTCGGCTAGGCCCGAAACGTCAAGCTTTCCTGCTCCTATGATGCTGCTTGGCCTGCTGTGTTCATCCAGCTCCACACCGTGTTATCTCGGATTCTCCAGCATCTGCAGTACCTATTATCTCTTATTTATACTCAGTGATGTGTCACGCTGTGACATTACTGCAAGTTTGCCCCAGGCTCCTGAAGTCCTTACATGACAAAAGGCCTTATCTGAATACAGGTTATAATTGTTTGGACGGTATTTTTCCTCAAAGTGTGAATGATGGAGAATGAGAGCTTGGGAAATACCTTAAAAAGTAGCCCATATGTCTTTTCAAAGAAGAATATAAGGTCTATCTTCAAATTAGTGTAATTAGGTTTTTTCTGACACTAGTACATTTCCACTAAGTGCAGTGTATGCAAACTCAGGTGGTCCTTAATTAGGGCCACATGCATTTCTGCTTTAAAGGAAGAGAAGCATATGAAAATAAATTAGACTGAAGAAATAAGTAGGCTTGCTTTTCTCCATACAATTTCCACACTCTTCTTTACAGCTCATGTTTTGTCTGAAAATTGAGAGCTAGGTTTTTTTTAAAGAAAATTAGTTTACTTGTGGAGTAATGGAGTTCAATTACTGATTTATCAGGGTTTCTTCAAACTCTGATCCTGTAATCCAGAAATTATTAACTTTCAAAGTTAGTTTAATAGTATTAAGGCTTTGCAAGCTGCATTTTTCAAGAATGTATCATTAGTTCACATTCACTATTATGATATATTAGCCTGTGGTAATTTTGCAACAAGGTTTACGGGTCAAGCAAATCCTGGCTCCAGCAGCAGTTACTTACAAATTACATTCTGGAGTGCTGTATCATACAGACAACATTTCCCTGTTTTGTGTACAGAATTTTCCTATCGCAGTTAAAGTGTTATTTTAAGGCTTTCGAGTCTTGGTCACTGAGTATATTCAAGAAAGAGATGATAATATTTTAGAATATAGAAACATCAAGGGGTATCGAAAGAGGGAACATGGCATTGAGATAAAGGATCAGCCATGATCATGTTGAATGATGGAACAGAGTTGAAAGGCCAATTGTCCTACTCCTGCTCCCAATTTCTAAGCGTCTATGTTTAAATATCTGTTCATATTTTTCATACATTTGTTGAAGCAATTCACGAAGCTTGCATCAAACTGAACAAACAGTTAACTGTATTCAAAGAAGAGGCATGTCAAAACCAAAACATTAACTCTATTTCTCTCTCCATGATGATGCCAGACCTGCTGAGTTCCTCCAGCATTTTCTGTTTTTATTTTAGATTTCTAACGTCCACAATATTTTACTTTTCAAGGTATTTGAGCTGTCTGCAGACAACTGTCTTTGACGCATCTAAATCTATCCCCAACAATAATCCTAACAGAACATTACACATTTTACAAAGCAGTCCTGGCCAGCCTTATACATGCAAGTCCCCGTAATATTGAGGTTATCTAAATTCCTACTACACATATCCTTACCAGCTACAAATGACCATTTACCTCTGACCCTGTGCTCACTGTCCTATATTGACACTCGACTAAGCAACACTTTGTGTGCAACTTTCAACTCCCTGAGGTGGTAAGAATGATGGATAGCATGACGAGTTAATTAAATGAAAATCACAAAATCAGATACTTGCCATTGAAATAAACTTACTGTTAAATCCACCATCTGTGGATAGCAAGATGACATTTTTACCATCAGGTTGCACGAATCCTATAGACATGTATTTACATCTCATTAATTCACCTACTAGCTGGAATTAACTTCCTCCTTCCAATTAACTTCTGCTCAAAAGAGATGCTTGATGATTCAAAAAATTTGAGTGCATAAACCAAGCATGTGCTTTGCAACTTTGTCCTTCTGCCTAGAGTCTGGGTGAGTACGCAGCTTTTACTGCCTGTATCTGTACTTTCACAATGTACTGTTCTGAGGAAGGGTCACCGGACCTGAAACATTAACTCTGATTTTTCCTTCACAGATGCTGCCAGACATGCTGAACTTTTCCAGCAACTTCTGTTTTTGTTCCTTCACAATGGTCCTTGTCTGCACTGTTGTTGGAACTACTAAAACTGGAATAGGTGCCTCCATATTGGATAGGGCACAATTGGTCCCTGGACCATCATTCCACTCAACTGGGTAACGCCAATCTGCCAGCATTAACATGTCAGGTGGCATTGACTAGGCACGGTCAGGCTTTTGTTTCTTAGATGGCACCCTGGGATAGAGGGAAAGACTGGTAGCCTATGGCTGCAGGAAATAGTGAAGACTTAATGTGGAAAGGGGTTACATGTGACTGTCGGAATGGTGATGCATGAACATTAGAGATGGTGCATGTACCAGCAATCTATACAACAAATACCAAGACTGAAGGGCATCGCAAAGTGTGTAAAGGAAAGGGAAGGATGCTGAGCAAGGGGAGTTTGAATTCCAGTTAGTCAGGGGTTGCTGCCACAGTCAGTATAAATGGCTGGGCCATTTATAGTCCAACCTAATCAGCCATGGTCATTCATGCCATTGATCTAAGACAAATCTAAGGATCAATGTCATTTTGGTCTGAGATTTGGACATGGCCAGTCTGGCAGTCCAGCAAATTGAGCCCAAGTCTAGCTGGTTGGTCAGTCAAGCCAGCCTGTCCTGAAAATTGGTCAGCGAAGCAGGAGATACATAACCCATGAGATTTTTTGGATCAGTTCATGGTGTCATTAAGGTTATGGGCAGCTAAATTATGGGGATTATTGTAATTGGTAGCTGAGGGAATGATCACAGTTATACTTGAGATAGTGGGTTGGGATATGTTAAGATTTGGGAGGAGAATGCACAGTCTTGAAGTGGGTGAGGATAAGCTGTGGACATTCTGGCCACACTAAGTGGCAGGTGCAGGGTCGACGAGGTCAGTGGCACTCCGATAGTCAGGGGGTCAGCAGCAAATCAGTGACATCAGTAGTCACGCAAAAGGGCTCCCCTGAAAGAAGGGGTGGGTAAAGGGTTATCAGGGGTACAGGGAGTATTACATAATAGGCAAAATATGAATGGAGGCATTTCACTGGTTACAGTTGGACCCTACAAGTCACTGCAGTGAGCAGCCTATAGTCTATTAAGTCTAAACATTACCATGTTAAACTGAAAATCAACATTTCAATTAGGTTTCAATATTGACAAAACAGCACTCAACATGAGAGGAATAAGTTGCATTGCTTTTAAAGGGAGTGGAGTTCAAGACTGAAATATGAGGCCTACTTAAGAATTATGCCAAATACACAGGAGTTCAGTTGATTACTAAATGTGATACCAATGCCTTTAATTCACAGAGATGCAGAATGTCAGAGTGATTTCATGATGTCAAAATAAAATGATTATAAAACAATTTGTAAAGAAATGATTTGGTGGTAGCTGTTCCGAAAAAAACTTTTATTACATTAAACCATATGGGATTTTGCAGCACAGTGTAGTGTCCCTGCGCTGAGACCAAAAGGTCTGGGTTCAAATCCTGCATGTCAGAAAGGTATGTCATAACAACAGGTAGATTGAAAAATACTTTTCCTCCTACCATCCAATTCTGACCATCTCATGAAGGACTGAGACATTGTGCCTCAATTGACATCTTCTGATCTCTGGGATCAATAACAATCAATAGAGCAAGGCACCTTCACTCTATACGTCATCTTCCCTATTGGCCAAGGCACACAGTTTCTAAAATTACAAACCATCACACTGCAGCTGCTTTTTCCTCACAAACAAAACAAAATGGTCGAGTTGGAGATGAGTGATGTAGAAGGGGGCCACGTAACAGCTGTGTCATTCCAAGGCCACATGCACATTTTCTCGGGCAACCTTACATGAGGTCAGTGTGACTGATGTGCAGGATTGAGTGTAAGCCCACAGTCATAGATGCCTCTAAGCTACTGAGAGAGTGGTGACAAGGAGCTGGCCTCTGGTCAAACATACTGTGGCAGCATCAAATGGAATGCGTGCTATTTCGACTCCTTCACTATGTGTGATATTGCCCTCTCTATGAGTTTATAACATGGGGCTTAATGGGAAAGAAAGTCATGAGTACAGCACCCGTTTACTGAGTTTGTCTGCTGTTTCTTGGTGTTCTTACAGATCTGCTGCAAGGTGAAGAAGCATGACAGAGGTGAATCTATCAGTTCTTCTTGTAGTTCTACCACTCACTCCAAATTAACCATCACAAAGGACACAAGAGACAACTCCATCTGCAACAACACCAGTCACCACCAGTTGTCACGTAGCCTCCAGAGGGGAAAGCTAGAGGATAAGGGGGAGGCATTGGTCTAGTGGTGTTATGACTACACTATTAAACCAGAGACTCAGGTTTGAATTCCAGCATGGCAGATGGTGAAGTTTGAAATCAATAAAAATCTGGAATTAAGAGTCTAGTAATGACCATGAAACCACTGTCAATTGTTAGGCAAAACCCATTTAGCTTACTAATATCCTTACCTGGTCTGGCTTGTGTGTTACTCCAGACCACAGCAATGTGGTTGACTTTTAACTCCCTCTGGTCAAATGGGATGGGCAATATATGATGGTCTAGCCACCAATAGCTATATCTTGTGAATTATTTAAAAAGAAAAATAAAACAAGAACCTCAACAGAAGAGGAGAGCTCATGCATGAAACAGGATCCAGCTGTCTGCAAATAACTGAGGGCAAGTGCAGAAGAGGACTGAGAATCTCTTGAACCAGCTAGTCCCACTCATGCCAGCTGCCGGATGAGGACTCGGTTAGCTGGTTACCCATCTTGGTAGCCCTAGAAGTTATAGCTACCCTTTTGTTTTGGCAGTGGATTGTTTCAAGGAGCTGATGGGAACCCGTGTGGCATTTCAGTCTTCAATGCAGTTCTGCAACCAAGATGTCACCATAGCTTCATCTCTTTGTCCCCTGATGCAAAGAGTCAGGCAGCTAGAGCATTGAGATTTTCAGCCAGAACTGGATTCATATGGCTGCCGTGGATTGTACCTACATAAGCGTGACAGGACCCTCTGAGCAACCGGCAGTAGTCATCAACAGAAAGGAACTCCACTCCCTTAATGCTCAAATCATTTGTGACCATGGCAGATCTGTGCCAGATGCCTGATTAGCTGACACGATTCATTCTTACCCAACCATTCAAGTACCAGCCTCTTTTCAAGGCCCTCAATCTACACAAGGATGATTGGTACCTGTTTCAAACCCAGCTGATGACACCACTGAGTCGTCCTCAAACTGGTACAGCACAAAGTTGCCCATGCTTCAAACAGGGCCCTTCTGGAACAGACACTAAGCCAAAGTTCCAATGCGTGGATTGACCAGGTAGTGCCATGCAGTATGCCCCTAGACAGGGCACCCCACATCATATTTCTGTGCTGTGCCCTGCACAGTCTGAATCAGCAAGTGAGGAGGTGGTGGGGATGGAAGAAACCTCCAAGGAGGAAGATGACAGAGAGGATCCTGTGATGGGACAGGAGGACCATCAAAGAGAGGAGCACAAGACAATGATCTGTGATGCCAGAGAGGCCAGAAAGAAAAAGACTAATTGGATCCGTGATGATGATAAGTTGATGTATGAGTTGCTTATTTCCTACCTTACACTAAAATGTTATTATGCTTTGAGAACTCCAGACCTCTCCTTCCTGGAGCCTGTAGACACATGACAGATTCACAGCTCCTAAGAGGGGCAGTGTCAACCATTTGGCCATCCCAGTACTGTTTCCTCCCTCAAACTTGTCATTTGTGTCCCTGAGATTGTTCTTTTCTTTTATTCATTTATGCAATGAGGGTATGACTGGCTAGGCCAACCATTTATTGCTCATCGTTAATTGCTCAGAAGGCAGTTAAGTGTCAACCATATTGCTATGGGTGTGGAATCACATGTAGGTCAGCCAAGAAAAGGATTGGCAGTTTCCTTCCCTAAAGGACATGAACGAACCAGATGGGTTTTTCCAACAATGGATTAATGCTCACCATCAGAATCTTCATTCCAGATTATTTTTTATTGAATTCAAATTCCACCATCTTCCATGGATTCAAACGCGGGTCCCCAGAATATTACTTGGTTGCCTGGATGAACAGTCCAGCGATAAAACCACGAGGCCATCACCTCCCCTATTGTGGTCTCATTAGCTTGTAAGCCCTTAGCTGCATCCAACAAAAGGATAACAGCCACCTTTGAGACTGAAATCCAAATGATAACTCAGAATACCTGATAGCCCCGTACCTCTGCAGTTTGAGCATGTCAGAGATGGCTGAATACAGAGGCACATCTTCTGCAGGGGCCTCTTCACATTCTTGGCCTCCAGCAGTCCACTGAGTGTCAGAGACTTCTGGTATTTCTTTATTCACCAGCTATGGACATGTGTCAGTGATGGGTCCACCAGACTGTGTTCTGATCCAGTGACTGCACCCACTGAGGTGATTGTCTCTGCCCTGGTGGAAGATGAAGGTGAATATTTTGCAGGAGTATCCTCTAAGGGGCTCACACTGCAGTTTCTTTCACTCTGCAGGGTCCTTGCTGCTGGTTCCTGTGTAAGAGACCAAAAATAAATTAGCTAGTGAAGATGCAGAATAACATCTTTTTGCTGCCCTGTATACATGTCAGAAGAGCAGAGCTGGCCTATTGGTGTCTCCCTGTCACCAGAAAAGTCTTGCTCTTTGCTGGCTAATGTGATGGCCATTTCCTCAAAAGGGTAAGGATCTTGATATTCAGCCCACCACTGGCCTTGGTCGCCTCAGCCTGATTGTAAGACAATTTGACCTGCTATATGATAAGGATAAGGGTTGTTTATGATAGGAATGAGTGCAGGAGCAATAACCATGTGAAGTGATGAAGCATCCCAGCAAGGAAATAAGAAGGGCAGTGGACCCACCAATAATTTTGAGAGGATGATGTGCACGCAAACCCTTGAGGTCATATCACACATATGGTACTGAGGTTTTAGGCTGAGTGAAATGCCTGTGCAGGGGTAATTTTAGACTGAGTGATGTCCCTGTGAGGTTGAGATAGCAGGAAGAAAATGGCGCCACTTACCTCTGACTTATACTGCCATATTGACCCAGGATAAATGGATCTGATGCAATGACTTCCCGCTGTAGTTGCTCAGGAAGGGGATTTTCCTTCCCATCCAACATCATCTGGAAGGGAATGTCAGTGAACCTCAAGCCAGCTTGTACATTTTAGGAGGAATATCTGATGTCTTGAGGTGGCTACTACGGACTGATGACAAGTTCCTTACTGATGCATCCAGCTATCATAACTTTCAACTAACACAGGTTCAGCCATAGGCGAGAACATCTGGCTTGCTTTCCATGTGATTTGCCAACTAACATGTGCTATATCTTACTTGCGAAGATTATGAACTGAGAAGTGGCCATCATGTGAGACAACTTGCCCTGGACAATGGTAGATCTGATGCCACTCAACACGCTCAAATCCTCACTTTAATTTTAAAATGGAATTTCTCACCCTGGCTTTTAGGATTCTCATCCTTGTTTTCAAATCCCATCATGCTGTCACGCCTCCCTACTTTGCAAATCTCCCAAGCTACAGCCTTCCTTTCATAATTTCCCATTTTAATTGTTCCAATTCCTAGGTCTTTTCCTTCAGTTTCTTGGCCCCTAAGGTTAGTATCTTTTCCTAAAATCTTTCTACCATCATTCTCACCTCCTCTAACATCCCTCTTAAACCATACCTCTGGAAAAGACTTGACCATCTTCCCTAATTTGACCTAGTGTTGCTCAGTGTCAAATTTTGCTTTACAAAGCTGCTATGAAGCACTTTGAGATATTTAATTACTTTAAAGGCTCTGTAGAGAGTAAAAAAAATTCTTGTTGTTTTTAGAATAATGTAGTTTAAACACTGATTTATCATTGTTGTTTCAGACTCTAATCCTGTAATCCTGAACTTATTAACTTTCAAAGTTAGTTTAATAGTATTAAGCAAGCAACATTTTTCAAGAATGTATCATTAGTTCACATTCACTGTTATGATATTAGCCTGTGGCAATTGTGAAACAAGTTTACAGGTCAAGCATATCCTGGCTGCAGTAGCAGTTTACTTACATATTACATTCTATCATACAGTACCACATCTTCCAGGGAAATCCAATCAACACTTTCCTGTTTTGCATCCTGAATCTTCTGGCATCAATTGCAGTGGCACTATATATTTTGTTATGATTAAGTTACATCAGCTGATATTTGTGAAAAGTTTGCATCAAATACAGCCTAGGAACCATCGATCTTATCTTGGCAAGAATGACAGCTATATTTATTTATGTGGCTCAATGGTTGGAACTTGTGTCTCTGAGTCACAAGGTCATGGGTTCAAATCTGCTCAAGCACCTAGAACATAATAATCTGTGGATGCTTCTGGTGCAGTACAGGGGGTATGCAGTATTACTGGATGGAGATAACATCTCTACTGTAGATAGTTAAACTAGTAAATTGCCTACCCTCAGACAGATTAAAATAATCTCTCAAACAACAATTGCTGAAGCAAATAGTCTGGTTACTATCACGTTACTATTTGTGAGGGCAAGCTAGATGCAAATTAGCTGAAACAGATGTAGGGAGGATGTTCCAGATGGTAGATGTGCCCAGAACCAGGGGTAACAGTATGAGGATTTGGGGTAGATGATTTAGGACAGAGACTAGGAGACATTTCTTCACCCAAAGAGTGGTGAGCTTGTGGAATTCATTACCACAAGAAGTAGTTGATGCTAAAACATTGAATGTATTCAAGAGGTGATTAGATATAGCACTTGGGGCGAATAGGATCCAGGTTTGTGGGAAGAAAGCAGGATTAGGCTATTGAGTTGGATGATCAACCATGATCATGAAGAATGATAGAACAGACTCGAAGGGCCGAATGGCCACCTCCTGCTCCTATCTTCTATGTTTCTAGTTTCTATATAATGTCTGGTCAGATGATAGTTGAATTAGGTTGGATAAGGGTTGGGGTGGTGATAGTAAAGATGATTGGCTTTAGTAGCAAGGGTAGTCTCGTCAACCAAGGGGAGTAGTGGAATCAGTCTCGGAGGAGGTGGTGAGTTGGTCAAGATCCAAAGAGTCTCAAAGGACTGTTCCTGTTTCTTTGTTCCTAGGACAATGGATGACCTCCAACAGTATTAGTAGGCTAGCCAATCAACTTTCCCTCTTTGATAATCCACCAGCAGAAGCCCCTTGGCCACCTGACGTGCTCCCAACTAGACCTAACTACTCCCTGCCCTGACCAACCAATGAACACTCTCAACTTGACCAAACCCAATTAGGCCCTCGATCACCTAATCCTAATCCAGTCCAACTGAACAACACCCACCCGAACCCCACCTCCATCGGCTGGACCTGACTGCCCCATTCCCTCACCTGACTACCCTCTCACCTAGCTACCCAAACACACACACACACACACACACACACACACA
>JAHRHZ010000062.1:20540629-20564489 GCA_024137785.1 Ginglymostoma cirratum
ACACACACACACACACACACACACACACACATCACCAATTTCACACACCTACCCAACTCTAACCACTCACCCAACTCACTTACGGACCAATGGCGCCAATCCATCGAACCACTTACCCACCTTCCCTCCTGTACACATGTTTATTCACCCATTCACTTAGTCATCCACTCACTTATTCACTCATCCACTTTCTAACATTTATTAAAAGACTGGACATTTAAATACTAATCCAGCATCTATTGCCATAAAAAGGGACATGTCCTGTCTTCCCTCAACTCTACTCCATTCTGACGGAATTCTGCACATAGCTTGGACAGCCTGAGGCAGAAGATGGGGGTGGCATGGTGGCTCAGTGGTTAACACTGGTGCCTCACAGCACCAGGGACCTGAGTTCAATTCCAAGCTCAGCTGACTGTCTGTGTGGAGTTTGCACATTCTCCCTATGTCTGCATGGGTTACCTCCAGGCGCTCCAGTTTCATCCCACGGTCCCAAAACTGTGCAGGTTAGGTAGATTGGCCATGGTAGATTTATCATAGTGTCCAGAAATGTGCAGGCTAGGTGGATTAAATTGCAGGGTGGGTCTGGGTGGGATGCTATTCAGAGTTTCAATGGGCCAAATGGCCTGCTTCCACACTGAAGGGAGTCTACAATAATCAAAAAAAATCCCAGAAGTAATTCCTGCAGCACTGCAACTACTGAATAGATTCCAGACATGATTTCTTTTTTCATAATCTATTCAGGGCCCATTTGATTGCAAGTACCAATGTTTCATTTTTCCTTTTACTTGATCATCACTGCACATTACTTTTATTTCTTTTTTAAACTAGAGCTATGTAACTACTCTCAAATATAAACCTCTAACTATGGCTAACATAGATTTACATTACACCCACATATTAAAACTACATTCAGCAAAGGTTAACTTGTCTGGTTTCATTACTGTCAAATTGAATACAGCCGCTTCCAATAACACTGACAAAATAATTTGCCAAAATCCTTGAATTATCACCAGTATTTAGATCTTCCCATGTAGTAAAATAATGTGTCAACTGTAATACAGTAATATTACAATATGTAAGCAGATATTTTTGATGAGACTTTCCATTTATATTTTCTATAACTCACATTGCCTCATGCATCCTTTGCTCTGTAACCATCCCACCTAGCCCTTAATTCTCCAAGCTCTCCATATTTCTCCAATTCTGAACTCTTGTGCATCCCTAATTTTCAGCATTTCATCATTTGTAGATGGGCTTTGTGCTGCTTAACCCCAAAGTTCTTGAAAACCTTCTCTAAAACTCTCTAGCTTCCTCTGTCCTTTTGAAAAAAAAAATATCCTTTAATATCCTACCTGACGGACCAAGCTTTCAGTCACCATGTCTCAGAATGTCTGATTCTGTAGGTTGGTCTCAAATCATACCTAATAACTCTGCTGTGAATTACCTTGGGACGTTTTACCGTGTTCAAGGCTCTATTCTGGGGGCATTTTACAGAAACTGCAAGAACAAGAAAACTGGCAGGAACTGAAATTTCAATTTTCCGCTGGCACTTGGAGTTGCAGAGATGAAGGCAGCAGCATGTTTGCGGTGCATCAAGCATCATTCCAGTGTCCACGATGTGGAGATGCCAGTGTTGGACTGGGGTGGACAAGGTCAAAAATCACACGACACCTGGTTATAGTCCAAAGGTTTATTTGAAAACACAAACTTTTGGAGCTCAGCCACACTACGCTTGAGGGAGGGGCTGATGGAATCCCATTAGTTCAATATTTGCATGCCACAGTTACTCACCAAAGTAGAACTTTTTTAAAAAAATGCTGACTTACCTTCAGAGAAAATTCAACAGGGCAAAGAATCTTGAGGCACTGGGGTCATGATCATTTAAAGGTGGTGTGCAACAGTGGGTTTTGTGCAGTCATGCAGTCCCTGTTGAACTCTGTAGCACAAAGGTGGGGCGCAAGACGACAACAGCTTTCATGGAGGTGCAGAACTGGCAGAAATGAATCAGTGGCGATGAGAGGAAGATGTGGATGAGCTTGAGGGCTTAGAGGAATGGAAGAGGAATCCATGACAACACAGAAGGTGGGGTCAAGAGGATGACGTGTAGAGCAGGGAATGGCCTTTCGTCCTGCATGTGTTGATTTTGGGATAGTGACGGCAACAGTCAGTCAAAGTAAGTAAATAAGGGACCTAAACAACAGTGTCAGTACTGCACATATGTTGGCTGGCAGAGTCCTGAAGGGTTGAGTTCATCTGCAACATTTCTATTATCCCCCAAGAGTGATCTCAGATAATATCTTGTACAATGGGGAGGCAATGGTCTAGTGGTATCATTACTGGACTGTTAATCCAGAGACCCAAGTAATGTTCTCGGGACCTGGGTTTGAATCCTGATGCGGCAGATGGTGAATTTTGAATTCAACAAAATATCTGGAATTAAGAATCTAATGATGATTTTGAGCCCATAGTCGATTGTTGGGAAAATTCAAGCCAGTTCACTAATGTCCTTTAGGGAAGGAAACTGCCTTCCTTACCTGGTCTGGCCTACATGTGACTCCAGACCTACAGCAATGTGGTTGACTCTGAACTTCCCTCTGGGCAATTAGGGATGGGCAATAAATGCTGCCTGGTTAACAACGCCCTCATTCCATGAATGAATGAAACAAATAAAATAAAAACAACTTAAAGAAAGGAGAGCCAGCTGATCTACATGTTCAGTCATGGTCCATGGAGAAATGAATACAACATTGGGCATCAACATCAACATTTAATAAAAACAGATGATCGTTTCTTCCACCATGAAGAAGTTTCCTAAACTTTTCTGCAACTATTGATGCAAACCAACCATGAGGCATACTAAATTATTTAACTCTCTGACTAGACTAGTTTCAACAAATAAATACAATGGATGCATGAATAAAGTGAAACTAAAGTAATGAGAAATATTTACGAGGAAACCTTAGATTTGTCAAACTCCCCTGCCTCATTTGTGCTTTCAGTAAATCGAATGTCAATGGAAATAGAGTTGAGCAATAAATCTGTGGTCGTGATGAAGAACCTTCTCTTGTTTTACGGACGCTATTTTATAGGTATCTGGACCTGGTCATTTGTCACTTACCAGTGTCTTTCACCACTAAAAAGCTTTACCCTCTGCACGTTTGCATATGTTTTCTGTTCATATTGCTGATTTAAAATTGTAATCGGTTGGAAACCAGTGAAAAGCAAAAGAGAGTATATGCTGAGATAGTAAGAACTGCAGATGCTGGAGTCAGTGACAACACAGTGTGGAGCTGGGGGAACACAGCAGGCCAAAAAGCATCAGAGGAATAAGAAAGCTGATGTTTATGGTCGGGACCCTTCTTCACAAAAAAAAAGACTGTATATGGTATCCACTTCTTGTTCTGCTATCAGAAACTGTTTTCTATGGTTAAAATAATGCAAAGACATGTGGAGAATTCTACTGCATTTCTTTGAAATAGCACAATCGCAGCATTTATGTCCACTCAAGACAGCAGATCTGTTGAATATCTCATCCAAAACCAGACATAATCTTCTGGCACATATTGCATTTTGAAGTCACAACTTTCTGATCAGAGACAGAAGTGCTTTCCAATGAATTACAATCAAGTGTAAGAGCAATAGAATCGTAGAATCCCTACAGTGTCCATTCAGCCTGTCAAGTTCACACTGACCCACCAAACAGCATCTTAACCAGGACCCACCCTCCTTTCCCATCCCTCTAACCCTGTATTTCTTGTGGCTAGTCCACCTAGCCTGCACCTCCCTAGACAATTTTGAACAGCCAATCCACCCAAACCTGCACAACTTTGGATCGTGAGAGGAACTGGAGCACCTGGAGAAAACCTATGCAGACATGGGGAGAGTCCACACGAACAGTCACCCAAAGGTGAAATTAAACACGGGCCCCTGGCACTGTGAGGCAGCAGTGCTAACCACTGAGCCACCGTACTACCCATAGAGAAGCATTATTGATGGTTATCCACTCATTTCTCAGCATAAGATACTGACTGGCCTCAAAAACTCACAACAGAATTCCATATTGTTACCAATCTTTTGGAATTTATTGGGGATACGCTTATGTTTATGGCCAATGTTTTGGACTTGCCTACATGTGGAAACATCTTCTTTATATCCACTTTGTTGAATGTCTACATAATTTTAAAAATGTCTGTCAGGTTACATCTCTAATTGTTGTCTGCATTTCAACTGCACTGGGAGAATGAAGAAATTTCCTTCATAGCTGACTACATTTGAAGCTTGAAGCCAAATTCTCAAGATATTTCGCTTTGCAGTCAATTAACTTGACTCATTATTCTCAATTGTCCTTCCTCGAGTTTTTGTGAGTGGGATTAGCACAATCTGCTTGGAACAACTGCAAAAAATGACAGTTTGAAACTAAGTCAACACTTTGTGACACCATGCTCCAAGCAGGTTTGCAGTACTCCAGGCTAATAGTTTTTGATCACAACCTAATAATGAAAGCTGAGAGGGGATGGCCACATCAGTAAGTGCTGAGATGCATCAAGCAACACCAAATGCCATCTGAAGGCTGGTCCTACCTGGTCAAGTAATAAAATGATGAATGTCACCAACCCTCAGCAGCTGGATCCATTGATCCTTGTGTTCTGACTTGACCTGTTATCCTAGGCTGAATTATTTCATACAATCACATAGTTTGCATAGCACAGAAGCACAACAGTTTAAGTCAATAATCATTCTATCAATATATCCCTGTATTCCTTTCACCCTAAGGTGTTTATCCCACATCCCCTTGAATGCATCTTTGCCATTCTTCTCCACTACTCGCTGTAATAGTGAGTTTTACGTTCTTATCACTCCATGAATAAAGAAGCTTCTCCTGAATATCCTCAGAGATAGTAGGAACTGCTGATGCTGGAGTCTGAGATAACAAACTGTGGAGCTGGAGGAACACAGCAAGCAAGGCAGCATCAGTGGAGCAGGAAGGCTGACGTTTCGGGTCTGGACCCTACATTTCTGAAGAAGGGTCCAGACCCGACATGCCAGCTGTCCTGCTCCTCTGATGCTGCCTGGCCTGCTGTGTTGATCCAGCTCCACACCGTGTTATCCTGAATATCTTGTTGGATGTGTTAGTGCCTATACATTTATGACTCTGAATAAATTTCAAATGGAAATGTTTTACCTTCCTCTACTCTCTGGGTTCGATACATTCCCTTACAGCTCCTTCCACAACACTCTTCATTCCACACCGCCCGCCTGTCCCCAACCATGGCTAAGAAGTAAGATAAGATGATGAGTTCACCAGCCATTTAATCTTTGGACTACTGTTAATTGCTTTAAGATGAGACATCTGCCCCTTTCTCAGAAGGATATCCCACCTTAGAAAGACCTGCTGGCCAAACAGATGGCTAATCATTACCACTAGAAGTAGTGGCTCCTTGGGATTACAAGCCTAACTGAGTCCAAGGTGAGAAGGTAAGAGTGTATTGGTGAGGGGACAGGGCAGTGAGGGTGGTGAGACTGCGAGGGTAGTGGAAGGGAGGTGATTTGACTTTGGTAATATCTGTCTAAGGGGCATCCATAACAGGTCACCTGATCCTTGCCCAGCATCAGCCCTTGTTGCTGGGCTTCCTGTATGATTACTTAAGGGTCACATTGGACCCAATGCCTGGCAGGCCACTTGACACCCGTGCTGCGTCCCCTAAAATTTCAGACAAGTTTGGGATAGGTGGGTAGGCAGTAAAAAAACAAGAAATAAGGAAATGTAAGATTTTACATGAATCCCAGCCCCAATCTTCAGGTAAATTTCAGCCCCTTGTATTTAAGACCTCCTGTTTTCAGGCTTCCTGCTAATTCTTCCACTACAATACACAGCCAGATAGAAGATGACTTTGTCCAATATTATAATACATACAACTTTGTCAAAATGCTGTCTCCTGATTTGCTGTCATAATTAATATACAATGGGTAAAATCTATGTTTAATTGTTGACATTAATTGAGCTTTCACTTGACTTCCCTTTAAATAGACGCAGTCGAAAAGTATCATTGTTCGTTTTGGAGATATATGCTTGAAATATCTAACTCTATACAGCTGATTACTAATACTTTAGAAATTTTTTCTGCCCAGACAAAATACTTCAATGGATGCGAATGATATATTTTAGGAGATAATGTGTTTTTGTGCAATGACAATTTAAAGTGCTTTGAAAGGAAAATGCAGGGTTTTTTAAAAAACAAAGCTGACCTTTGTTTAAACCTTCCTGTGCCTCGATAGTTATGCACTGCTGTCACCTTGTGATGTGTCTGTCATGGTTGAACAGTTAGCAGTAGATGCAGGTTGTAAGGTGATGCTTATAACAGCATTAAGCATATGAGCTTGAGGTGAAGCAATTAGGTACGAACTGTGGCTGATAGATATTGTTAGTAGGTAAATTGAGAAGGGGATGGTGCATTGAGCAGATAACCATCAGAGTAAATGCCAGCAGATTAGCCACAAAGATCTGGATGAATACTATAAGAAACTCAATCACCCCACGAGTCGTCTAGCTAAGTAAATGTATTTTAGCCATAAAGCTCAATTCTTACTACTGTGAGAGCAGACAATGATGTTCAATGGAGCAGGGTGACCAAAGAGTAGGGAACTCTGATGCCTGTGTTGCAGAGCAATGTTGCTCCCATGCAAAAGCCCAGCAACCACATGCAGATGCAAACCCCTCTCTCACAGGTTGCTTGCTTACCTTTCCCATTGTGAGTCTCTTCACAAATGTTCTCCTTAGCATCGCTTTCTCTCCATGCACTTCATGATTGAAATGGCAACGAGTGGTCCTCTGCCAGTGGCTTGCAATCTCAGCATTAAGCTCCACTTCTAAGCTTCACTTCTAAATGCCCATTCCAAATGTCCGCAGACTTCACATGTTATAACCCAAACTATGCTCATGCAACTCCAACTACCTATATCTCCTTTATTCAGGCCCCCTTCTCCTTAATTCCAGTGAATGGAGCAATTAGAACCATCATGGTACACCTCCTGGAACAGTCTGATTTACTAATGCCAGCCTTCACCTGTCCAGACCCCTGGCTGCTGGGTACACATGCCCCAACTGCAACAGTCCTCCATCACTCTTGACTGGCCGCTATGGAGAGAAATAACTGATTGTGACTGCTCCCTGGAGCACAGTGGTATGGGCCTTCTTTGCAATTCATCCTGACCAGACATCTGACTGTGGCTGAAGGCTGGAATTGGTAGAGGAAACCGCCCTTGCTGAACAGAGCTGGGGACTAATGAGTCCTCCCATAGATTTCACTGCAGACTACTCCCATGAGACTTTCAATCATGTTGCACTGCTTGCTGCAGTCACTGTACATTTGGCACAAACTCTGCTGCCATTCGGGCCAGGTGCTAGACTGATGTGGCACACTGACATGAGGCAAGATGTACGCACCCTTGACTAAAGACCGCTACACATCATACGTACCTGCCTGGTTATATGATTGCGGCAATTGCCAATGCAAGTCAAGGAAAATGAAACCATGCCTACTGCGGGCACACCAACAAGCATTAGGTGAATGTGTGCTTACAAAATAAGGGAACAGCCCTGATACATTGTTTGGTTTACGCATGTAATGGATTGTCTTGCCAACAGTAGCCTGACCAATCTAGGTTTACCAGGCAGATTGCCACTGTATTGGGGAATACCAGGATGGTGACAGTCTATTGGCATTAAATATGTTGCCAGAGACATGGAAACTGGAAGATCCTGTACCTCCGCTGCACTTGCCACACAATTCTCCTGACAAAAGCCCAACTGCTTTGCTGAATTATTGGAGTGAGGAGCGAAAAATCACATGAGAAAATTTGCCCTGGGCTACTGTAACTGGATGTCATGAAACTCACTTGCCACTGTACATTAACTGCAAATGGCAAAAAAATCCATCCTTTATGTTTAAAGAATAAAATTCTTCTCATTGCCTGGCTTACAACTTTTTAAAAATGTCTGAGATGTGGTGGAAACATTGACTGAATGAGATTAAATACTTGATCAGATCATTCACTTTCTGATTCCCTGAAGTTTGCCAGTGCCCATAAGTGTGGTCATATTGGGCAACCAATAATGGCAGCTTAGAGACATGGCACTTAGACACAGATAATAACCCAGTGATACTTCTAGGAAGATATCAGCGAGAGATGGTAATCCTGATTTAGCTGAAGGAATGAACAATCTCACCTTTTGGTTTTGACTGTCATGGGTCTTTCTCCGTCTCCCTCACAATCTCAATGCACTGGTGCTCAGCTCCACAAGTAACATGATTAAATAACACTTTAATTTATCACACTAAACTTAACACGTCTATTTTTCTAAAAGACAGGAAAAGAATGTCAGAATTTAATTGACTTTCCGAAAGTCTATTTGAATTGCAAACTCCAGTTCCTCACAGAATTAAAGATATCTCTTCCAGTCGAGGACACAACATTTGAAAGAATGCAAACATCATCTGTTAGAACAACAGGGGTTGAGAATAGAGATTGCAAGTATGTTTGAGTTGTTTGTCAAATATTAAATTATAAAGATGACTTATTACTCTGAGCATGTCCTGACATTTTAATTTCTATTAATAATATGTCTATTAAATAACAAAGAAAGGAGTGTTGAAACTCTACTGACGACTAAAATTCTGTTCTAAATATACACCCAGTAATCTAATTAATATTTGCACTTACACAAACATTAGAGAATGTTACTTAGGATTGTAAGTGTTTATACTCACACTGTGTTAATTGGATTGGCAAAATGCTGTATCTTAGCATAACATATGCTGCTGATAAAATTGTGCTTTTATAATTTTCAAGTATCCAACAGCATCCATAGCTCAAAAGGAAAATGTAGGAAGTTCAGAGTGAGGACTGGAAAATATATTGGCTGAGTTCTGAGCTTAGTATTGATTATGAATTATTACTTTTTTTCTTTCGGAACTAATCACTTGTACAGAAAAATACAAGAAGTGAAGGCTCCGTAAGCGCCCCCATCCACAATGATTGGGGAGCACAGAATAATAGGATAAAAGGCAATGCTGAGTTAGTTGCATCCATCTTCGGCTAAAATAGCTGAGTTGATGATTGATCTCAGCCTCCTCCTGAAAACCCCAGCATCATAGATGCCAGTCATCAACCAACTTAATTAACTCCATGTGCTATCAAGAAATGGCTGAAGGTTTTGGATGCTGCAAAGGCTATGGACACTGACAACATTCTTGGAAATAGTACGGCAGACTCATGCTCCAGAATTAATCATACTCCTAGTTAAGCTGTTGTAAAAGATTTACAGTCCCAACAGTGCGGAAAATTGCACGGCCATGGCCTATCCACAAAAAAGCAAGACAAATCCAACCTGACCAATGTGATGGAAGGGGTCATCAACACTAAAGGACAAGCAGCACTCGCAAAGGAATGCTCGCTCACTGATGCTCAGTTTGGTTTCCACTAGGGCAGTTCAACTGCTGACCTAATTACAGCATTAGTCCAAACAGGTACAAAAGGGCAGAACACCCGAGGAGCCTTGAGTGATATCAAGACACCATTCAACTAGTATGGCATCAAAGAGCTCTAGAAAAACTAGATCCCATGCAAATAAGGCGTAAGCAGTCTGCTGGTTGGAGACAATTTAGTCAGCACAGAAGATGGTTGTGGATGTTAAAGGTCAATCTTCTCACTTTCACAACATCACTTCAGGAACTCCTTAGGCTAGTGTCCTTAGCTCAACCATCTTCAGCTACTTCATCAGTTCCCTTTCCTCCATAGTCATCATATTTAAAGCATTTGGGACTTCTGCCAAGTTGTTGCACTTTTATTTGGGCAAAACCAAGACAAATCAAAACTGCAAGGAATGTGATAGGGTCTGGCCCATACACTTCTTTCCAGACTTCCACCAGCCTTATGAGTAGGAGTGCAGAATCAGTGATGATCCCACACATATGGGCAGAGAAATGTTCATTCTAAAATGCTGTCTTTCAAGGGAGAGTAGTGCCATTCAAAGCTGGGAGGTGTACAATAGGCAGGTCACATGTTCAGTTTGCTCTCACAATGTATTAGTCTGTAGAGAAAAAATGCACAAAACACTGTGTCCCACAGGTTCAACTCTGTCCTACAGGATAATCAGGTTTTTCAAGGCAACTTAGTAGCATACATGCATTTTGGAAAATGGAACAAAAACAGATCATGTAAGGATCAAAATACAATTTCACAGGATTTTCTTCAATGTGTTGGCTATTGTGAGATACTGCACCACATAGCATTCAGATGTCATACCCTTATGGGTACATTAAGAGTTGCCTAACAAAAGCATCATGTGACTTAAGTGCACTGTATAGCTGCTGTTTTTCTCCCAATGGTCAGTAATGTGTAACATGTAGATATTTTAAAGATAGATCAGCCAAAGTTATCGTTTGTACAATCAACCTCCCCGTTTTCAGTTGAGTCCCTTTGCGCATCTATAATGAGACCACTTTAACCCCTGAAGTACTATGACTTTGGAAATTCCTATGTCCTTGTTGGTTCTACACCCTCCCCTGTAGAGGCCAAAGATGCTGTGACCTGTGTGAACCCGCACTTCTGGATTTACTAACCTCCCCCCACCTACTATTCACAATGAAGTTCCAACCTATGTTTATATTTTCTCCCTATCACAATGATGGTTCCTTCAGTGACCCAGTACATTGAAGCCCACCCCTAGCTGTTTATTTTACTAGAAATCCCTTGTGTGGAAACAGGCCATTTGGCCCAACAAGTCCACACCAACTCTCCAAAGAGCTTCCCACCCAGACTTCCAACACACACCATCCTCTCTCTGTAACCCTGCATTTCCCATGGTTAATCCACCTAACCTACACATCCCTGTACACTATGGGCAATTAAGCATGGTCAATCCACCTAACCTGCACATTTTTGGATGGTGGGAGGAAACAAGAGCACCTGGCAGAAACCCACGCAGACACGGGGAGAACGTGCAAACCAGAGGCTGGAATTGAACCCAGATCCCTGGTGCTGTGGGGCAGCGGTGCTACCCACCGAGCCTTGAGTTGCCCACTTTCCGTAGGACTCTATGGCCTGCCTCATGATAAACCCCCTCACTATTATTGACCAAAACACCATGACTGACCATGGCCCATTCCTGGGCTGATGTCTCAACAGTACCTGACTGACCTTTCTACAGTCTTTGGATTGCTTGCAATTAAGCTGCAGGACTGACTGTGGTGTAATTCCCAGACTGCAGAAATCAGATATCTGAACTCTTTTAGGATAAAGTCTCAAACAGGCTGCGGTCAAATGCAACTGATATTGATCTCCTTGACTCACTGTTGCATTACCCACAAATGACTGCAGTTCTTCTTCACCTTTGACTTTCAAACATCACACTTACTTGAAGCACATGAAATGCTGAAGCTCTGATGTTGATGTAGCATGGTGCTGTACACTGCCATGTCCATCCCTTGTCTGAACTATCTGACTTATAGAGTGGCTGTTCCGTGCTTCTTACCTGTGCCAAGCTGCCTGCCTGTCCCTGTCTGCTAAACAAAAACAGACAAAACCCACAGATGCGGGCAGCCTGTAACTGAATGCAGAAGAACCTGTGACTTAAGTAAGTAATGTGACCCACACACAGGCTGACACAGTATAACTCAATGCTGAAGTCAGCGTGTATGAAGAAACCGATGTGAGCCAGATAGAGGATGACAGTCTCTAAGTGCTATAGTGAACAAATGCTAAGAAAGCAAACTAAGAGCCATAAGGTGCATGCGTCTATACCAGCACAAAAGCATCATGTGCGTATGTATGAGATGGGTTGCTGATCCTGCATTTAAAGTGATCCGGCAAAAGTTTTAGGTGTTTGTCTGCTCCAAATCAAAGGGCAGAAGATCTGAAGTGACGTCTGATTTGCTCTGGGAGCAGGCATGATGATGTGGTGAGGCTAGCAGCTTGCCAATATAGAGTTGTGTGGATGAAAAGTCAGGGAGGATATTAGTCATGGAGCATGCAAGGATTGTTCAGGCATGATGGCTGGGATGGGCATCCAATGAAGTCTTTTTGTTTTGTCTGTTGGGAATATGCTAGTTCTGTTTTTCAATGGAGGAGAGGAGAATTGGAAGCAGGATGTAAATAGGGTGAATTGTTGCTTAATGAGATACAAATGTATGGAAACAAGGTAGTCACCAATCAAAGAAAGGTCATGAAATAGTAATTTTGGCTTGAGGAGAAAATTGTGTGAGATTTTCTTGACATCAGGAATCTGATGTTTTAATTGTTGCTCTTTTTTGTTCCCTTACTCATCATTAATTTTGCTTCGTGAGAGAGGAGAATATTCCACCCATCATTTTGAATAAACTTATGATATTTCTCCAGGGTTTAGCTAACAGCAGTGTTCTGGAGACTTCAGAATGCTTGAAGGCTGGCAAATTCTGATTTTAGTGGAAGTGGTCAGAGTGCTCAAAACTCACTGACACAAAATCTCACAAAGTAAAATGTTATGTGAAAAAGTAAAATGTTTAGCATTTTCCAAGGCCATCAATCAACACAATATTAAAAACAAAGTCGACAAGGTTCCAATTCTGGATATGAGCATGTAATCAAGTTTGTGACAACACACAATGATCAGGCTCATCATACATAATTTGAGGTGGTTTCCTTCGTATGAGATGTTCAACCAAAATCCCAACTGAGTGTTCAAGTACATGTTAGAGATCCTATTACACTTTTTGAAGAGCAGTGAATTCTCCAAATGCTCTTTCTTAAGAAACGCTATCATAAGAAATTAATTTATTGTACATCTTCTCTACTCTTACGGAACCTCGCTGTGCAAAAAATGGCATGCTAAATCAATCTGTATAACAGACATGACTCCGCTGCTACTTTGTTGTAAATGCAGTCATTTAGAGTATTTCAGAGAAACATTGAACTAATGTAAGTTCTATTCTACAGTGCAGTGAGTAGATGAGGTGGACTTAGCTGAGTGTCACTTTCACATTCAGAGAGAAGGATAAAGAACAAATCACTCTTCACTTTAAGGCCAATTGAGTATGGAAAATTTGAGTCCAGTGAGCACTGAGAATCCTGTCTTAGAAATACTGAAAGATAGAATTCTCACATGTCTTTCATATTCCCTGATTTAAATCTATCCCCACATTTGTGGTCATGCCTCCAGTTGCCCAAGTTCCAAGCTTTAAATTCCGTCATTAAATCTGTCCATGTTTTTATCACACTGTTCCTTTTTAAGATGCTTTTAATGTCAAATTTTGCCTCATAATATGGCTGCGTAGCACTTTACTACATGTTTGGTATATTTACATCACCGTTATAAAAGCAAATATTACAAAGGTGTAGGTTTAAAAATGACCAATACTGCTGGGCAAAATGCAAGTAACAAGATGTGATTACTGACTAATTCAAAAACATTTTCTTATCTTTTGACTTGTCACGAATACTTGGCAAAGTTAAAAAATTTCCTGCTGCAAATGCCCTTTCTGCCAGATTCTGGAAAATAAACACATACCCGACTCAAATGAGTGTTGAAAAATCTTAAGGGGACGGGAAATCACTGGTAACAAGGCGTGGGGCTGGATGAACACAGCAGGCCAAGCAGCATCATAGGAGCAGGAAAACTTGACGTTTCGGGCCCAGACCCTTCATCAGAAATGGGCACTGCTCATGTTTCCTGGGCTAGAAATTCATAAGTTGAGAGTTTAAATTCTAGCGTAACAAGTTGGGAAATTGAATTCAGTAAGTTTGGTCACTTATGCACTGTCACCAGCCTATATCAATGAATTGAAAGTTTAATGTAAAAGATTAAACAGAAAAAAGAACTGTGATGCTGGAAATCAGAAGCAAAAACAGAAATTGCTGGAAAAAGTCAGCAGGTCTGGTAGCATCCGTGGACAGAAAGCAGCGTTAACTGGACTCAAAACATTAACTCTGCATCTGTCCGCAGATGCTGCCAGACCTGATGAGTTTTTCCAGCAATTTCCATTTTTGTCTGTGTTTAACGTGAAAGCTTAGCTGAGGTACTAATCAGAGGGAAGAAGTTGTCAATTCTACCATGTTTGACAGACACATGACTCCAGTCCCCCACTAAATTCAATGGATTAAAAGCTCTTTCTGAGGCCTAAAAAGACATCATAGAAATACAAGATTTCCTTTGATATTTTGATGAATGGGTGAGAATTTAGTTTCATACCTCAGCGATTAGGCTATGCTCAATTAGAACAAGAGATTTTGTAAAAGAAAAGGAATTCTTTCATTTCTATTACACCTGTCACAGCTTCAAGCTGTGACATCCAAAAGTGCTTTACAGCCAAGTTGTGCACAGTAAGTTCCCATAACCACCACTTCAATAATGACCAGATCATCTGATCCTGCAATGTTGTACCGGGATAAACATTGATCATGAAACTGGATCTAACTTCCTTACTTTTTTTGAATTAGTGGCATGGAGTAATTTGCATGTACCTTTGAGAGCAGATGGGGGTCTCAGTTTTAACATTTTTTGAAATAACCAGTAACTACAACAGTGCCTCTTTCTCTCATCACCAAACTAGATATTAGCCTAGTTCTATGTGGTCAAATCAATGGAGTGCAATTTTAACTCACAATGCTTTGAATCCTAACTGAGTCAAAAACTGCACACCAGTCATTCAACAAGTGTTTGAAGGTGCAAAGCAGTTAATGGAAGCAATTAGCATAGACCAAATGTTGCCACCCACCCACGTTTGCAGCCTGCAGCATTCATAACAGCTCCAGGCCTCTGAAAAATTAAATACAAACACTCCTTCAGCCTCATATTGATTGTTACTGATTGGAAATAGCCCAAACAATTATCTGTAACTCCTTCAGCATCAAGTTCAGCCAGGAAGATTCGTGCAATGCCACGCTTGCCCCCATCCTGCGACCAAATTTAAGTAAATGTGTAGGAAGATCTGTGGGAAGTACAAATAGTGTTATTTTTTGTTAGTATGCTCAGTTTTACTAGTGGGATACTTTGAAATTGGACAAGTGCCCCAATGACTGCCCAAACCTGGTTTGGGGAGAAGGGAACCACCGTGCAGCCAAATTGTCAGGAAGTCTCAATCAAAAAATATATTCTTTCTTTCGCTTTGGTTGACCATTGAAGGGGTACGGCCAGTAATTTACTCAATAGCTTCATATGGAGTGCCACACTGCACTGAACATTTTACACACAGACGTCTGTTTTATTTTGTGATCATATCAAACTGAAAATGAGTTGTTTTCCTCTCAAGTCAGAATGTTAAAAGCAAATGAACACAATGCTCATAGATTTAATGAGCTCAATAAAGAAAGAGAAGAAAGAACCAGGAGGGACAGTGGGAGCTAGAGACGGCGATGGAGGGAGAGAATTTAAAGTGTCAGCCATAGGGAGGAGGGGAAAGAGATAGAGAGAGATTGAGCAGAGTGGCAAAGCTAAGTAAGAATGAGGAAGAGAAATTGAGGGAGAGTAATAAGAAAGTGGTACGGACATCAAGAAAGCTGGATAGAGAGATAGTGAGGGAAAGAGAAAGGTGGAGGAAGAGAGGGGTCAAGGGATTAGGAGATTGGGAATTGGAAAGATGGAGAGACAGTAAAAGAGAAGGGGTAGAGAATGAGAGAGGGGAGACAGAGAGACAGAATAACAGAGAATAAGGGAGTAAGACAGTTCTCACCATCATCAACATGCAGGTATGGAAATAACATCATAAATTTGAATTGGTTTTAGAATAGATTCAATTTTTGGTTAATCAGTCCTACTGAATCATTTCTATGCATTTGAATAAATATTTATTTACTATTTACCGTTTGAATCAAGAAAACATAGCTTATGAATTTGTAATAACAGTCCAATATGGTAGTGGTTCTATGAAATAAATAAAGAGTGCAACACATTTTTATCTGATTTAGAAATTGCATCACCTGATATTAGTAGGTTACGAGTTTCGTTTTATCTTCTAATTTATTTTTCAAAAGTCGTTGTTCTGTATTGGATAGTAAACAACAAATCTCTGAGCAAATGTTATTCTCCCATCATCTCTAAATAAATCTAGCTTTATTCTAATTTGCAATAATTTAATCTTAAATCCAACTACATTGAAAATGAAAGAGGTCAAAGAACTTGCATTTATGAAGCAGTTTTCAGAACATTCCTAATGCTTTCAAATGAAGTGCTTTTGAAAACCACATTAACAACTTTGTATCCTCAACCATGGTAAATTGGTGAGGTGGCACTAAGTTGTGGGCTGTTAGCAATGCTGCCAGTTATTGAGTGGGCACCTTGGTCTCACATCCAACTCCTGTTGATCCCTACCCATACATTCTCTTTGTTTCTTTGTGAAAACTCCACCTCCTCAATGTGGCCTTACTTCCCATTGCCACTATAAAAGCCATTGTTTCCTGCTGGACATCTCTTTCTTCATTGCTTTCAAAACTTCTCATCAAAGTTCATTTCTCATGATTATACTTTGGAGCTCTCTTGATTCTTTTCCTTTCTTCACTCTGATGTCCATTCATTATTCACAGCCCAGTTAAGAACATGAGAAAATAAGAAATAGCAGCTGTAGGCAATTTGGTCCGATAAGCCTGCTCCGCTCTGCAATATGATTATCTGATTATTTGATTAAGCTTTTATCTGAACTTCAGTTTCCCAACCACCCCTCCCCCAACACCTCCCCTAACCCCTCATATCCATCTGTATCCAAATATCTGTCTTGAATGTAGTCAGTGATGGACCATCCATAGCTCCCTGGCTCGCTGGGGTAAATAAAACATAGAGAACCACAACATTTTGAGTGACAATATTTTTCCTAATTTCAGTCCAAAGTGACCAACTCCTTACCCTGAGGCTGCAAACCTTATGTTCTTGAAATCCCATCCGAAAATCTGGCTTCTCAGTATCTACTCTGTCAGGCATTCTACATTTTGATGTGATGACCCCTCATTCTTCTAATTCTGGAGATTATAAATGCATTCGAATCCATTTTACCTCTTCAGGAATCATCACAGGAGTCAATCTAGTTGGTAATCTTAGAGGTATGTTGTAATTAAAGGATGGCAAATACAAATAACTGCAAATAAACGTCTATGGAAATACTTAGCTGGCGATTTCAAGCACTTGGTTTATTTCAGGCCATTCATTTCCACTAGTCCATGAGTTACCTTTTAATTAAGAAAACTGGGAATTGTCCAAAACGTTCCCTTCCCCTTGTGTGATGACTATCATTGTGCTCTCCTCAATTTAGTAATTCATTCATTGAATTCTTTCTGTTTGCTACCACTTTGAACAAATATTTAATCTGAAAGCAAAATAGAATATTGCACTGGCCATTTTTTTCATCAAAGAACTGGCACTCTGCATTGTCTTTGTGGATAGTGCAATAACATGCAATTGTTTACCCTTGTCGATCATGCTTTTGTGCTGAAATTCACAGTGGGAAAGTGATAGCCCACACTGAAAAATCATTTCAAATTCTTACCCAAAGTCATTTACACCATGGGGCCCCTCCTGAACAAAATATCTAAGGGAAAAGGTACAGCAAAGGAAAACAGTTTCAGTAGAAGGAGTAAAATGCATACGCTGCTTGAGAATCTGCTCTGCCTTTAACATTTTGTAATTGTTACCGGACACGTAGAACAGAATCCTGGAAATTGACAATTAGGATTCCGACCTCAAGGACACTTATAGGATGATTGGGACAGAAGGTAATCATTCAGGTCTTTATTACCCTTGTTTTGCATTCCATGAGTCATGTACAAGCTAAAGCCACCTACTTGCTTTTTCTTAAATATCTCTTAGTACCTTTATTCATTGAAATCTAACAAATCTCAGTTCTGAAATTTTCATTTGCTGAATAGGGTCATTGCTAGCTAGGCCAACATTTAGTTCCAATTCCTAACTGATCTCAATGGTTGATGATAATGGTGACGTACCTTTGGCTGCCTTCTTGAACTGCTGCAGTACGTGTGCTGTCGGGACATACATAGTGGTGCTGGGAAAGGAGTTCCAAGACCTTGACCCAGCAAAAGTGAAGGAATGGTGATATGATTCCAAGTTAGGGTTGTATGTGGTTAGGGAGGGAAACTCGAAGTTGTCGGTGTTCCCTTGATCTCTTTGTCCTTGTCGTTCTAGATAAACCATAGATTAGAAGGAAATTGCCAATGGATGCTGGTGAGCTTCACTGTATCACAAATATTATACACAGTGCATCATTGGTGGAGGAAGTGAATGTTGAAGATGGTAATGGGTGCCAATCAACTGAGCTGCTTTGTCCCAGATGGCATTGAATATCCTGAATGTTGTTGGAGTTGTGCCCATCCAGAGAGGTGAAGGTTAATCTACCACACTCCTGACTTTAGCCTTGTAGATAGCAGGCAGGCTTTAGTGAGTGAGAAGGTGAGAATACATCCCAGAATACTTAGTCTCTGAAATGCTTTTGTTGCTGCCTATTGTGCTGCCACAAATAATTTGTACATATATCTTCCTTAAAGTCCTAGTGTGGGTGAAGTTAGCAAACTGCTGGTGTCATTAGGAGAGCCTTTTCCAGAGTGTTATCCTAAAAGTACTTTAGACAATTAATAATTATGTTCAGGGAAACAAAATTATTTCAGACTGCTGTTTGGTAGTGGCAATCTTAATTTTTAAAAAAAGAGACAACATTTGATAAAATAAAATTCTAAGAGTGTTAGCATGATATTGACAACCAATTTAAGATTATCAATTGGGCTCAAGGCATGGTGTACTTTTGTTACTGGAAGCTGCAGGTATTAACACATAGGGCCCCATTCTTTGCTGTCAGCAGGAATGTGTACACAATTTGAAGCCATTTCGACTCAAACAACAAGTGATGGTCATACTCTGGTTCATTTCTCAGGGAAATATCTTGATCAATCAGTCAACTGGCCTGATTTAAATTGAGCAAAGTTTGGCAGTTAACTAGTAGTCACCATCTAACTGGTGCATTCTATATGGCAACACATCCACAGAGTTCACCTGACAATCAATCAACACTGACCTCTCATGCAGTATGAAAAAGAATGTTTCCTTCATCTAGGCCCGAAACGTCAGCCTTTCTGCTCCTCTGATGCTGCTTGGCCTGATGTGTTCATCCAGCTCTACACCTTGTTATCTCCATTTTTCCTTCACTTGTGTTGCTTGTGAATTATCCTGCTGAATGCAGATGAAACACTTCAACAAAATGGATTTTTTAAAAATCAATAATCTATGATATACCTTCCTAGATCAGGAATGGCTGACTCAACTCTTTTTATCTGGAGACAGTGGTGGTTGATTATGGGTTTTCCTGTATAAACTTTCAGGTTAGATCAGCGAAGGCTTCTCTTTTAGAAACATTTTATTTGAGGTGATGAGGTCTTCCAATGACTTGACAACTCACAAACTTTGAGAGTGGTTTGAGAAAAAAGAGAGGGGCACAAAATGTGTTTCTCCAGGAAAGGTAGTGTTGACTGTCTTTGTTCAAACCTAATAGATTTATTATTATTAACAAGCTGAATCATCAGGTTCCTCTCTCAAAGTACTGTAAATGTGATACCTCCAGTATAGCACCGTGTGCTCTTTGAAAATGAGAAATTTTCCCCGCTGCAGCCAGTGACTCTTGCTTTTCAAAGTATTCTTTCCAAACAGTCCAAAAAGTAGATATCTTTTCAATAGATAACATAGCGTGGAGCAAGGGGAGCACAGAAGGCCACGCAGCATCAGAGGAGCAGGAAAGCTGATGTCTCAGGTCAGGGACCCTTCTTCAAAATTGGGGAGAGGGAGAAGACCTCAGAAATAAATAGAGACGGGGTGTGGGGCTAGGGAATGTAGGTGGGATGGTGATAGGTGAGCGCAGGTTGGGAGTGGTGGGGATTGGTCAGTGAGGTGGGAGGGGCAGATAGGTGGGAGAGAAGAAGGGCAGGTTATGTCAGGTCAAGGAGGCGGGGATGAGAGAAAGGGTTGGTCATGGGATGAGGCATCTTTAATCATGCATTCTCAACTACACTTTCCTTTGACATCTTTTCATAACACTAGTTTATCCATTCCCTGAATATCTTCGATCAAATCACCCTCCCACTTTGTTAGTTGTAAGCAATGAAACCTTAGTTTAGAATCAGCAAATGTAAGAAACCAACGACAATTCACCTCTTACAGAAATCCTCCAAAACGATACCACATAAAAATACACTGGAACAAGGCATTCCCCTCATCCACATAAAAAGATTAATGACACTGAAGGGGAGTCATTCAGCCTCTTATGTTCATGCTGGTTGAAAAAGAGTTAGCCAGTCTAATCATAACTTCCAGCAGTTAGTTCACAACCCTGTTGCTTACCTCTAGTGTATATCCAAATGTACAGGTAAATGCAAGAATGACTTCTGCCACGACCATCTTTGCAGGCAGTGAATTCCAGACCTTTCCCACCTTCTGCGTGAAAAGAATTAACTCCTCAAAACCTCTATAATACTGCTGACAATTATTTTATATCTGTCTCCTGATTATTGACCTCACTGCTAACGGAAATGTGTTCTTCCAATGTCCTATATCAAAACCTCTCAAATTTTACAGCTTTCAATCACATTTTCTGCCAACATGATATAAGTGTTCTATTCTAAACAAAAAGCAGAAAAAGACTGTCAGAGCTATCTCTGGAAGATGCTGCTCTGCTTCAAAAGGAGAATCCAAATCTTCTGTTCATTGCTGAATCCCATACAATGGGTATAATCACTGCTCAGTATAGCCAAGAATAACCATTTTAACACTATGAATAATAAAAGCCCAGCTCATAGTTATGTGAAGAAATATTCCTGCCATGTAGAATATATTAAACTCTGTGATTAAAATTACATTAAGTTTGTAATGCTTTAAAATGAGGTTATTCTAATGTTAGCGTAAGGAAGGCTGTAATTTACACAGCTCCTTCTCAAGTATCTCAGAATCATCCCAATAACATTGAAGGATATGTAAGCATTGGCAAGGGTTGAGAAGAGATTTGCAATCAATAGATTATTCCTCAGTTAGATATAGACCGAGTAAGTGCAGATTTAGCTTCACACGGGAATTTGGTGCACAGGAGAAAGAGATGCTTCAAGTAAGATCTATTACAATCTGTAAGTTAAGTATCAGTGCCTGTAAGTTTTTTGCAATGGTTGTCAAGGTCAGTAAGTTCAGGCCCAAGTAAATTAAAAACAAAATCAGAAACTGCTGGAAAATCTTAGTACATCTGGCAGCATCTGAGTAGAGAAATCAGAGTTAATGTTTCGGGCCAAGTGGCCCTTACTCAGAAATTAAATACGTGTAAACCAAAGTAAAAGGATGTTAACTTAAGTGAAGTAAAATTAAGTCATAGCAGGCAATTCAGTCATATGGAATGGGTGTCATCTGGTATGTGGGAAGTCATGGCGCAGACAACCAGAGAAATGTGTCACCAGGTGCAGACACTTGAGTTTCAGGTTACACAGCTCAAGCAGCAGGTGGAGTCACTGTCATGTATCTGAGATGAAGATAGGCAAATGGACAGCATATTGTTCAGTCGATCTCACTGCACTCGTGAACATGAGGACAATAAGGCAATAAACTGTAGGACCACCCTGGGATCCTGTTTGCAAATCGGTTTTCTGTTTTGGATATAGGTGAAAGCATTGGCTCCTTAGAGGAGTGCAGTCAATCCAAGTTCATAAAGTGGGCTACTTCATTATGCAGGAGGAGAGGAAGAAGAAAGAACAGTCATGACAATGGATTAGATGGAGGAACAGACAGATGTTTCTTTTGGCCATAGATGTTCAAACAGGATGGTAAGCTATAGGCATTTCCCCTAAGCTTAAAAAAAACTTTCCTGCCCGTGAAAATTGGAGCTTGTTAATCTTGATTGGATGTAAAACTCTAGCAACATACATATAAATCTATTAATTCTAAAGCTAAGCCTCAGAAACTGTTTTAAATAAATCACCATTGCTACAGAAATACTTTTAATTATTAATCTCAGCAGTGTCAGATGCAGCTTTTATTGACCACAAGAAGTTAATTGCTTTATGCACCAGTGACCAGTTATTAATGACAGGGCAGCATGGTAGTTCAGTGGTTAGCATTGCTGCCTCACAGCACCAGGGGTCCAGGTTCAATTCCAGGTTTGGGTAACTGTCTGTATGGAGTCTGCACGTTCTCTCTGTATCTAGAACATAGAACAGTACAGGCCCTTCAGCCCACAATGTTGTGCGAACTTTTACCCTAAACCTAAGGTCTATCTAACCTCCACCCCTAACTTATACTATCATCCATATGCCTATCTAATAGCCACTTAAATGCCCCTAATGAGGCCAACCACGCTACCTTCTCCGACAATGCATTCCACGCCCTGACCACTCTCTGAGTAAAGAACCTACATCTGATTTCTCCCCTATATCTATCTCCATTCACTTTAAAACTATGCTACCTCATAATAGCTACCTCCACCCTAGGAAAATGTCTCTGGCTGTCCACTCTATCTACACCTCTAATCATTTCGTATACCTCTATCAAGTCACCTCTCATCCTTCGTCGTTCTAAAGAGAAAAGTCCTAGCTCTCTCAACCTTTTCTCGTAAGACCTTCCCTCCATTCTAGGCAACATCCTGGTAAATCTCCTTTGCATCTTTTCCAACGCTTCCACATCCTGTAATGAGGCGACCAGAACTGGACACAATACTCCAGATGTGGCTGAACCAGGCTTTTGGATAGCTGGAGCATAACTTCACGGCTCTTGAACTCAATCTCTCTATTAATGAAAGCTAACACACCATACACCTTCTTAACAACTCTATCCACCTGGGTGGCAGCTTTCAGGGAACTGTGGACATGAACCCCAAGATCCCTCTGCTCCTCCACACTGCCAAGAATCTTTCCATTAACCCTATGTTCTGCTTTAAATTTGTCCTTCCAAAATGAATCACCTCACACTTTTCAGGGTTAAACTCCATCTGCCACTTCTCAGCCCAGCTCTTCATCATATCAATGTCCCTTTGTAACCTAGAACAGCCCTCCGCACTGTCCATAACGCGGCCCACCTTCGTATCATCTGCGAACTTATAATCCACCCTTGCACTCCTATATCCAAATCATTTATGAAAATCACAAATAGAAGAGGACCAGAACAGATCCTTGTGGCGTGTGGGTTTTCACTGGGTGCTGTGGTTTCCTCCCACAGTCCAAAGTTATGAAGGTTATGTGGATTGACCATGTAAAATTACTCCACATTGTCCAGAGATGAGCAGTCTAAGTGAATTAGCCAGGGTAAACGGAGGGTTACTAGAATAGGGTTGGAAGTCTCTATCTGGGTGTGATGTTCTTTGGAGGGTCAGTATGGACTCAATGGGTCAAATGGCCTCTTTCCACACTCTAGGGATTCTAAGACAGACCTTCTTCCTGCTGACAACTATGTGATTGGTTCTCAATTAATTGAACATCTTAGAGCTCAAAACAAGTTAGAAAGCCAGAGTTGTTCAATTCTTCACCAGCTCTGAAGCATTTTCTGCCATTAAAATGCATTGTAAACTTGAAGAAAAACAGTTCTTTTTTTTCTGCGACATTCTATTCTGTGACTTTTAACTCATAAGCCTTTTGTAAGTGAACCAGCTACCTTGTGTCTCTTACTAATCGGTGGAAACATCAGCGGAGGTTGATGATTGAAGAAATGTGTCACCCACCAGAATAATCATACGGATTATCTCAACAACAGGATTGAGAACAAAGATGACTGAAATGTCTCTCCGGTTTTCCACTCTGCAATAACCTATTTTCCTTGTCTGTTTGACTGTGTGTGTGTGTGTGTGTGTGTGTGTGTGTGTGTGTGTGTGTGTGT
>JAHRHZ010000062.1:20564499-20617463 GCA_024137785.1 Ginglymostoma cirratum
TGTGTGTGTGTGTGTGTGTGTGTGTGTGTGTGTGTGTGTGTGTGTGTGTTTAAGGAAGGGTTTATAATGAGATTACAGTTCTATTTAGTAGTGTTATATGTGAAGGTTTATAACTATTTACTTGCAGCTAGAGTCAATTTATTTCTAATAAATTATAATTCTTGTTCAGTGCAGAAACCTGGTAGGTGGCTTCTACCAATCTGGGTTTGAAAGTCAGGTAAATTGAGCAACTTTGTTTACTTGATAAAATCTTTAGTTTTTTCACAATGACTCCAGGAATAGCAGAGCTCAGTTTCCAGTGTAATACCCCAATGAGTCATCACAATGGTGAAACTAGATTACCTTAAAGTAAAGAGCTCTTGTTAGACCCAGACCAGAAGTACTGGGACAAGATTCTGAAGACGTTACTTGAAGCTGAGTATATATAAGTTCAAGTTCATAAATAGCTCTAGGAAGAGAATATCTGCTGTTTCAGTCTATATTTTCAAGTCACTTGCTAGTTAAAGCCAGGGAGTCTGGTGTGACAACTGCATGAGCAGCATTTTTTGGGTATTATACAAGGTGTGTGTTTGAGTAATGTACCAGGCTGTGTTTTGGTATCACGTAAAAAGCTGTTGTTCTATTTTTCAATTTATCAAAGAATATTTTGTGATTAATGGGATAATACATTTACTGTGTCTTTAAAGAATTCAAACTTGTGTGATAAGTAGATAGTTTAGCTGATAACTATTTTGTCTTCATTTGTTTTATTAATAAACTTCTGTGTTGTCATTAGAACAAAATCTAAAACATTGTATGATTATGTTTCAGCGAGAGACCATTTTGTTAAAACCTGAACAAAACAAAATATGATCTCTCAAGATAACAAGCGTGGGGCTGGATGAACACAGCAGGTCAAGCAGCATCATAGGAGCAGGAAAACTTGACGTTTCGGGCCTAAACCTACCCTGAAGAAGTTACCCTCCTCCCTCCGGACAAACCTCAGGGAATCTCTCTCTCACTGCAACTCTCTCATAACCTCTTCGGCCTTGAAACTGCTCGACCACGTCCTGAAGCAAACCAGGTACTACAGCCACATCACCTTTCTTAGTACCTGCCTACAGAAGCATTTCTGATGAAGGGTTTAGGCCCGAAACATCAAGTTTTCCTGCTCCTATGATGCTGCTTAACCTGCTGTGTTCATCCAGCCCCATGCTTTTTATCTCGGATTCTCCAGCATCTGCAGTACCTTTTATCTCTTAAAGCTGGGGCAAACTGCACATTAGCAATACTGAGACTGAAGTCCTCTCAGGGAGATGAAACAGTGCTGTTGGAGAAAGTTTAACTTAGATTGTCAGCCGATGGTACCCCAAGAGAGAGCTCAGATTCAAAAGAAACAAAATTGTTAAAGAAAGTAAAACGCAAAACAGAATATAGACAAAGCACAATCAAATAAGAAGTAAAAACCGAAAGAACTGCACGTGCTGTCAATCAGAAACAAAAACAGAAATTGCTGGAAAAGTTCAGGTCTGGCAGCATCTGTGAAGAGAAATAAGAGTTAATGTTTTGGGTCTGGTGACCATTGCTCAGAATGCAGTCACCAGACCTGAAATATTAATTCTGATTTCTCTTCACAGAGGCTGCCAGACCTGCTGAACTTTTCCAGCAATTTTTGTTTTGTACAAACAAGTACCAGATGAGATCAGACAGCGTATTGCTATATCTGGACCAATACATTCAAAAGTCAACTGGGGATCAGGCTATTTTGGATTTAGACTTGTGCAGTGAGAATAGCTTAATATATACCTTGCTAGAGAGGGACCTTTGAGAAATAGTGCCCATAACATGATAGAATTTGGCATTACATTTGAATGCTGTAGTTCATTCTGAAACTAGGGGTTGAAGAAAAGACACGAAGGAGGTATGACAGGCAGATTGTGCTGTGCTGAACACAAAACATGTGATGGTCAACAGGCAATGGGTAGGATTTAAACAAATACTGCATGGCCCAGGGTAGATGTACATTCCTCAAAGGACACTCAGAGAGAAAGGTAAATAAACTATGGTCAATCCAGTGAAATGTGATAAGTTGGTGGCCAGGCAAGGCAGTGTACCTCCAAATCAGGATTCTCAGAAAATCAGAGGTTCTCCCTAAAATATCTCACCACTGAATTTTCCAGCAATCTGATCCACCTTCCTGGCCCTGTCCAGCCTCACTTCTCAGTTACCTAAGTTCCTTCACTCAGAGTTTGGTGCTGCAAGACCCTAAGCATATGGTGAAGTCCTGGCTCATGTGCAGCAGGATCCACAACTGATGGAGCCCCAGCAGTGTCTACCACTCCCCTTAGCGCTGCTAGGACCAGAGGACGGCCAGTCAATAAATCCATCAGCAGCTGTCAGAGGTAAGACTTCCTCCCTGGTGGAAGGAATTAGTTACCGGACTGCCAGTAAATGACAGCAGGATGGGTTGACCAACCAGGGATTGGAGTCAATTATCCTGGGTCAATAAAAAATTCAGCCCTTAGTCTAACTCTGAGCACTGTATTTTCAGAAGGATGTAAAGGCTTTACAGAAGGTGTACAAAAAGATTTACAAGAATAGTTCTCAGGAAGAAGATCTTAGTTGATGTGGATTGATCGGAAAAACTATGGTGTTTTCTTCGGAGAAGAGAAGATTGAGAAAGGATTCAAAATCATGAGCAGTCTAGACAGAGTAAATAGGGGGGCAAAAAACATTCTTTTGGAGAAATGGCCAGGAATTGAAGAATACAGATCTATAGTTGATGGCAAAACTGCTGAAAAGTAACGCAGAAAAAATATTTCTTTCACGCAATAAGTGGTTGCAATCTGGAATGCACTGACGGAGTATGTGATGGTAGCAGATTCAATTAAGTATTTCAAAAGATTAAACTGCTGGAGGAATAAAGCTTGCAGGCCTACAAAGAAAAGGCTGGAGGGTGGGCAAGTTAAATTGTTCTTGCAGAGGGTTGGCACTCACTTGATGAGCTGAATGACCTGCTACGAAGCTGTGATTATTCTGGGATTCAATGATTCTACGATCCTACTTGAGCAGAAAAAGCTAAGGAGAGGTTGGATAGTGATGCTTACAATCAGGAAGGGATTAGGTAAATAGTATAAAACTGTTTTGTGATGACTGGGTTCCACAATGAGGTGACCCAGATTTAAGATGGTTGACAGAAGAACTAGAGGTGACGCATGGAAAACTGCTATTATTCTGCTAGTTGTTCTCTGAACTGTATTGTCCACTGGAGTGGAGAAACAAATGTAATAACAGCACTCAAAATGGAATTGCATAAATCTTTGAAAGAGTAAAGATATGAACAAAGAGCCAGGACTGAAAATAATCAAAATACTCTTCCTAAGAGACAATGTGGATGGGCTGACTGGCTTTTTTCTGGGCTTAACTATTCTAGATTTACTTAAATGGCAACTGCGGCTACTAATCTCTGTGAACAAATAGCCATACAAGGAATGGCTAGTCTCCTCTACTTGATCATGTTGCTTGAATAAGGGTCTTCACAGAGACACTGAGAAAACATCCTGTTGAAGAGGAACATGGATATCTTTGGTCTCCATCTGCATCATTGTAGAGTTGAAGCCCAGCACCCCCGGCTTTGGAATTGGATCCAATTTCAGTCAGAATAAATGGACATGGCAGTCTACATCTTTTGAGTCTAGTACAGCTGTAAAATCCTTCACAGTTACAGGTACACAGCAGCAGGACATCAAAGACTTTGGGAACCACCTTTTTTCTCTGAGTGTTGTCAACGCACGCAGGAAATTTAATGCTCAAACTTTTGAAGTGACATTTTAGCTCGAGTAGAATAAATAAACATTATTTCTTTGTTCTTGAACAGTACCTGGCCTGTAGAAGGACAGTAGATAGTATTCTATCTATCACGTCCTGCGTTCCCCTCCAAGTTGTAGCACCGGCAACCTGCATTTATATAGCACCTTCCATTTAATAAAATGCCGCAAGGTGCTCTGCAGAAGAAATAATCAAACAAAATTTGATAGCCACATAAAGAGATATTAGAACCCATGCCCAAAAGCTTGGTCAAAGAATTAAGTATTAATGAGTTTTCAAAGTAATAAAAAAAGAGCAGATTGGTGCACAGCTTTATGGAGGGAATTTCAAATCTTGGGACTTAGCAGCCAACGATATGGTTATCAACTGTGGAGTAATCATTATCGAGAATGCTTGAGAGGCCAGAATTAAAGGAATGAGTATCTCAAAGTCTTGTGGGACTGAAGGAAATTATAGAGCTAGGGATGGGTGTCAGAGTGGTAGACGTGGAGGGACATGAATATAAAGGTGAGAATATTAAATTTGAGACATTGCTGCAAACAGGAGCTAATGTCACTCAGTAAGGGCAGGGGAGTTTGGTGAATAGGACAGTGTAAGTGCACATGTAGCAGAGTGCAACAGGTCAGTAATGGAAGGGTAGTGTTTCAGAGATAGTAGGAACTGCAGATGCTGGAGAATCCGAGATAACAAGGTGTAGAGCTGGATGAACACAGCAGGCCACGCAGCATCAGAGGAGCAGGAAGGCTGACGTTTCGGGCCTAGACCCTTCTTCAGAAATGGAGCACTGGTCTCTGATGAGGCGATATTGTTCTACTCCGCTTATACTTTGACATCACAGCATTATTTACAGCACCATTTCTGAAGAAGGGTTTAGGCCCGAAACGTCAGCCTTCCTGCTCCTCTGATGCTGCTTGGCCTGCTGTGTTCATCCAGCTCTACACCTTGTTATCTCAGTAATGGAGGGGGCTGGTCAGAATTACAGAATCGGGAAGGGAACACTACACAGTGATTTAAATAATGAAAATTGTATAATCAGTCAATTTGCTGACTTGAAAAGTTATCATACCCAATATCACTCGACCATAAGTCTCAAACTACCCCCATAACAACACCATGGAAGCTAATTCACCACACAGACTGCAGAAGGTGAAGAAGATGGACCACCAACACATTCTTCAGGGGCAGTAGAGATAGACATGAAATGCCAGTCTTGCTAGTGATACACACATGCCTTCACTATAATCTGTTGAGAGGCAATCCAGTTCAGCTTTAGGATTATTAATGGATATGACATACACAGATATATTGATTATTCTGATGGTGGGGCAAAGAGTACATCCAAAGCTAGGAAGCATCTTCTTAAAACTGGAGTATTGCTGTACTGGATTGATGCCAGCAACAATTTTTCGCAAATAAATAATAGTGGAACTCTGAAACTGTCTTCTAAAAAAGGTGTTGATGCCGGGAAGAAGTCAGTTGAAAATTTCGAACTTGGTGTTCTTGTTGGGGAACAGAACCAAAGGATAAGAACAAATGTAGGTGAATGTAGTTAAGAGAAAGGTCAGCTGTGATTAAATTGAGTGACAGATCAGATAGGGTTGAGTAACATATTCCTGTTCTTAAAGAGAAAATCACTCTCCTACACAGTGCAACACAATTTTAATTTGCACTGAAGTTTGCTCCTGTCTGTGAAATCTTCCAGTGATCCAAGTAATTGTTGAACTGTTGATCTTTGGTATTGAAGTGATATATCAATGGATGGGCAAGCTTCCAGTTTCCTAACTGATGGCAACATTTCCTCAGGAACAGAGTCACATATCATAAAGTATTTTAAGGTGCAACACAAACAAATTGATGGAAGCAATTAACATAGATGAATGGATTGCCAACCACCCACATTTACAGCCTGTAACATCCACAGACATGCCTCTGAAAATTTAAACAAAACTCCTGTGACCTCACATAGCTGGCTGTTGACTTGAAACAGACTAAGCTATTACTTAATCAGTTTAAGGTACTTGCAAAGATTTGTAGCTCAGGTTGTGGAGTGAGGTTGTTGACTTGCTGACCAAGCTGGCTGGTTATAGTTCATACGTTTCATCACCATGTTAGGTAACATTATCAGTGCGGTCTCTGATGAGGCGATATTGTTCTACTCCGCTTATTGTTTGACATCACAGCACTATTTACATCCAATGACATCCCACTAGCCAAAGAAACACTGGCCAGGTTACTAGGGGAAACAGGAACACCGACTGACAGCTCCATCAGCAAGGACAACATTCTCAGGGTACTGGGCCTATGCCTCACCACACATTTCACCTTTAATGGTCGAGTATACAAACAGATTAATGGCATACCTATGGGATCACCCATCCCTGGACTTATTGCAGAGGCAGTCATGCAAAGATTGGAATGTGTGACCTTCCCCCGCATACAGCCAAAATTGTGGATATGATACGTGGACGACATGCTTGTCATTGTTAAACACACTAAGTTAGAAGAGACAGACCACTTCATCAACAATGTATTCACTGGGATCAAATTCACAAGAGAAGAGGAAAACAACAGTCAACCTCCATTCCTAGATATCAGCATAGAACAAATGATGAGTGGGGAATTCTAAACCATAGTATGTAGGAAGGCAACCCACACCGAGCAAATCCTCAATTTCCACAGCGATCACCCCAACATCCACAAAAAAACTGTGCTAGGACACTATTCAAATGGACCGCAGCCCACTGCAACACACCAGAACTTTGCAAGAAGGACGAACAGCACTTATACAAGGTCTTTGCTATCAATGAATACCCCACCAACTTCATCCACAGATGCCTACTAGATAGACAGCACCCTAATATGCCTTAATACACTGGCCACACTATCGTATGTCAAGCATATATCAAAACTGACAACGAGACTCCTACGACCACTAGGAATCAGGATAGCACACAAACCCACAGCCACACTATGACAAACACTCACAAGGACCAAAGACCCCATATCCACGACATGCAGGACCAATGTAGTGTACAAAATACCATGCAAGATCTGCCAAAAACATTACATCGGCCAGACAGGAAGGAAACTAGCCATCAGGATACACAAACACCAGCAGCAAAACAACATGATGAACTTCCCTTTATTTCAACAACTTCATTTATAACAGTTTCTGCAGGAGGGAATCCAACTAAAAAAACTTGTATTTTTGATGTCTTCTGGGGAAGTGTGAATTACTTCTTTCAGACCTCTGAGATGTTTCCCCAAATCCAACAACGCCAATGAAACAGCTAACTTCATTGCTGTTCCTGAACTTGGGTGTGCTCTAGTTCACTACCACCTTTCATACACAACGATGGCGATTACACCTGAAATGCAATTCAATCATTTTGACATACTCGGGTTGTAGTAAAAAGACGATATGAAAGCAAAGTCTTTCTTCCATCTTTCACACATTTGGAGTACTGCAGACAATTCTGATCGACCTGCTATAGGAAGGATGTTATTAATCTGGAAAGGGTGCAGAAAAGATTTACAAGGATGTTGCCAAGACTAGAAGGTTTGAGTTATAAAGAGAGGCTGGATAGGCTAGAACATTTTTTCCTGGAGCTTAGGAGGCTGAAAGGTGACTTTTTTTTATTCACTCATGGGATGAGGGCATCGCTGGCTGGGCCAGAATTTATTGCCCATCCCTAATTGCCCAGAGGACAGTTAAAGGTCAATCACATTGTTGTGGGACTGGAGTCACATGTCGGCCAAACCAGTCAAGGATAGCTGTTTCCTTCCCTGAAGGACATTAGTGAAACAGATGGTTTTTTCTGACAATCGATTCATGGCCATTAGCCTCTTTAATTTCAGATATCTATTGAACTCAAATTCCACCATCTCCGTGGCAGGATTCAAACCTGGATCCGCAAAACATTACCTGGGTCACTGGATTAACAGTCCAGCAATAATACTACTAGGCCATTGCCTCCCCATTATAGAGGTTTATAAAATCATAAGGGGCATAGATAAGGCAAATGGACAAGGTCTTCTCCCCATGATAGCTGAGTCCAAAACTAGAGGGTAACCTTTTCACACACAGGTTGGTGTGTGTATGGAGTGTGCTGCCAGAAGAAGTGGTAGATGGGCTTCATCAAGGGGAGGTCATGCCTGACAAATCTGCTAGAATTCTTTGAGGAAGTAATGAGCAGGGTAGACCAAGGAGATCCAACAGATGTTACCTACCTGGACTTCAAGTAGGCCTTTGACAAGGTGCTGCACAGGAGGCTGCTGAGTAAGATAAGGGCCCATGATGTTAGAGGCAAGGTGCCAGCATGGAGAGAAGATTGGCCGTCTGGCAGAAAGCGGAGAGTGGGGATAAAACGGTCTTTCTCAGGATGGCAGCCGGTGACAAGTGGTGTTCTGCAAGGGTCAGACTTTTCACTTTGTATGTTAATGATCAAGATGAATGAACTGTGGCCATTCTGGCTAAGTTTGCAGATGATACAAAGATAGGTGGAGGGACAGGTAGTATTGAGGAGGTGGGGAGGCTACAGAAGGATTTGGACAGGTTCGGAGACCGGGCAAAGAACTGGCAGATGGAGTACAACATGGGGAAGTGTGAGGTTGCGCACTTTGGTAAGAATTGAGGTAAGGACTATTTTCTTAATGGGGAGAAAATTCAGAAGTTTGAAGTGCAAAGAGACTTGAGAGTTCTAGTCCAGGATTCTCTCAAGGTCAACTTGCAGGTTGAGTCAATAGCTAGGAAAACAAATGCAACTTTGGCAATTATTTTGAGAGGATTTGATTATAAAAGCAAGGATATACCTCTGAGGCTCTATAAGGCTCTGGTCAGGCCACATTTGGAGTATTGTGAGCAGTTTTGGACCCCACATCTCAGGAAGGAGGTAATGGCCCTGGAGCGGGTTCAGAGGAGGAAATTTCCAGGAATGAAAGTTTGACATACGAGGAACATTTGAGGACTCTGGGTCTATACTCGATGGGGTTTAGAAGGATGAGTGGGGATCTAATTGAAACTTACAGAATACTGAATGGCCTGGACAGAGTGGATGTTGGGAAGATGTCTCCATTGGTAGGAGAGACTAGGACCTGAGGGCACAGCCTTAGAATAAAGGAAAGACCTTTTAGATTAGCGATAAGGAGAAACTTCTTCAGCTAGAGAGTGGTGAATCTATGGAATTCACTGCCACAAAAGGCTGTGGAGGCCAGGTCATTGAGTATATTTAAGACGGAGATAGATAGGTTCTTGATTGTCAAAGGGATCAAGGGTTACAGGGAGAAAGCGGGAGAATGGGGTTGAAAATCTTTTCGGCCATGATTGAATGGCGGAGCAAACCCGATGGGCCAAATGGCCTAATTTCTGCTCCTCTGTCTTATGGACTTATGGTCAGATACAATTGCAAAACTTAAAAGATATTTCGACAGATACATGCTGAGAGAAGGTTTAGAGGCGTATGGGTCAAACACAGGCAAATGGGGATGGGCTGATAAGAAATGAAGTGAAGTATTACTATTTTCTTTTGACAGTTTAGATCTTTATTGGTTCTCAATCAGTTTACTTGTTAACGATAAACACTGCTAATATTCTTTCAGTCTCACCCACATGAGTTTGGCAGCATTATATTTCAGTCATAGAGCAATATGGACAGGTTGTGTGTCCTAGGTCCGCAGTTATCTTTCAAGCAACATCATTAAAATATAATTTCATCATCAATACTAAATACAGCAGATGTCAGGAATCCAGAATAAAACAGGGAAAAAGGTTCAACAGACAGCCAGGTAACATTTGAGCGAGTTCAGGTGAAAGTTTATCAACATTGGATGGAATATTATGCTGCCCTTCATATTGAGTTTGGTGGCAGAGAGACTTTTATTTAGATAGAAGGGTGGCCAATGGGGACCTGGCCTCAACCGCCCCAATTTACACTACGACTAGAAGACATGTGGATAGCCTTACTGTCCCACTGCCAATCTTAATTAATACCCATTATGTGGAGGACAGGGAAAGCTCACTATGTATTCAGCCCAACAAACTAATGTGGAGGAGGTTTGCTAGAGCCTTTGATCTAAGGGGAAGACCTGTCATTGATCTATCAGATTCCTAAGTGAGATAAGATGTAGCAAGTCTTATATAAAAGTGGCCCTGTCACCAATTCTCACCCAGGACACCCATCACTTCCACAAAATTTCACACTCTGGGCTGAATTTTACGCTGGTTAAGGCAAAATCCAAGTTACATTGAGTTTTTTTCGAAAAGTTGTTGCTACAAGGCCTAAAGAGTTCCATGTTGTAACTTACCAAACTCACTTCATCAATTACCTACCATGCCCCAGGGTGTGTCTCACATCTGATTTCCACTCCTTCTTACTACACACTGATTCCAGAACAACTCGCTATTCAGTGATTATCCCGGAACTCACAGGCATCCTTTGCATCCAGGCTATATCTAGGAACTCATTGTACACCCAGACTAGAACTGACAGTCCAGAGCTGCCTTTACGATATCTGACATTTACCCTGGACATGGCAGGAAATCAGCATCCCAGTTTGCAGGCAGCATCCTGGGGAGTCTTGGTAGGCAGGGTGGTGCCAATGTGGGACTTTGTCATTTCCCAGGACCAGCAGTGGAGGTTATAACACCAAACCATACCAGTCTGCTCCGAGGTCACCACTCAGCTTATTGCAGTCACAGTCGTCTGTAGGAAGGTCAAGGACTGGTGTAAGTGGCATTATCTTATATCTGATACATAGCACTCATTCTGTCTCTGCTCCTGTACCTAACTCTCACAAAAGCGTATGCTCTACCACTCTGAGTATTGCCTGCAACATTTTTCCTCTCACTCTCATCCACCCACAGCCACTGTCACCATTAACTATTCATGCTTTTGTGTGACCTACTCACTTGATCAGGACATCTCCCCAACTACACCAGCAGTGATAGCTGTGAGGTGCAAATGAACAGTGCCCAGGGAACATGCCCTGAGACGTTAGCGTCTGGTGTCCAACATGGATGAAGTTTGGAGCAAACAGTGAGTCAATTTCACCAGGTGCTCACTCTGGTTTCCTCAATGAGTTTACCCAACATCGAGCTTGATCAATGAGTTTAATAAAATGGGAGGCCGAATATCAATGACGTGAGTTGTGGCATTAATAAAACATTTAACAAGCATTAATCCTTGTCAGTTGGCATCATGCCACTGCCTAGCAACAATTTTGCAATGCCATTTGCGAACAAAATGGAACAAAATGGTCCTGAGATGTCCTGATTTTGTCACACATCTCACCATAAGCCATGGTGCTCAGCCCCCTATAAGATATTGCCCTCTGATTCGCTTCACTGATGCTCACCAGCCTCTTAAGTATTTCCAGCATTGCCTGTTTTTATCTTGTTATCCCTTTGTCTTTGACTGTAAATTTCCTTCAATACAATGCTGACCATAATTCAAAAAGTAATGTATTGATATTATATGAAATTAATTCTCATATCAGCCATGATTCCATTCAATGGTGACAGACAGACTAGGGAAGCAAAATAGCCCCTTAAGAGGTTCTGAGGCAGTGAAAGGTCCTACATAAATGCAGATATTTCTAAAGACACCTTCCTTCCATTGCATGCTCCAAAGACATATAATTTACAGGTTGTCCTGTGGTAATAGAAGATTTTATTTTCTCTTGATCTTGAGGATATTACCAAGATTTTTAATTTCAAGCTAAGTAAAAGTTACAAAACCAAAGCACTGTGTCTCCAATAAGAGCTTGAACTATCATATTGTGAAATTCAGTGGGAAAAAAAAGGGACACGATGAAAAAGTAACTACTATTTCATTGAATCATTTCACACGTTTGGCATAAACGGATTCCACCCGCATCACCCCCCCCCACCCCCCATTAACTTTAGGAAGGATTCAATGAGGAAGATGTAGAGGGGACGTTTTCAAATTGGTGGGCATCAAGGGAAGCGGCGTGAGTGGCAGATAGTCCAAATCTAAGTGTTATAAATATGATAATTGCTAATAATAAGTAATTCAGGAGAAACATCTTGAACCTGAATGATGTGAGTGTGAAACTCACTGCCCTAGAGAGTATTTCAGGTGAATAACAGAATACATTGGAGTGAAACTGGCTCAACAAATGAAAGAAATAAATAGAAGGATATACTGATAGAGTAAGAGGTAAGAGGAGGTTGAAGTGTACAATTGTTTCAGCTTTGCATTGTTGGCTATGTATTGTTGGATTGAATGAACTACTTCTGTAAATACTTTGCAATTCTAAGAATAGCTAAAGCTTAAAAATAGAAATGGATATAGGAGAAAATTCTACCAGTACATCTTTTATCATCTTGTAGTGTGATACATTGATAATGGAATTATTCACTAATCACACGATCAATCCATATCAATTATGGGTTTACATGACAGAATCCAAATACTGAGGTAATGAGAATTCCCAGTGGAGGAAAGCCTTGCCAGCCAAAATCACCCATTATTCCCAAATATGTTACACTCACCACTCAGCATATCTCAAGTTACTCATAATAGTTTCACAAAATACCATTTCTATGCAAACTCAACCTAATTTACATTTGAATGAATAAATGCTAATTGCTTCCACCATCCGCTAGCGAGTCTTTCTATGTGTTAACCACTAGCTGACTGAAAACTGTTCACTCAGTATTGTTTCTGCAGATTAGTTTTGAATCAAAGGACAGTGTGTGTTCATTGGTTTCAGTGTTTTGCATAGATTGGCACAGAAGTGGACAAACATTTGAAGCACAGAAAGAAACTGGGCAATCAGAGAGAGCAGAGTAGAGTAATTAATTGTGAATTGCTCCAGTTTAGAACCCATACTAACACAATGACCTGACGACTTCTCTACACTGTAAAAATCTAAAGTTACATAACAAGCCAATAAAGTCTATTAAATTGTGCCTGTTTGTAGAATATTATGTTGCATTGCAATTCATACACGCAACCTTCAAAATATACTTAAGCTTCCACCACTTGTCTACTTTTCACACTAAAGGAGGAATTCACACAATAAGACTGAAAGCAGTTTCTAGTCAAAATTCTGCTTCAAAGTTTACCTACTCCTGCAGACTCATGCTAAGATATTGATATGCTCCATCTGTCTACAAGTGCAAAGGCCCCCAGCCAGTAACCAGGAGAGTGGTGTCTTTGACACAAATCGGTGACAAAGTCACCATATTCAGGAAGGTGAAGGTCAGTATTTAGTGTAGCAGAAGATAGTGTTGTTGGTGGAATTCCTGAGTGGGAGGGAGGGTTTTCCGGCCAGTTAGGGCATGGGGCCCCATCCAATGCCAGTGTGGGTACAAGCTTATTTCGTGCTCTCACTCTGAATGGCCCTTTTGGCAACCAAAAAAAACCTCTCTCACTCCTCCTCCATTCTGGCTTCCAGCATTTACAGAATCATAGAATCGTACAGTACAGAAGAGGCTCCTCAGCTCATGGAGTCTGTACTGTCAAAATACTCTATTAGTGAACTGGTCTCACTTTCCCACAATAGACTCAAGCCTTGAATGCTACAACACTTCAAGTGTTCATCCAAGTACTTTTTAAAGGTTGTGAGGTTATCCACTCAACTACCCTCCCAGGGTAGAACAAAAGAAATAGAACATTATGCTGAAAGGATTAGATAGTGTAAGCAGTAAAAGGGCTTATACGGAGCTTGAAAACTGGTATGGACCAGTTGAGCCAAATGGCCTGTTTCTTTGTTGTACTCTCCCTACAGTTTTATGCAATGTGACAAAACAAGCCTGTCTGACTAAATAACATTTACAAAAAATTTAAACAGAAAATATGACCTCAATGGAGAACAACAATTGTTTCTGTACATATTGTTAATGAGACTTTTGGCCAGTTACTTTGAAAGATTCATGTATTAGTTTGGGAAATAGGTAAAGTTGCCTTATTCAGGATGTTAGACTTAGATGTGAATGAACAGGAAGCTTTTAAACCATCTATCCCCAATGAAGAAAATGTGTACAGCATTTAATCTGGAAAGAAACGTGACAAGGACAAATGTTCATAATAATAAATTGAATCATTAAGAACATAATAAGTAGTGAGTAGGTGTCCTCCAGCCATAACCCACTCTTTTCATGCATTCCTTTCATGTATTTTCTTTGCTTAATTTTCTTCGATAGAATGCATGTTTTGGAACAGACTGAAACAGCTGTACTTGGAAACCACACCAACATCTGTTTGGCAAAAGCTGTGGTTTGTGTTCCTCTATTTATGATTGAGACACCACCATTGTACATCAGGTCTTGACAGTGTTTTGGGTGCATAAGAATTTTTTGACAGCAGGAAAATATTTGCATTTATGTGGCAACTTTAAACATTCAGTATATCACAACTACTTTTTGAAGTGCTGTAACTGATATAAAGTAGGAAGTGTGGCAGCAATGTTACGCAAAACGAAGAAATGAAGAGCAGATTCTTTTTTATTAATCATGTTGGAGCAGGGGTAAGTATTGACGAACTCCCCTGCTGTTATTTAAGATAGTGCCTTGGGGATCTTTTCCATCCTCTTGCGAGGGTGGGTGGAGCATCGGTTTAATGTCTCTTCCAAAAAGCAGCACCTCCAATAGTGAGGACTCTTGCTGCACTCCATTGATTGTGTGTCAGACTAGATTATGTAAGCTGGAGCCTTTTAAGTTAAAGGCAAGAGCAGTAGCCACTGAGCCAAATAAAGACACAGCTTCACTTTGGATAATCAAGATTTAAGGCATTTCAATTTAGTAACAGTACCAGAATATTATTTGTTTTAAGTTAAAATAAAACAGAATTCTGGCAAATGCAGTTCTACTGTTATATGAGTTGCTTTTATCTGTAAACAATGTATTCACTCATCTCTGAGATATCAATGCAAACAGTATTAATGTAAACTTTCATTTTGGCCTCTTTACAAAGGCTTCACCACTAGGTTAGAAAGTACTAGGTTTACAGCAAAGGATCTGAGCTTATAATAGTCAACGTAAGCTGTGTTAACAGAGGGACCAGATACAAGATTAAGCTGAGATTCTAGCTTCCTGTACAGTTGGATGCTTAAAAACCCGCAGCACTATTCAAAAACAAAGATGTTCTCCTGGATTCCTGGCCAGATTTCATCCAAAAACCATTGCTATTGGTGGGATCTGGTTGCACACAAAATGGCTGCCACTTTTGTTCAGCAATTAGTTGCATACTAAACATTTTAACCTCTGAGAGACACAGTGAAATGTATACTGAAAAGTTTTTTTATTGGATAATGTTGATAAATGAGTCACTTTTTTAAAAAAACAATTATACAAGTTAAGAGGATCACTATTCTGCGACATAGTGGTGCAATGTCCATTCATTACTGCACGGTGAGTGTCAGACTAAGAGTATGTACTTAAATGTTAGGAGTGGGGTCTTGAAGTCACGTCCTTCTGTCTCAGGAGAAAGTCCTACCTATTGAGTTATGATTGCGAGCAACTCAATTATTCTCTGTGTCCGATAACAACATCTCAGTAGTTTGAGGAATAGACAGTCTAGTTTGCAGCTGAGATTGTGAGTCCCATATGGTCTGTTGGCTCCAGGGTTCAAAGGTTCAGGACACAACTGAATGGCTGGATAAACTTCTGGTAAGACAGAGGATGAACAACCAATGGCTATGGTTCATGTAGGAGCCAAAGACATAAGGAGGGGCAACTTGGAAGTCTTGCTGGATCAGTTTCAGGAGTTAGGGAGTAGGTTGAAACACAGGACATCCAGCATAGTACATAGAACATAGAACACAGAAGGTAGAACATTACAGCGCAGTACAGGCCCTTCGGCCCTCGATGTTGCGCCGACCTGTGAAACCAATCTGAAGCTCATCTAACCTACACTATTCCATTATCATCCATATGTTTATCCAATGACCATTTAAATGCCCTTAAAGTTGGCAAGCCTACTACTGCCGCAGGCAAGGCATTCCGTGCCCTTACTACTCTCTGAGTAAAGAATCTACCTCTGACATCTGTCCTATATCTATCACCCCTCAATTTAAAGCTATGTACCCTCGTGCTAGCCGTCACCATCCGAGGAAAAAGGCTCTCACTGTCCACCCTATCTAATCCTCTGATCATCTTGTATATCTCCATTAAGTCACCTCTTAACCTTCTTCTCTCTAACGAAAACAGCCTCAAGTCTCTCAGCCTTTTCTCATAAGACCTTCCCTCCATACCAGGAAACATCCTGGTAAATCTCCTCTACACCCTCTCCAATGCTTCCACATCCTTCCTGTAATGCGGCGACCAGAACTGCACACAATACTCCAAGTGCGGCCGCACCAGAGTTTTGTACAGCTGCAACATGACCTCACGGCTCCGAAACTCAATCCCTCTACCAATAAAACCTAATACACCGTATGCCTTCTTAGCAACCCTATCAACCTGGGTGGGATAGTAATCTCAGAAATACTACCTGTGCCACAAGCTTCACTATTTAGGCAAAGGTAGATGAAGGAGGTAAATGCATAGTTTGAGGGATGATGTAGTAGGGAGGGGTTTAGATTTTTGGGACATTGGATCACTTCTGGTAAAGGAGAAAGCTGTTCAGAAGAGGAGGGCTTCAACTGAGCAGAAATGGAACTAATCTCCTGACTAAGTAGTCTAATCTCATCTAGTAATAGTCCAGTGGGAGTCCTTTTAAACTTGTAAGGCAGGGGGTGGGTTGACTAATGGGCCTAGTTTTGGAAGTACCGGTGAGGAAAAATGATAGAAGATGGGGAACAGGAGAAAGGAAGTGAGGGAAGGCTTGAGTGTTGACAGTGAGAAAAGAAATTGTCACCTTCCTATGGATAAGAAAGAGATAATGGCAAGGTTGGTATGTAAATACACAAAGTATAGTGAGCAAAAATTAAGGAATGGGAAGCAGACACAGTATATTGACAGAAATGTAGTTCAAACCAAACGGGACTGGATATTTAACATCCCACGTTATAAGGTCTTTAATTGAAACAGGATGGGTAAAAATGGAGGAGGCGTAGTCTTGGTCAAAAGGCCATTGAACGAGATACAGTTCCTGAATTAGAATTCATATGATTGGACGTGAGGAACCGGAAGGGAGCAAGGACCTCATTGGATAATTATTTTAGACCTCAAATAGGGGGGAGGAAGTAAAAGAGAGCATTTGTAGGCAGATTATGGAAACCTGTAGGACAAGCAGGATTGTGATAGATGGTGATTTCAATTACACTGGGTAGACTGGGGAAAAGATACAGTTTGGGGCACAGATTCCTGCAATCTGTGCAGAAGAACTTACTAGAACAATACATTTCCAGTCCTAACAGGGAGGAAGCTTTGATTGATCTGGTTCTAGGAAATGAGGCAGGCCAAATGGAGATCACCGGAGTAGGGAAGCTTTTGAGAAGTAGTGATCGTAACATAATAACGTTTAAATGTTAGAAAAGGATGAAAAAATAGTCGAAGATTAAGCTGGTAGTCTGGAAAAAGGCATATCTTAGGGTCCGAGAAATTGGACTGTAACAGTTGATTGTAAGTGTGCGTTTCATGAATAAAACAGTTGACGAAAAATGGGAGCCTTTCAAAAATGAGATGATTATGGTGCAACCTAGGTGCATACCCATGAAAAATAAATATGAGGTACCCAAAGCTGGAGTGCCCTGGATGACTAAGATTATTGATGAGAAAATTAAGAGACAAGATTAGCAAAGAATAAAGTGGACCTGTAGGGAACAAGCAGGGTAAGCTGGCTCACTGAAGCAAAGGGTACTGCAGAGGTTCTAAGCGAGCACTTTGCTTTTGTCTTTACCAAAATAGAAGATGGTGACAATGGCCCAGTTGAAAATATGGGTATTGAGCAACTGAGCAGTGTAGTGATGGATAAAGAAGAGATGCTAAAAAAGTTCGGGCAGTATTCTAAGTGAAGAAGACGTTAGGCCAGGGTGAGATGCATCCTAGATTGCTGAAAAAGGTAAGATGGCAAATCGCAGAGCCATTGACAGAAATTTTCCAGGCCTCTTTGCAGACAGAATTAGTCCGGGAGGACTGGAAGATTGTAAATATGATGCTGTTGTATAAGTAAGGGGCAAAGTTGGAGCTCAGTTGAGGAGTAGTGGCAGCAAAAGCAGAGTGGGCTGAACCTGAGGGAAAATGGTGGGAGAGGGTCAGGAGCGAACATGGGGGAGGAAGTTGGGGGAGAGGGATTTTGACCCAGTGACAGTGAAGGAATGACGATATATTTCTAAATCAGAATGGTGTGTTACTTGGAGGGGAACTTGCATGTGGTGGTGTTCCCGTGTGTCTACTGCCCTTGTCCTTCGAGATGGAAGTGGTTGTGGTTTTGGAAGGTGCTGTCTGAGGATCTTTGGAGAATTTCTGCATCTTGTAGGTAGTATACACTGCTGCTACTCAGCATCGGTGGTGGAGGGAGTGGACGTTTGTGCAAGTGGTGCCAGTCAAGCAGGCTGCTTTCTCCTGGATGGTGTCAAGCCTCTTGAGCATTGCCAAAGCTGCACCCATTCAGGCAAATAAGGAGTATTCCATCACAATCCTAGTTTGTGCCTTGTTGATGATGGACAGGATTGGAGAGTCAGGAGGTGAATTACTCGCTGCAGTATTCCTAGCCTCTGACCTGCACTTGTAGCCAATGTATTAATGTGGTGAGTTCAGTTGAATTTCTGGTCAATAGTTATGCCAGGATGTTGATAGTGAGGAATTCAATGATGGTAACGCCACTGAATGTCAAGGGACTGTTGTTAGATTGCCTCTTATTGGGGATTGTTGTTGTCTGGTGTGAATGTTATTTGCCAATTGTCATCCCAAGCTTGGATATTGTCCAGGTCTTGTTGCATGTGAACACGGACTGCTTCAGTATCTGACGATTCACAAATGGTACTGAACATTGTGCAATTATCGGCGAACATCCCTACTTTTGACCTCATGATGGAGGGAAGGTCATTGATGAAGGAGCTGAAGATGGTTGGGCCTAGGACACGACCCTGAGGAACTCCTGCAGAGATGTCCTGGAGCTGAGATAATTGACTTCCCACAACCACTACCATCTTCCTATGTGTCAGGTCTGACTCCAACCAGTAGAGAGTTTGCCCACTGATCCCCATTGATTCAGGTTTTGCTAGAGCTCCTTGATGCCACACTCGGTCAAATGTGGCCTTGATGTCAAGGGCTGTCACTATCACCTCACCTCTGGAATTCAGCTCTTTTGTCCATGTTTGAACCAGGGCTGTAATGAGGTCAGGAGCTGAGGGGCCCTGATGGAATCCAAACTGGGCGTCACTGAGCAGGTTGTTGCTGAGCAGGTGCTGCTTGATAGCACTGTTGATGACACCTTCCTTCACTTTACTGATGATCAAGAGTAGACTGATGAGGTGGTAATTGGCTGGGTTGAATTTGTCCTGCTTTTTATGTAACAGGACATATATCCAGGCGATCTTCCATGTTGTCAGGTAGATACCAGTGTTGTAACTTTACTGGAACAGCTTGTCTAGAGGAGCAGCAAGTTCTGGAGCAGAAGTCTTCTAGAATGTTGTCAGGGCCGATAATCTTGCAGTATCCAGTGTCTCCAACTCTTTCTTGATATCATGTAGAGTGAATTGAATTGGCGAAGACTGGCATTTGTAATGCTGGGGACCACTGGAGGGGGCCAAGATGGATCATCCACTTGGTAATTCTGGCAGAATATTGTTGTGAATGCTTCAGTCTTATCTTTTGTACCGATGTGCAGTGCTTTTCCATCATTGAGGATGGGGATATTTGTGGAGCCTCCTACTCTAGTGAGTTGTTGTTGTCTACCACCACTTATGACTGGATGTGGTAGAACTGCAGAGCTTAGATTGGATCTATTGGTTCTGGGATCACTTAGCTTTGTCTAACTTGCAGCTTTTGATGTTTGGCATGCAAGTAGTCCTGTTTGGTGTCTTCACCAGGTTGACACCTCATCTTCAAGTATACCTGGTGCTGCTTCTGGCATGCCGTCCCGCACTCTCCATTGAACCAGGGTAGATCCCCTGGCTTGGGTGGTATTGGTTGAGTGGGGTGTATGCCAACTCATGAGGTTATAAATGCTGCTGGAGTACAATTCTGCTACTGTTGATGGCCCACATTGCCTCATGGATGCCCAGTCTTGAGTTGCTAGATCTGTTCGAAATCTGTCCCATACAACACGATGGAGGTTGTTCTCAATGTGAAGGTGGGACTTCATCACCACAAGGACTATGCGATGGTCACTCTTACTGATACTGTCATGGACAGTTAAAACTGCAGCCGGCAGATTAGCAAGGATGTGGTCAACCCTCTTGTTGGTTCCCTCACCACCTGTCGCAGACCCAGTCTAGCAGCTATGTCCTTTAGGACCCGCCCAGCTCGATCAGTAGTACTGTTGCTGATCCATTCTTGGTGGTGGACATTGAAACCCCCCACCCAGAATATATTTTGTGTCCTTGCCATCCTCAGTGCTTCCTCCAAGTTTGTTCAGCATGGAGAATTGCTGATTCATCAGCTGAGGGAGGACTGTACGTGGTAATCAGCAGGAGGTTTCCTTGCCCATGTTTAACCTGAAGCCATGAGCCTCCATGCGATCTGGAGTCAATGTTGAGGACTCGCAGAGTAACTCCTGCCCAACTGTATACCACTGTGCTGCCACCTCTGCTGGGTCTGCCTTGCCGATGAGACAGGACATACCCAGAGGTGGTGACGGTGGTGACTGGAACATTGCCCATGAGGGATGATTCTGTGAGTATGTCTACGTCAAGCTATTGCTCGACTAGTCTGTGAGACAGCTCTCCCAATTTTGGCACTAGCCCCCAGATGTTAGTGAGGAGAACTTTGCAGGGTTGACAGGGCTGTTTCCTTTTCCAGTGCCTAGGTCTATGCCATGTGATCTGTCCGGGTTCATTTATTTGAGATTTTGTCACAACTGATACAACGGAGTGTAGATAGGGGGGTAGGGAGGAGATAGGTCAGTCCAGGGAGGACGGACAGGTCAAGGGGGCGGGATGATGTTAGTAGATAGGAGATGGGGGTGTGGACGGAGTGACTTGCTCGGCCATTCAAGAGGGCAATTGAGAGTCAACCATATTGTTGTGGGCCTGGAATCACATGCAGGCCAGACCAGGTGAGGATGGCAGATTTCCTTCCCTGAAGGGCATTAGTGAACCTGATGAGTTTTTCCAACATTCGATAATAATTTCATGGTCATTAGTAGATTCTTATTTCCACATATTTTTTCCATTGAATTCAAATTCCACCATCTGCCATGGCAGGATTCGAACCCAAATCCCAAAACATTAGATGAGTTTCTGGATTAATAGTCTAGCAATAATACCACCAGGCCATCTGCTCCCCAAGGTGCAAATATTTGTGTACGAGTGCTTGAAAAATTCAGTTTCAGTGTGAGCTTGACTGAAGTCAAGCAAATGCATCCTGAGTCAGGAAGGCTGCCAGTTTAAATTTACAATCTCACTGGCACATTAGTGCAGTACTGAGGGAGTGTGGCACTTTTGGAAGACAACCTTTGGAGAAAAAAAATCAAAATCGAAACACAGTCCACCTGCTAAATTGAATGTGAAATGATCTGCAGGGTTCCAACTTGCAATTATTCCAATCAGCAGCACCAAAACAGATTAATTGCTCCCTTATCGTATACTGTTTGTTAGACTTCGCTAAATACAAATTAGTTACAAAAACAAACGTGATTACACCTCAAAAGAATATTGGAGCAACCTCTGACACGTCCTGTTTGTTAGTCTTTTTGCAAATGTTTTCGCCTTACTGAAAGTGAGCTGACAACTGATACTGCCAAGGACAATGGGAAATCTGGGATCTTGCAGAATGATGGGATCAAACATCTATTTCCCACTGACAAGATTTAAGGACTGAGAAAGAAAGAGATGAATGCTGGAGAAGAGAAAGAAACGATGGAATTGGAGTCTAATCAAGTCCAGACAGATTTTTCTCAGTACAAACCGTGTTGTCTCCTTAATGAGAACAAAACAGTCCTTGTTATTTAATCAACCTGCCTGGTGAAGAGGGTTATCTAAGATTACAAAGAGAATTCAATCAATTGGGTAAATAGGCTGAGGAGTGGCAGATTGAGTTTAATTTGGATAAATGTGAGGTATTGCATTTTGGTAATACAAACAAGAACAGGACTTATACAATTAATGGCAGGGCCCTGGTACAGTTGTAGAACAGAGAGACCTAGAGGTTCAGGTACATAGTTCTTTGAAATTTGCATCACAGGTAGACAGGGTGGTTAAGGCGGCATTTAGCTCTAGTTGCTTTCATTGTTTGGACCATTGAGTACAGGACTTGGGAAGTCATGTTGAGGTTGTACAAGACTTTGGTGAGGCCTCTTCTGGAGTACTGTGTGCAGATCTGGTTGCTCTGTTATAGGAAGGATATTATTAAACTTGAGAGAGTGCAGAAAAGATTTGCAAGGATGTTGCCAGGAATGGAGAGGACATAGATAAGATCAATAACAAGAGTATTTTCCCTGGGAGGGGGGGGTACAGGGTGAGTTCAAAACTAGGGACATATTGTTAAGGTGAGAGGAGAAATATTTAAAAAGGACATGACGGGCAACTTTTTTACATAGGGAGTGGTTCATGTGTGGAATGAACTGCCAGTGAAAGAGGTGGTTGCATGTACAGCTACAACATTTAAAAAACATTTGGATAAACTCATGAATAGGAAAGATGCAGAGGGATTTGAACCAAGTGCAGGCAGGTGGGGCTACTTTAGTTTGGGAATATAGTTAGCATGGACTGGTTGGACTGAAGTGTCTGTTTTCATGCTGTATGACTCTATCTACCGACAAAAGAAGACACATAAAAATAAATTTTACATTCAAGATTCACATTATGAGGGAAAGCACAAGTCTCAAGGCCTCATCAAGATTCAGAGCATGTGCCATTGAATCTTTTGAAATTTGGAAGTGTATACAGATTTGACAAATCCAACTATATTGGCTGGCTGATGCCGAGCGCCTGTACTATTTTCTTTAAGTGGCAGAGATCGGGCGTGTTTGTCAATCTAGAAAAAAGGTACTGGTTCTGCTGGCACTTACACTTTAACATTTCATGAAGAGATCAATAGATCTCGCATAGATCTCATTCTAGCTGGAATATGGAGGTTATGAGGGTGTGACAGGCCTGTCAGCCACATAGCTCCATCGCCCTGTCATCTGCTACTACTGCCATATCATCCATATCCTCTTTGTCTTGTTCCCATTCTTTCTGGCCTGGGTCCTCTATCTCCCAACCTTCAGATTTATCACCCCTTTCCTGTGTGAGGTTATCCATAATGCTGCCACTCACAATAATCCTGGTGACTCAGTCATGCATGTGGAAGTGCAACATGAATAGTATAAGCTCCAGAATCATATTTTCAGCAGTTAGATGGTCTGTCCTACTATTGCGCTTGATGAAATCGGAGTAATATTTCTCCTCTCCTCTGTTTTACATTGTGGGCTCTACAGAGATGCTAGGGGCCAGGGCTTGTATAGACATTCTCTGTCACCCAGACACCACTTTTACAGTTGCTGAGGACTGACAAACTGTCAGGACACCTGACAGTGCAGAAAACTGTAAGAATCTTGAGAGTTCCCTGGGAAATGAGCACTTGCAATATTTTATTCATGTGATTACAGATCAGCTGCACAATGAGAAAGCCCTTTCAGGTTACGAAGGATGCTGGCTACTCCCAGGGTCAATGTCACAAAGGTATAGTCAATTACCCCTTATACCTTTGGAAATCTGGCAATGGCAGAGAATCTGCCGTTCTGGCTGTCTGGCTCTCAAGTAAAATACAATTAAATCACTGGTTCTTCTGTACAGCGGATTGGTAATCTCTATGATTCATTTGTGATTGATTGTCCACAAGATACTGCATATTTCTTCAGCCCTGGCAAGACCTGTCGGCATTGAAATTCAATACTTTAGTGACTTTTATAGCTACTGGTATTGGCTTACCTCTCAACCTACAAGCACTCCCTGAGGAGCTGACATAAACGAATGTCAGGGAGCCTGTGACATCCTCAAACATTCCTGATATTGTCCCTGATACATTTACAGGTAAACAGAAGAAGGAGCAAGCTGCCAGAAGAAGTGGTGGAGGCTGGTACAATTACAAGATTTAAAAGGCATCTGGATGGGTACATGAATAGGAAGGGTTTAGAGGAATATGGGCCAAATGCTGGCAAATGGGACTAGATCAGTTTAGGATATCTGGTTGGCATGGAGGAGTTGTACTGAAGGGTTAGTTTCTGTGCTGTACAACTCTAATTGTGTGTTATCTCAGTCTAACCCATACATGAGCATGCAAGACAGGGCTGTTGTGTTACATCTTGTTCTAGATGTGTGATATATCTTCAAGGGACATTCTCATGATGTATATAACTCCATGAAGGCAAATATCTCGTCACTTTTTATTTATATGTGCATAGTCCATGACACTGTTCCAGCTGGCACAGAGCCAGTTCCTAGAGTGAGTAAAAACCCTGACCCTCCTGTTTATATCTGTCAGCCAGCACTCCCTGATTGCACCAAGTTAACAGTCCCTATCAGGGAACTCATATTCTATGAGATCCATCTGGCCAATCTCATTCCAATCACTACAGTCTTCACCTTAGAACTTAGAGCATAGAACAGCACAGTGCAGTACAGGCCCTTCAGCCCACGATGTTGTGCCGACCTATTATCTTACCCTAAGATCAAACTGCCCTGCATACCCTACATTTTACTATCATCCATGTGCTTATCCAAGAGTCACTCGAATGTCCTTAATGTGTCTGACTCCACTACCACAACCGGCAGCGCATTCCACGCACCCATGACTGTCTGTGTAAAGAACCTACCTCTGACATCTCCCCTATACCTTCCTCCAATCAACTTAAAATTATGCCCCCTCGTAATAGCCATTTCTGCCCTGGGAAAAAGGCTCTGGCTATCCACTCTATCCATGCCTCCTATCATCTTATTGAACTCTGACTTCTTGCATGGAGGTGTGCCTGCTGCAGTACATTCCAAATTGTTTAACTTGAGCCCAGGCACTCATGTGCTTGTAATTTTAATGCACATATGTGAATATCAGTGCTGTACTACATGACCCATGTGTTCTCCTAATGCTGAGGAATACCCCTGAGGAACTAACCCTTCAGTCCAACTCCTCCATGTGGACCAGATATCCAATAGTGGTATCATAGTGGTGCCTCTTAGTACATGAAGCCACATCACAACATGGTGTCAAAAACTTCATACTGACAACACCAGCAAATGCTTCTAAAAGAAGTCTTACTGAAAATCAGAGTCCTGGATCATAAAGCAATCAGATGACGAAACACAATTGTCTGAATGAATAAAGATCTCCAAATTAAATAGCCAGGGAGCAGGCTTCCCTTCTGTCTACTTAAAGTTCACGATCTATCAAGCTGTAAGCACTGCATTGCTTGCAGAAAAATAAGAAAATGAAGTTTCAAGTTGCTTTCCAACATATTAGTTAAGGAACAGCAGTTAAAAGACTTCTTACAGGTTTTAAAGCAAAATCTATGCGTAAAAGGCTTCTTATGAGCTTATACACAACATGAACAGTCAAACGATGCTGTCTATTTGACTATAGTGACCTCATATTTGAGAAGACATCATGTTAAGTACTAAAAAGTGACTTTTTTTTTACCCTGGAGTGCACAAGTCAATTTGTTCCACCATTTTGTCTCCATCAATTCAGTGCCAGATCTGGTGTGATATATCACTTCTTATTTGGTATGAACTCCCTTTAGTGGCTGAGATGTGCTACGACAGGCCTTTATCTCTTAAAAAGTTTTGTTGAGTGTGGCTTTGTATCTTTAAGAAACACAATTGTGAAAGAAGTCAAGTAAAAGCAAAGACAGAAAAATAAAAGGACAGAACTGCAAACCAAGTAAAAGAAAGAACAAAGAAACCCTGCACCCTGCTTCAACAAAACAAAAGGCCATCGACCTTTAACAAAAGATGGAAAACAAGCAAATGATAATGGATTGGGTTGTGAGTGACATCTTCTCTGAGCTACAACTATTTAAATGATATTTATAGTCTGGCTTTGCAATGAACAACTGCCAAAGATGAGCAACTAAAAGAGTTGCAGAGTTACTACATATAAGGGTGGCCTGGCAGTATTAAGGTGATTCCTGAGAACTTTGCCTTATTTTAGCAATATGAACTTGGCATATCATAGTAAGTCATTTTCAAGGATGAATAAATCATAATGTTAAAACCATTACTCCAAAACATTATAACATATGGATATATGGAAGCTGAATGTCAACGAAGGTGACCCTGTGAGGCTGAAAACTGGCCAGGGATGAATCAGGATGTCCAGCAACTCGTGAATGCAAGTGAGACATGCCCAGCAGTGGAGGCAGCCTTTATATTCACACAATGCTCCTTCCACTCTTTGGTCAAAAGTATCAATGGGCTTATTTATCTTGCACAATGAAAGTTACGTTGTTGTGACATACTATTTCTCCAAAATTCCCATTGTTTGATGAATTAACAACACAATGAGAGGAACCATCACTGAAACAATCCCCACCATATTCAGCTTATTCCACATACCAGAATGGATGGAATCTTACAACAGACCAGTTTACCAGTGAATACCAGTGAATATGCATGCTAAGTGGGGAGTGACCCATTTCACATTATCATCCAATTATCCACAGCCTTGCAGAACATATGGTAAGTGCCATCAAATCCCTGCTCATCAGGAGTTGTGGAACAAAGCAAGATATTTTCATGTAACACCAGTGGAGAACAGACTACCATACCCAGCTCAATTTTTGCTTGGAAGGCAAGTGAATAACCTTGCCAAGGAACTAATTGCTCAATCATTTCAAGATACAAGGCATTTTCCTTCAACAACATAAGAGAAAGAAAGAGACAGTCAACCAGCAAGGATGTAGAAAATTATCCACTGGACAAAGTGTAAGCCAGAAATCCAGTTAGAAATACTGACTACTAGCAAGGGTTTCCAAGCTATGCAATTGGCCCACATTACATAAAGTAATTACTGATCATGACGCCACATTGCAAAGGAACTGAAGCCACCTCAGACCATAGGAACATAACACCATTCAACCTGTTGAACATGATCGATGATTTAATATGATTGTGTATGATTTTATTACCTTTTCCCACATATTGCCATAAACATTAGTGCCTTTAATAATCAAGATTTATCAACGTCTACTTTAAATATACTCAAAAGGCTAAGCTTCTACAGGTCTCTGGCACAGATAATTCTAAAGATTCATAACATTTTGAGTAAAAGCATTCTCCTTATCTCAGTCGCAAGTAGCAACTCCCACCCCCTTATTTTTAAACAGTTTTATCTAGTTTTAAACTCCCCAATCAGAAGGAACATCTTAACTGATCTAAAACCTGTCTGTTCCTTTAAGTATTTAAAATTTTTAATGAGACCACCTCTCATCCTTGGATACTCTTAAAAATAAAGTCCTAGTTTGCCCAATCTGCCTTCATAAGACAGTCCCGCCATCTAGAGAACAAGTCTGCTGAACATTAGTTGCACTCACCCTATGGCAATAATGTCTTTCCTGAGATAAAGAGACCAAAACTGCACTCAGTGCTCCAGATGCCATCTATATAATTGAAGCAAGACTTCAATACTTCTGAACTCAAATCCTCTTGCAGTAAAGGCTAACATTCCATTAGATTTAAATTAATAACTTGCTGCACCTGCATGTTAGCCTCCAGTGACTTATTGACAATGGCACCCAAGTCCCTTTGCACACCTACACTTTCCAACCTCACATCATGTAAGAAATACTCTGCATATCTGTTCTTCCTACTAAAATGGTTATGTTCACATTTTTCCACATTGTATTTCATCTACCGCAGTCTTGCCAATTACTACGCATGTCCAAGTTCTCCTGAAAATGTTGTACATTTTCCTCACAATATTCTTTCCTGTTTGATTTTGTATTGCCTGCAAGTTTTGAAATATTACATTTGGTCCCCACATCTAATCACTGATATATATTATGAACAGGTAATGATCCTTGCAATACCACACTAGTCAATATCTGCCAATGTAAGAATGACCCATTTATTCATACTCTTATGTTTACTGTCTTTTTTTGCCAATTCATAGACATGCCATTATCTCCTATACCATATGCTGAATTTGCTAACCAACCTCCTGTTGGAGATCTCTTCAAAAGCCTTCTAAAAATCCAAATGTGTTACATTCAGTAAACTCCCTTCGATCGATTTTATTAGTAGCACACTCAAAAATCTTGCAATAAATATGTCAAACACAATTTTTCATTTGCAAACCTACTCCGATTGCAGCAAATCAGATCATTTTTTATCACAGTGTCCGTTTATCATGTCTTTTGTGACAGATTCTCGTATTCTCCCTACTTCTAATGAAGGGCCAACAGGTCTGTAGTTCCTGTTATTTCTCTTCCTCCTTTCTTAAATAGTGAGATGACATTTGTCACACGCACCAATGCCAGACATGCATGCAGTGTGCGAGGAAGAAAGCTAGGATTATGATGATTGTGTGATAATGCTAAGCTTCGGCAACCAGTGGCAAGAAAACCAGGTCAGCCAAGAGCTACTGAAATTAACTCTCACCTTTCCAGATGGGTTTATGATTATCAGGTTAGGATGAATTGCAATCCTCCAAAACATTGTATTGAATTTTGAATTATTCATCTTGCCAATTCTGTTTTTTCATGCCTGTATTATTGAATTGACAACACATGCCTGCCTATGCATAATGATGTATATCTGTTTGGGATTTTTTTTGGCAAAAGAGAGATGCTATGTTTTGTCTTGTAGCAGATGTGCAATATACCTTTATTGGACATGATTGGAGTATCATCACTGCATCATGGTATGTGAATTAATGGTATAAACGTCTCAGTCTCCATCATTCTGAGTTCTCTATTCTTGCAGCATGATATGCTGTACAAATATTGCTACTGTAAATCTGAATTGCTAAGCTTGAGCCTAGAAACACAAGTGCCTGAGATTGTAATGTACATAACCAGGTGCTGTCATAAAGTTCACTGAATTCTTCAGTAGTGCATGACGCACGTCTCATTTTTCCGTTAAGTTTTAAAACATGATTTTAGCAGATCTTCAATACATCTGTCATCACCACAGGGCAACCCTCCCTTGTAAGTGTTCCATACATCCACACTACTGCTACAGATACAATATTCACAGCTGAAATGTCTCTCACACATTCAGTCCACACGTATCATCTGTGAAGAGGCTGGAATCCAACTGCCTGTCTGGCATCCACCTCCACTGGCACATTTTCACTGCTTGATGCCCTCATGAAAGCACATTACATGGACTACATGATGTCACTCATCTTAGCAGAGCAACAAAAACCACATTGCAGCGATGACACAACATCACTTATCTTTGCAAATTTCAGGCAATTGCTTACCCTTTTGTTGCCATGGACATGATCTAATTTGTGAACCCCTCAGCTGCCAAGCTGCACCGTCACTTCTATCCGGGCTGCTTTTGTCAGGCAAAAGGGCCACCAGCAGCCATCATTGGAAACCATGACCTCCCACTATTTCTGAACTATTTGGAGGAGAACTTGATATCCTGAACCATGCGGTGAGTCATGGTCTATAAAGGGAGGTAGGTCTGAAGACGGGTCACTGGACCCATAACATTAACTCTGATTTCTCTTCACAGATGCTACCAGACGTGCTGAGATGTTCAAGCATGAGATAACAGCTGATCCTGATGGACAGCAGCAATTCCAGAGATCCGGGAGAATGATAGAATTGGGAGATATGCAATACTTCCACAGATTGTGAACTCCTCACTAATGGATAGATACCAAGGAGTGATAGTCTGTCCAGGTGTTGCTTTAATATTGCACCTGGACCTTCAACCCCATGTAAGAACTGCAGGGTTGGCAACTTCCTGCCCATCACTAAGATATGATGGACTGAGGCCCCTCACACATCATATACTATTTGGCTGGCTGCCAAAGTTTGCCCAAAGCAAAATGCTCAGCTTTCAAGCAGGAGTGCTGCACATTTTTCTTCCTGCCATCAGTACCTTATCGCGAGGAGAAGTATCCACGCTTTTATTTCAGCTGGGAATGGCTGATTCTTCCTCTATTTGTTTGTTGCACAGATTGTAAAACAAATGAACAAACTCCAACATTTCATATTCCAACTCTATTCCTCTCCAGTGTATAATTAAGGCATCAGATACACTGATTGGCGCGATTGATTCTATTCACTGAATGACATGACTGACTAAGAGGATCTAAAGTCATGGTAGATGAGTTCTCTCTCACCTCAATAACCATGTAACAAATGAAAAGCGAACCAACACTTCACCACAGGCATCAAATGATTACCAATTTGCTGTAACAAGGGACATTATTCATATGATGGCAAATTAGGCATCCTTTAACTATCCACTCCAAGTATTGTTAGTGAGTTAGAAGTTTCCAACCAGCTTGCATGAATTATCTAGTTACAGCTTCAATTAGTGCAAGAGATGAGATATGATAAATGTAACCTTTTTTCCTACTGATGGGCTGTAACTCAGATAAATGTTGATGTGCTATTGGAACATCTCAGTTCACATTGTAACTGCAATTAGTAATGGCTGACTTAATTTCTGTTATTGTTTTAACTACCTAATTTAGTAGGACGTTAATTGTAGTAAATTCGAACTCAGAGATAATATGAAGTGAAAATATCTAAATTAAGTCTCCCTGAAGAATTTGTGATACTGTGCACAAGTTTGATTGTGATTTCAACTTACTTACATAAGGTTATGGAGGAAGCAGGCAGATCTGCATTTTGACGGTGTCTTTTTCAAACTCAGGAGATCTCAAATCATTTTATAGCAAATGAAGCATTTTTTTACACAGAAAAGTGCCATAAGCAGCAATATGATAATAACCGAACAAACTGTTTTAGTGATGCTTGTTGAGGGATAAATATTAGCCCCAGAAAACCAAGGAGAACAGCACTGTTCCATTTCTAAAATGTGCCATGACTTTATTAATATCTGCCTGAGGGAGCAGATGGGCCTTGATTTAGCACCTCATCCAAAAGACGGCTCCTTTGGCAGTACAGAGATCTAAACAGTACTACACTGAAGGGTATATTGGTTGTAATGAGTTCAGCCATGTGGACCTCATAGAATAAGAGTTGCTGATTGGAATTAAAAACCTGGTCCAATCAGGGAACCCTGACTGACAGACAAGAATAGGAGCGTTAGACATCCTGTTCACTCTGAGAGCTGGTTCTGAAGGAGCTGCAATAGTGTCAAGGACTTTCCATGTGTAAATAAAGGGTGACTTGGTGATGGCCTCTGTAGAGTTATTACAAAGGGTGTCCCAAAATTCTTTGTAATTGGTGCATTATGTCTGAAAAGCAGTCATTGTTGCAATGCATCAATCTGCCAGCCATTTTATCCACAACATAGTCCCACCAAAACAACTATTGTCTGAGTGACCCGTTAATCTGTTTTAAATTATGTTGATTTCAGAGGCGAGTACTGGCTGAGACATGGAAAGAACTCTTAGCTCTTCTTTAAGTCATGATACAGATTTTTTTTTGTCCAAATGAAAGGTCAGACTCCAGATTGAGACCTCAAGTTGGCATTTGTGTGAGATGTGTGGCTTGGTTCCAAGAGTGTCTGTGTGCCTTGAAATTCAAATTAAGAACTCTGAGCTTTGTTGCTGTTTTGATTTTCTGTTGTGGGAGAAGTTTACAGTATAAGACAAACAGATTTCAACTGAGAAAACATGTATATATTGACGACTGAACCAAATGTTCCATAGGGGAGCATTGTCGTTTATAATGCTGTCAGGAGTACCAACAACAATACTTCTCTTACTGCTTCTGTTTCCATTTCATTCTTACTGCCTCTGTCATCCTGTTACCACCTGACAGATTTGCTTTTACTCATCTTCGTCCCTGTGATGGTATCATTTCAACATGTTCATGTAATATTTCTGTGATCAGGAATATTTTTGAAATAAATCACCTTACTAGCCCTCCTAAATACCTGATACAGACCACTGAATTTTGTTTTTCAAACATTCACTTTATAGGGGCAATAATATTAGAATTGTATCTCCTACATGAAGTGTTCTAGTCATAACATGTTTGTCTTCCCTTGTGAAGTTTTTATACCCTCTTGCATGACTTTACATGCTCCTGTAAGTCTTTCTAGAAACTGGGACATATTCTCCAACATTGAGGATTTGTCCTTTTGTCTTACAAACTTATATTTATCATTTTAATGACCTCTTATTCTCACAATCATAGATTAGTTCAAATGGCCTGAAGTTAGTAGATTCATTTGGGAAATGTCTGGTAGCAAAAATTAGGAAATCTAATCCTTTTTCCCAATCCCATTGGTATGTAGGTTTTAATCATTGCGTCAAGAATCTGATGGTATCTCTCCAAAAATCCTTGCATTTTTAGATGATAGGCAGTTTCAAAACCAGATTGCTGGTGACCTGGAAATTTTTGGACATAAAATTAGAACCTTGGTCTGATTGCATTTCAATTTCCATAGCAAGTAAAAAATTGAGTCAACTTTTCCACCACCACCTTTTACTGTCCTCAAAGAAATCGTGTCCGGAAATCAGCTGTTACATTCATAATTGTAAGGATATACCAATATCCTACACTTGTTTCAGTAATTTCTCCATGCAATCTACTGCCATTTGACTGAATGGTTCTTCAAAAGCTAGAATGGGTATTAAAGGGATTGGTTTAATTACTTACTGAGGTTTACTTACCATTTGACATGCATGACACATATTATGGAATTCCATTATGTCTTTACTGGTCTTTACTGGTCTTGACAAAATAATGTTCCTGTTTATAGATGCCTGAATTTTCTGTACTCCTACGTATACTGGCTTTAAGAAGTTCTTGTGATACTCAATATCTCCTTACAAAATTCAGGTGTACCACAATTGATCTGTTCCTCATTCACGTATCAATGAGAATATCTCCACTTCCTCATCAGAACTTCTTTCCTATTATAATAGCACTCCAGATCTCCTCCAGCATCAGCTTCAGTGTGAACTGCCTGCACTGTTCATTTAACTCTGAATCTGCTTTTTGAGCCTCAATTAATTAAGTTAATATGCGGTCGGTTAGTTCAGTTGGTTGGATGGCTGGTTTGCGATGCAGAGTGATGCCAACAGGGTGGGTTCAATTCCTGGTCTGACTGAGGTTATCATGAAGGACTTTCTTCCTCAATCTTTCCCCTTGCCCGAGGCATGGTGACCCTCAGGTTAAACCATCACCAGTCATTTCTCTGTAATGAGCGAATGGGACTATAGTAACTTCACGAACAAAAACAAATTTGCTGGAAAAGCTCAACAGGTCTGGCAGCATCTGTGAAGCAGAAAACAGAGTTACCATTTCGGGTCTGGTGACCCTTCCTCAGAACCGGTGTGTGAAAGGAAAAGAAAATGTTTCCTGTTAGAGTAACTTCACCTTTAGTGAAGACATATCAACTGTTTCATAGAATCCCTACAGTGTGGAAACAGGCCCTTTGGCCCAACAAGTCCACACTGAACCTCAGAGCATCCCACCCAGACCCATTTCTGTGTAACCCACCTAATCTACACATCCCTGAACACTAAGGGCAATTTAGCATGGCCAATTTACCTAACCTGGACTGTGGGAAGAAACCAGAGCACATGGAGGAAACCCATTCAGAGATGGGGAGAATGTGCAAACTCCACACAGACAGTTGCCCGAGGGTGGAATCGAACCCAGGTTCCTGGTGCTGTGAGGCAGCAGTGCTAACCACTGAGCCACCATGCTGTCCCTTTGAATTACTCCCTTATTTAAATAAAACTTCAGCTATTCTAACATTTATATGGTGATGGACTTATTTTACACATTGGTCTGGTCACTATAAATGATAGGAAACACCCATTTCCGTAAAGTTCCATCTCTTCAACCTCATTCTGATTTTCCACAAAGCTAAATCATTGCGCAGGAGTAAATTAACTTGGTTTACAGGAAATTTCTTACTTACTCCTATTTCTTCTTTTTCCTTAGCAGTCCCTCAGGGTCAACAATGATTTGCTTCCACACTTTGGTGGAGGGGTGGGATGGTTCTGCTGGTTATCCTGGAGCAGCAGGTGGGGCAGATGGTTTTTGAGGTAGATGGGTAGGGCACTGTGGATTCTGTGCTCTTTCCACTGCCTGGGCTTGATCTCCATGTGCTCCACACGGTGATGTTTGAACTACCTTTGCAGATGCTCCTTTCTCAACATTGTACATTCCAGTGCAGGTGATTCCCATGTCTTAGTAGAGATGCTCCAATTGGTTAAGGCGGCTTTCAGAGCATGCTCGTAGCATTCGCTCTGCCCTCCTTTTATTGTTTATCATTGCAGAGTTCACAACAGAGCAGTCAGTTAGGGAGTCAGACAATGTGGCCCGCCCATTGCAGTTGGTCATGTTTGACGAGTGCCTTCATACTGGTAATGGTGGTCTGAGAGAGGATGCTCATGCTGGTACACCTATCCTGTCAATGGATTTGCAGGATTTTGTGAAGGCAGTGCTGGTAATAAGGCTCCAGGGATTTGAGCTATCTGCTGTAGATGTTCCTTTAGCCTGTGCATACGGGGTGGGGGTGTGTCATGGCTGCTCTGTAGATCATGGGGTTAGTGCTGGGTTTGAGGTCTCTGTTCCTCAAGCATCTGAAGGCTGTACTGGCAAATTGTAATCAATGTTGAATTTCAAAGTATGCACTCATATTGGATCCACGCATAGCTGGCATGTCATCATGAAGTAGGCATGATAATAAATTTCCAGACAGCTGAATTACTCCTATTCACACCAATCCAGATTATAAATCACACTCCAACTGCACTTTACACAATAGAACCAGACCGTACTCTCCACCTGTTATATTTACTAATACTTTGGCTTTCATTGAACTCTCCGGAAGGAAAACTTTTCAGACTCACTCTAAATGACCTGCTACAAGTCCCTTTTAATTCCCTAATAACTTCCAACTTTCTGAATAATGGTGTCCCATTTTATTACAATTGACACCATTTGCCCCTTTGATTTTTCACCTCTACCTTCAACACCTTTCCTCTGATCTAAGGATCTTGGGGCATTTCCACTGTTCTTTCTTTACATTCGTTACGTGCCTTACTTTCATTCTCCCATCCTTCAGCCTTTTTGGGTTTATGGGAGTAACGGAAAAGAGGTTTGGCTTTATGGATCAACTCATAATCATCAGCCCCAACTCCTGCCGGTCTAGCAGTTGCAACTCTTTGGTCTTCAACATAAGCTCTTATTACAAAAGGTAATGTGTTTTAAAATTCTTCCAAAAGAACGATCTCTCTGAGAACTGAGAGAGAGTGAGAGTGAGTGAAGGAGCAAACAAAAGAAATGGATTTAAGTGCTTTCTTTCTCACTACCTAACAGTTTCAGCTGTATTGTACTAGCTCAAAGTTATAGTTATTCACAGACTACTGCTGAACACACACAACGCACAGAGCCAAGATGTCTACCATCTTCCCCCACTGTTTGAATAAGGTGTCACTGCAGATACCACACTCAATGAGTTCTGTTAACATTTTTTTTAAACTGCAACACATTTTTCTGCGATTCCTTTGTATAAAACAGTATCTTTTCCAAGTTTGAGTTCACAATCAAAAATAAATGTGGCCCTTACAGCATGTTGTAATTATTTCCTATCAGTCAGTATTACTTGGGAGGAAACAGTAGTATAATGGTAATGTCACTGGACTAGCAATCCAGAAGTCCAGGTTAATATTTTAGGGACATGGGTTCACATTCCATCAGGGCAGATGGTGACATGTGGATTTTATAAAAAAGATACGCAATTTTTAAATATTTGATTTGCTAGTGACCATGTCACTACTGTCAATTGGATAAAAGCCCTTTCAGGAAGGAAATCTGCCATTCTTACTTGGTCTTGACACTAGACTCACAGCAATGTCATTGACTTTTAACTGTCAACTAGGTAATTAGGGATGCATAATAAATGCTGGCATTGTCAGCAATGCCTACAACCCCATGAATAAATAAAAGCTTTTTTCCATGTTACTGCGTGGTATCCGTTTCTATTTGTTACTTTCTGGTTAATCTTGATTTCTGAAAGTAATTCTCAATATTTCTTTGTTTGACTGCCGCCCATAACGTTGCAAATCCTGGAGCCACTATTCAGTCAGGTAATGGAGAGATGAAAAATCAATTTACAATGTAAATGCCAGACTGGAGAGGTTATTATGATCAAGAAAGACTGACAGTCTGTGATTCTTTGTTCTGAAGAGAAAATAGCGACCAATCCCAGTTCCTGCAGAAACTGCATAATTTCTTTTTTAATCAGCATGAAGATGTTATTAGGACCACTGGTCCTAATATATATTAATGGTCTGGATTTAGCGAGTGTTTCATTTCAAATTTTGCAGATGAAGCAATGAAGAGGAGAGTCACAGACTTCAAGAAGACAGAGGGGGACTGGTGAAATTGAAGATGCATGGTAAGTGAAATGTAGTGCAGAGTAGTGTAAAGTGATGCATTTGAAAGGAAAATTGAAGAGCAGCAATATAAGTTTAATGATACAATTTTAAAGTGAGGACTTGGGGAGCTTTGTAGACAACACAAGTTGAGAAGGCTGTGATAAAAAGTAAACTGCGTCTCAATTTTAGAAATAGAGGTATCATGGGCTGGGAAACATGCCTTAGTAAGGATGCAAAGGCCTTGGAAAGGATGCAGAGTAGAATTATTGAAACAAAGCAGGCGTAAGAGATTTCACTTATATAGGGAAACTAGAGAAACTGAGAGAAAGTTTAAAGAGAGATTTATTTGAAATGTTCCAACTCAGTTTTGGCAGAATAAGTATGGAGAAAGAGTTTTTACTGACCAGAAGGATTGGTTACAACAGGACACAGATTTTAGATAACTGGCAAACAAACCAAGGAGAAAATAGGTGATTTTCTTTCTAATTTAACAAATTGTTGTGATCAGAACAGCATTGATTGAAAGAGTGGTGGAAGCACTACTAAGTTGCAAAAAAGAATTGGATAAATATTTGGAAAAGAAATACTTGCAATGATATGGGAAATGAGCAAGGGACTAGGTCTAGTTAGGAAGATCTTTCAATGAGTCAGCAAAGGCATAATTGGCTGAATGGCTTCTTCCAGTACTATAAGGTTTTGAGTCGCATTTCAAAATACTAAGAGAATAAACTTTAACTTTCAAAACCTAGACAAAACATAGAACATAGAACATAGAACATAGAACAGTACAGCACAGTACAGGCCCTTCGGCCCACGAAGTTGTGCCGAACTTTTACCCTAAACCTAAAGTCTATCTAACCTCCAACCCTACCTTATACTATCATCCATTTGCCTATCTATAGCAGCTTAAATGGCCCTAATGAGGTCGACTCCACTACCCCTTCTGGCAATGCATTCCACAAGTTTTATTTTAATTGGGAAGATTGCTAATCTAATAAGGAATAGTATTATTTTCAATCTATTTATTTCATACTCATTCATCTCTAACAGAGTGTCCAGACAAAATAATAAGTGATCTTTTTCTCGCTGTGTCCATTTCCAGTACTTGATAGTTGTTATCATAATTACAGCAATTCAAAATTAATCTAGGCCTCCTTTATCCTTGAAAGAATAGCAAAAAGCACCATTATTTCAAAACTCTGGTCCTCTTCCACTCATGAAGTGATGGGTTTGTACAGAATGTTGTGAGGCATGAACAATTTGTCAAATCTTGCACATCGGCCAGTCACGATGCCCCATCCTTTGGGTTTCACAGCTGTTGGCTGCCATCGAGAAAGGAATAGTTGCTCCCAAGGTGGCAGGTGAGGCGGTCCCAGTTTAATGGCATTCCAGCCTTCTCGTGGGACCTGATACCAGGAAGGAGGGGCTTGCTAAGAGCCGACCTCCCCACCCCCGGTTCTTGCTGCTGACCCTCCTTCACAGGCCCTGCCAATGTCCAATCCACAAACCTTATCAGATACCAATTAACCTCGTCTTCAGCAATTGGTTGGGTGCTGGGCCGGCAGTGACTCGTAGCTTGTTTGTGTTGACTGCTGCCGGCAGGATGGCCTGCCAGTAACTACTCAAATACCTTAACTTAGCAGATTTATCCAACAGGAGGCGGTAACATGGGACTCTAACCATCTCACCAACTGATGAGCAGCACCTCCATTATCTTCATTAAATAGATCTGCTTGACGTCTTTTTGTTTCCCTAAATGCTGCCTGACCGATATTTCCAGCATTTTCTGAATTTTTTTTTCAGAGTTCTAATATTTGCATTACTTTGCTGTGAGTAGCGAATGTCTGTGTAGGCCATTATGTACTTCAGAGCTTTAGCCACTGGTGTAATTTCTTGGAAGAGAAATCTTGAGGGATCCAGCACTACGTCGAAGGTCATGACATGCAAAGCTATTTGATGCCACCTGGGGCAATGTACACACCAAAGTCAATTGGATGAAATCTCTTTCCCCTTTCAGGGTGGTGTTTCTGTACTTAAGGATGACCATATCATCTGTCAATGCTGTAAAAAAGTATTTTCCACAGTAATTCATCAAGACTGGCACTTGACATCCTCCAGGCTGTCTCCCAATACCCTGTTGCAGAATCTATAAGTGGTCTTTGATGGAGAGCTGCACTAAGCAACCAAATGGGTAAAAAAGATAATGTCTGCAGCCCTGATAGTGTTCCAACTCTGGTCTTCAATGCTGGTTTAGTGTAGCTCATTTCAAGGTGGGTGGTAAATATTGATGTGGTGGTGGTAGCATATTTTACGAGTGTAATAATCCAGACATCTGGACTAATTATCTGAGACACATGTTCAAATCCCTCCACAGCAGCTAGGAAATTTAAATTCAATGAATTGAACAAATCTGGATTTTAGAAAGAAGAATCAATATAGATCACCAAATCAACACCAGGGTGTTGTAAGAAGCTGTCAGGTTCACTCATGACCTTTATGGAAAGAAACCTACCATTGTTACCTGATCTGACCTATATGTGACTTCAGGCTCAAAGTGGGTAACTCTGAACTGGCATTGTGTATAGCTTCACAACAATCTTTCCAAAGGCACATTAGAAATTGGCAATAACTACTGACTTTGTTTGTAATGTTCACATCCTGTGAATGAATAGGGAAAAAATGACTGGGATAAGCAGAAAACATTTACATTTAAGCCTAATTTGCATTGCAAGAGTAAAATATTGTGGAGGCTGGAAATCTGAAATAGCAATCGAAGGTGCTGGCAATAATCAACAGATCAGGAGGCAACTGTAGAGAGGGAAACAGATTTGATAATGTTTAATATTTGTGACCTGTTTTAGAGTTGATATTATTTCCACTAAATTGAGAAACAAATTTGTACTGAGATCGCAGTTATCTGTAAGAATAATAGGGTGGTTATGATAGGGAATTTTAGCTTTCCAAACATAGACTGGGATTGCCGTAGTGTTGAAGGCTTGGATGGAGCGGAAGTTGTTAAGTGAGTACAAGAAAATTTTCTGATTCACTATGTGGATGTACTTACTAGAAAAGGTGCAAAACTTGACCCACTTTTGGGAAATAAGGCAGGGCAGGTGACTGAGGTGTTATGTGCTTTCTGACCTTGTCTATCCCATCCAGCACTGGCACCTCCACATCACGGATACTGCAGAGAATGATATGGAAGATATAGAACGTGGGCAGGCAGATAACAATATCTTGAAAAATGACCATATTACAGAGGAGGAGGTGCTGGACGTCTTAAAATGCTTGAAGGTGGATAAGCCCCCAGGACCTGATCAGGTGTACCCTAGAACTCTGTGGGAAGCTAGGGAATTGATTGCTGGACACCTTGCTGAGATATTTGTATCATTTATAGCTACAGGTGAGGTCCCACAAAACTGGAAGTTGACTAATGTGCTGCCACTATTTAAGAAAGGTGGTAAAGAAAAGCCAGGGTAAAGTCTGTCATCAGTGGTGGGCAAGTTGTTGGAGGGACAGGATTTACATGTATTTGGAAAGGAAAGTACTGATTAGCGATGGTCAGCATGGCTTTGTGCATGGGAAATCACGTCTCACTAACTGGATTAAGTTTTTTGAAGAAATATCAAAGAGGATTGATGAGGGCAGAGTGGTGGACGCAATCTACCTGGACTTCAGTAAGGTGTTTGACAAGGTTCATCACGGCAGACTGATTAGCAAGGTTACATAACACAGAATACAGGGAGAACTAAGCATTTGGATACAGAACTGACTCAAAGGTAGAAGACAGAGGATGGTGACAGAGGGGTTGCTTTTCAGATTGGAGGCCTGTGACCAATGGTATGCCAAAAGGTTTGGTGCTTGGTCCACTGCTTTTCATCATTTATATAAATGATTTGGATGTGAACATACGAGGTATGGTTAGTAAGTTTGCAGATAACACCACCACCAAAGACATTTTTCCCTCCTCACTCTAGTCTGCTTTCCGGAGGGACCACTCCCTCCGTGACTCCCTTGTCCGCTCCACACTCCCCTCCAGCCTCACCACACCTGGCACTTTTCTCTGCAACCACAGGAAGTGCTACACCTGCCCCTACACCTCCCCCATCACCCCAATCCCAGGCCCCAAGAAGACTTTCCACATCAAGCAGATGTTCACCTGCATATCTGCCAATGTGGTATACTGCATCCGCTGTACCCGTTGTGGCCTCCTCTACATTGGGGAAACCAAGCGGAGGCTTGGGGACCGCTTTGCAGAACACCTTCGCTCAGTTCGCAACAAACAACTGCACCTCCCAGTCGCTAACCATTTCAACTCCCCCTCCCATTCCTCAGACGACATGTCCATCCTGGGCCTCCTGCAATGCCACAATGATGTCACCTGAAGGCTGCAGGAACCGCAAATCATATTCAGCCTGGGAACACTGCAGCCCAATGGTATCAATGTGGATTTCACAAGCTTCAAAATCTCCCCTCCCCCAACCGCATCCCAAAACCAGCCCAGCTCGTCCCCACCTCCCTAACCTGTTCTTTCTCTCACCTATCCCCTCCTCCCACCTCAAGCCCCACCCCCATCTCCTATCTACTAACCTCATCCCGCCCCCTTGACCTGTCTGTCCTCCCTGGACTGACCTATCTCCTCCCTACCTCCCCACCTACACTCACCTTTACTGGCTCCATCCCCGCCTCTTTGAGTTGTCTGCCTTCTCTCCACCTATCCTCTCCTCTATCCATCTTCTATCCGCCTCCCCCTCTCTCCCTATTTATTTCAGAACCCTCTTCCCCTCCCCCATTTCTGATGAAGGGTCGAGGCCCGAAAAGTCAAGCTTTCCTGCTCCTAAGATGCTGCTTGGCCTGCTGTGTTCATCCAGCTCCACACCTTGTTATCTCTAAAATTGAAGGTGTTGTGGACAGTGAAGAAAGTTACCTTAGAGTACAGCAGGATCTTGATCAGATGGGCCGAGGAGTGGCAGATGGAGTTCAGTTTAGATAAATGTGAGGTGCTGCATTTTGGAAAGGCAATTCGGGTTAATGGTAAGGTCTTGGGGAGTGTTACTGAACAGAGACCTTGGAGAGCAGGTTCATAGATCCTTGAAAGTGAATTGTGGGTAGATACTGAAGAAGGTATTTGGTATGCTTGACTTTTATGGTCAGTGCATTGAGTATAGGAGTTGGGCGGTCATGCTGTGGCTGTACAGGACATTGGTTAGGTCACTTTTAGAACACCATGTGCAATTCTGGTCACCCTGCTATAGGAACAATGTTGTGAAACTTGAAAGGGTTCAGAAAAGAAATACAAGGATGTTGCCAGGGTTGAAGGGTTTGAGCTATAGGGACAGGCTGAATAGGCTGGAGTGTTGCAGGATGAGGAATAACCTTATAGATGAAATATAAAATCCCCAGTGTCAGGGATAGACGAGATCCTTTTCCTGGGGTGAGGGAGTCAAAAGCTAGAGGGCATAGGTTTAAGGTGAGGGGGAAATATTTAAAAAGGACCTAAGGGTCAACTTTTTCACACAGAGGGAGGTGCTTGTATGGAATGAGCTGCCAGAGGAAGTGGTGGAGGCTGGTACATTTACAAAATTTAAAAGGCATCTGGGCGGGTATATGAATAGGAAGGGCTTAGAGGGATATGGGCCAAATGCTGGCAAATTGTAGGATATCTACAATTTATCTATAATTGTAGGGCAGCACGGTGGCTCAGTGGCTAGCACTGCAGTCTCACAGCGCCAGGGACCCGGGTTTGATTCCAGCCTCAGGTGACTGTCTGTGTGGAGTTTGCACATTCTCCCCATGTCTGCGTGGGTTTCCTCCAGGTGCTCCAGTTTCCTCCCACAGTCTAAAGATGTGCAGGCTAGGTGGATTGGCCATGCTAAATTGCCCACAGTGTTTAGCGGGATGGGTCTGGGTGGGAGGCTCCAAGGGTCAGTGTGGACTTGTTGGGCCAAAGGGTCTGTTTCCACACTGTCGGGGTTCTAATAATAATCTGGTCTGCATGGACAAGGTTGACCAAAGGATCTGCTTCTGTGCTGTACATCTCCATGACTATGACTCTATTCAAGGAATCTGAAATATGGGGACACAGTCTCCAATTAAGAAGATCATAATTTAGGACTGAGATAAGGAGAATTGCTTCCCTCAAACAGAAATGATTCTTTGGAATTCTCTACTTCAGAAGGCTGTGGATGCTGCATTGTTGAATAGATTTAAGGCTAGTTGGACAAATTGTCTCAGAGAATTAAGAGATATGGGGAAGAGGCAAGAAGTTGTGTTGAAATCTAAGATCAACAATGATCATATTTATTGATGGACCAAGCTCAATGGAACATATGATGCACTCCTGCCCTTGTTTTTGTGCTTTTTCTGGTCCCCCTGCTAAAGCCTGAAGCAAGACCAATTTTCAGTTGAAAGTCAAGAGCAGACACTCCGCCTTCAAAGCCAGAATCAACCTTACAGTATATTAAACCTCACACATCCCATCCATTCTCATACTACTTGTAGCACTAGGTACTGATACTTAGTCCAGTACATTGTACAAAGCAAAGGCCATTCAGCCCCTCAAGCCTACATCAGCATGCAATCAGGAGACAGCTGATCTCTACCATGGCTCCATTTGTCCATCATTGCTCTGCATCCCTTACAGAACAAAATTAAATCTAGAATGCCATCTTGCTGTGCAACCAACAAACACAACAAAATAAAAATAATAATATTTGAATAAAACACTTATTTATGATTAATCACAGCCATTGATTTTAATTTACCACAGAACAATGAACAGAAATAATATCTAATGCTATAGACACTGATGTTAAAGTTTTCAGAAACCATGTCATTAAAATTAATTTAAGGCTTATGGAAGGAGTGAGATTTAACTGTCACTGAAATAGCAATGGAGAATCAGTAGTGCTTTTTATCAAAATCAGTGTATATGTAACCCATTATGAAATTGAGCTATCTATTCACTCGCACCAGTTTACCCATATTAGTCGATGAAATGCCAAAGTTTTGTGGTCCCAGAATGCTACCTGCAGAGAGTGCTTTGGAAATCCTCAGTGCACATCTTCTTTTCAGCATCATGCGAAGTTTTACCTGGTGTTATCCCTCACAGTACACCTCCTCACCCCACAATAGCAGTGCCCCTACTGAGGTGTCTGTTAGAAACAAAAATGTGTATTTCAACAGCATCTTTCACAACCCCAGGATGTCCCGAAACACTTTACAGACAGTGAAGCACTTTACAAATGCAGTCAACTGTGTAACATACAAAATACAGCATCCAATTTATGCTCAGCAAGCTCCCATCAATGGTTGTGTGATAATGACGAGGCAATCTCTTTTCTGTGAACTTGATTGGGGGATACTTGTTTCCCAGGACACCTGAGAAAGCTTCTTTGCTCTTTGTCAAATAGTTCCATGAGATCTTTTATGTTCACCTCAATGAATAGATGGGGTCTTGGTTTTGTGTTCTCACTTGAGAAACAGGACTTCTGGAAAGAAGTTTGAACACACAATATTCTTCCTGAAGGGCAAGAGTGTATTATGTGGGAAAGGGCCACTGAGACTGTAGTACTCAGTTAGATAGATAGTCAAAATAAAGAGGAATGAAGAGCTGTCAGAACAATGTGAATACCAATGATTGTGACTGTTGCTCATCACAGTACTGAGGAATTGCTGCACTGTTGGAGTAGCAGTTTTTTTTGGATGAGACACTAAGATGGGTCCTGTCTGCCGGCTGAGGTCAATTTAAAAGGTCCTAGGCACTACTGGAAGAAGACATTTTTTCCCCTGCGTTCTGGCCAATATTAATCAACATAAAAACACAATTAAATTGTTATTATCATATGGTGGTTTATGGAAACTCTCTGTGTGTAAAGTAACTGCAGTGTTTATTGCAGCACAACATTGATTATACTTCATGGTCACTTCATTGGTGCCCTGACATTGCGAAAGATGTTGAATAAATGTTAGGTTTAGTTTTCTTCTTGCATTTAATGTTGGTATGTAAACTTACCATAAACGTCTCCGTCTTATTAATCAGATGCCTAATACTTAGAAAACAGGGACACTGACACTGACCCTATCAGACTGGCATATATAGATACAAGCGATAGAGAACAATGGATGGATGTGGAAATAAATTGAACATAAACCTCCCTGTTTCCATTCCAGGCCATCTCCATCCACTTTCTTGACCTCGCTGCTACCATTTCTGGCGACAGTTTACAAACCAACATTTACTACAAACCCACAGATTCCCATAGTTACCTGAAATACACCTCCTCCCACTTTGTATCCTGCAAAAGCTCCATTCCGTTTTGCCAATTCCTCTGTCTCTGTCGCATCTGCTGGGTTGAGGAGATGTTCCACTCCCAAGCATCCAAGATGTCCTCCTATTTCAAACAACATTCTTTTCCTCCCTCAATTATCCATACAGTCCTCCATCACACCTCCTTCATTCCCTACTCCTAAGGTCTAAACACCCCCAAAATGTAAAGATACGGTCCCTCTTATCCTCACTTTCCACCCCAACAGCCTCTGTATCCACTGTATCATCCTCAAACACTTCCACCAACTCCAATTAGACCCCACCACCCAGAACATCTTCCAAGTCTCGCCCCTGCATGCCTTCCATAAGGACCATTCCCTTTGCCACTCCTTATTTCATGCTACACTCCCCACCAATGACTCCAATGCCCCTGCTACTTGCCCCTGTAAGTATAAAAGATGCAGCACCTGCCCACTCACCACCTCCGTCACCTCCATCCGGGGCTCTAAACAGTCCTTCCAGGTGAGACAGAGTTTCACCTGCATCTCCTCCAACCTAGTCTATTGCATCTGGTGCTCCTGATGTGGTCTTCTCTACATTGGTGAGACCAAACATAAACTGGGTGACCATTTCACTGAGCATCTTCACCTGGCCCAAAATGGCCAGCCTAACCTACCAGTTACCACCCATTTCAACTCCCCCATCCCCTCATTCCCCCTCCGACATGTCAATCTTCAGCCTCTTCCAGTGTCACAGCTATTCAGAATGTAAATTTGAGAAACAACACCTCATCTTCTGCCTGGGCATCCAACAGGCCAGTGGACTTAACATTGAGTTCTCTCATTTCAAATAACCTTCCCACCCATCCCCCTGCTCACTTTCCAGCCCCACCTCCTCCCTTCCATCCCAGCCTCCAACCAGATCTTACCTACTACCTGTGTCCACCTATCACCACCATCCCGCTACCCTCCCCCCACCCTCACATCCAGTCCTGAAGAATTGATCTTTCCTTTCCTCCAGATGCTGCCTGGTTTGCTGTGTTTTTTCCAGCCTCCTGCTTGCCTACCTTGGATTCCAGCATCTGCAGTTTTCTTTTTGTCTCGAACATAAACCATAATGAGTTAGAGATAAAAGGTACTGCAGATGCTGGACAATCCGAGATAACAAGGTGTGGAGCTGGATGAACACAGCAGGCCAAGCAGCATCATAGGAGCAGGAAAGCTTGACCTTTCGGGCCTAGACCCTTCATCAGAAATGGGGGAGGGGACGAGGGTTCTGAAAGAGGTAGGTAGATAGGAGATGGGGGTGGGGCTTGAGGTGGGAGGAGGGGGTAGGTGGGAGGAAGAACAGGTCAGGTTGCCGTGTTTACCGCGCTTACAAAGGTTTCTGCAATGACACATCTGGAGCCGAGAAGCGAAGCAGTTTAAAACAAACTGCAGTTATAGATTCTGAGGCATAATGGAAGAGTTAGTACTCTTTTATTTGGTCTGTAACACAAAGCAATCTCTAAAATAAATAATTGATTACACGGTCTTGTTTTATTCACCGTCCTTAATCGTTTTGCGAATGGTTTTTGTTTTGTCCAAGCGAATTCCTTGCCCTCACAGCGGCAGGGCTTGAGATTTGCACAAGTGCCTTGGGGCTGGGGAACCAGAATTGACCACTGACAGCAGGTATGGCAGAGGGATCAAACTGAGTTAAAGTGCACAAGGAGACATTTGTTGAAAAAAAATCATAAACACGACAAAGGATCCGTTCTCGCTCTCTGTCTCCGGTTTCTCTAACATGTCAAGATCAGATCTCTAAGCAGCACCTGGGATTCCAGCATCAAATGGAAGGGAAATGTTCCCACAGAATGCAAATTGAACGCGTCCCCTTCACCCACCCAGAGTCCTGTAGCCGCTTGAGACTGAAGTCTGGTTCAAGAATTTAAAATAGAGACGTGCTCCCCTATTCCCTCAAAGTGGTGCATCGGACTGGGTTACCAATGAGATCTGTACTAAACAAGGCATGGTCTTTCCATCCCTGTCGGTTTATTGGAATGTGTTTAATCGCTCACATTGATATACAATGTTGGAATGATCGAATTATACAACACAAGGAGGCCATTCGACCTGACATGTCGATGCCGGCTCTTTCTAGGAGTTCTCCAGATAACCAGTAGCCCCTGCCCGCCCTTTCACAGTAGCTCCATAAATATCTCCCTACCCCGCCCACCCTCTTTCAAGGTTTCGCCTTCTTACTTTTTGAAAGTTGAATCCTTTTCCACCGCCCTTTCGGGCAGTGAATCCCAGATCATTTTTAAAAAACCCACAATGTGCTGTTTTAAAAGTCATTTGTTGCCTTTCATTGGCAACTCTGCAATGAAATATGTATCGTTTGGTAAGAAATTTGCAAAAGCAATTAAATGAATCGCGTCTACAATTTCAAGGAACGTTTAAATGTGGTTCCTGAACAACTACCACCCGCTCTCCCGTCTGCACTCGGACCCTGTTTATCCTTGTGTTCTAAACGGAGCCAAAGACTTTTTCGCTCGTCTCCCAGTCCTCCAGCTTGTTCAAAAGTTTGTGTGTGTGTGTGTGTGTGTGTGTGTGTTTTCAGGGACATGCAGTTCGGATCTTTTAAGCTGTGCCTTAGAAACGAGGCGCTCAGCGTTGTCAGCGCGTTTTGTTTTAGGACCGTCATTTCTTTAAATTACCTTCAAACCTACCCCACCTTCCCACAGGAAAAAAAACCCTCCTCCCCAATGTGACTATCCAGTCCACTGCCACTGCGGGAGGATAAAACAGCGCACCACGCAGTTGTCCACAGTACTGTAGGTGCCGTTTGCACCACTATTAAGCAAGGGAGTGTGTGTGTGTGTCTGTCTGTGCTGTGCTTGGGGTGGTGCTACACAGTTAACACGTGAAATCTGACTTTAAAAGCAGCAGCTGTGAAACTGACGGGTCTGGTCAATTTCACGCGAACTGGAACATTCCAAAAAGCAGCGATTTCTGCCCCTGTCTGTCTGTTTCAGCTGTAGATCACAAGCACGCCACCAGCGTGAGAGACAGTCAAGAGAGTATAAGAGAAGACACACGACACACAACACACACACACATGAACACGATGGACTTCTCTCTGCGCTCCTTCGCTCTTCTCCTCGCCCTTCCTGCGGTGATCGGTTCCTTTAACGACCAGAGCCCGGTCACGGACGGATACTGCAATCGTATCGTGAGGTCTCAGGGCAGCCGGAGGGACGGGAACACCGGATTCAGCCTCCAGATCGAAGGGAATCCCGAGTTCTACACCCCAGGCAGCACATACCGGGGTAAGCGATCCAGGCGCCTCCAGCACCAGTTCCCTCTCCCGTATCTCAAAGCTGTGAGCTGCTTTCTCCTTCAAACCCAAATTTCACACTTTTAAGATACTTTTTTTTTTAAAAAAAATCTTCACTCCTAACTGTCTTCTGTTAACTTTACAGGTATTGTATCGGCTGTGTGTTTTTTTTTGTCAGCTTCCTGTTTTATTTTTTCCTGTCTTTCTCTTTCTTGTTTTTCCAGTCACCCTCTCGGCCACAGTTCCGTCCTATTTCCGTGGATTCACGCTGATAGCCCTCAGGGACGGGGAGGACGGCGACAGGGAAGAGGAATATGCTGGTAACTTTCAGGTAGGATAAGCCACATCTCCCGGCGTCCCTCCACTCCGTCCTTTTAGACCAGCTCACAGCGCACATCCCTCGGTGGCAAAGGTAAACTCGGAAATGGCTAAATCGTTCAGTCCCACCTTTTTCAGATCGAGATGAACATTTGTTCGCGAGGCAGGGTCGATACCGAGAGAAAGAGAGAGTGTGCTTGTGACTTTGAACGATATCATTACTCCCAATTACGAGACAGAGACGTCAGTCTTCGGCTGACGGTGAAGTATGTGTGGGGTTCACTCTTAATGCCTCGCGAATTAAATTTTTTTAAAAAAAATTGTGATGTCTGTAAATGGGTATATGCCAATGTGTGTGTGAGAGTATGTGTACACAATTAACCTGCAGATTTGCTGACCTGAATGACGTTTCAGGAAAATGTCTGGTTTGCAGAGCCACTATTGAGAAATATTAAATAATTTCAGATTTGGATTACCTCTGTCCAAATATGAAAAGGAAGAGCAGCGCTTTCATTTTTAAAAAAATATACAGATGTCATTTCCCCTACATATGGATAATACTGTAAACCTTTAAGTGTCTGTTTGTATATCCTACATCTGTGTGTATAGACACATGTGTCTAAGTGCTGAGTGTCAATATATATGTGTGTGTGTGTCAATGTAAAGAGACCTGAATGCAAATATCCTGTTATCAAAATAATATCTAAGTGATTCTGAAGGGGAGCCAACATATAATCCACGTGCACAATTAAACTGCACAATCTCGAATCAGACAAGTGTCTGCTTTTCAAAGACATTATAGGAAGGGATTAGTTAACTTCAGAATGGGATAGCTTTGACCAAGTATAACAAAGAGAAATACTATTATTGTTTTTGTTTCAATTGTCGTTTCTCAAACATTTAACCATTATCAACACTACGTTTGTGCTGTGCTGTCTTGTAACCTGCATAGTAAACAATTTGAATAAAAACAAAATCATTCATTAGGATTAGAAATTATTAAGATTGCATTCCTCTTTTATGTGTTATTTATTTTGTTTGGTTCTAATGATTTGATAGTTCAAAAATGATTTAGAACAAAAACTTATTTTTATAATTAGAAATTCAAATGGATTTGGATCTTGCCAGATTTCTGTTTGTCTTGCTCTTTCCTATTTTACATTCACAGTGATGATTTGTTCTAATTTATTTCAAATTGGGATAAATGATTAAGACATTCATACAGCTCTGAAAGGTTGGCAAATTGCAAAGGACCTTTGGCACTCAGTTGTGGAATTCCATTCTGAAACTTCTTATCCACTCCACATCATTTTTTTTTCTGAATTGTCCCTTACAATCTACCTCTCTAATGAATCCTTTGCTCATCTGAAGTAATGTCTTATGTGGCTCAATACAAAATTTTATGTTCCTGTAAGGTAATCTGGGATATTTTATTAGGCTGAAGGTGCTGTGTAAATATATGTTGTTTTTAATAGAATAGTGGTTACTGAAACAGTAGGACCGCAATCAAATTTACATGATATAACACTGTTTAGATCTCTATCTAGAGCACTATTTTCACTTCTGAGAACTACAGCTTATGTAAGAACGATATATTGGTCTTTGTGGGAATGCAATGCAGATTTACTGAGACTTGATGGGTTAAATTATGAGACCAGGTTATGGACTAGACTGGTATTGTCTTTTTATAGAAGATGAAGGGATGAAATTATTGAGATATTTAAGGTGGATATTTAAGGTAGACAATAAGGTAGACAAAAGTGAATTTAGAGTCTAGAATAAGAAAGGATGACTTTAAAGTTAGAGCTATATAGATCAGAAATTATCTAATTGAATGGTGGAACAGGCTCAAGGATTTGAAAGACTATTCCTATTCCTGTTTTCCTGAACAGTAAAAAATATGTTTAATTCTGGGTAGGAATGTTTTGAGGTGGATGGAAGATACAGTTTATAACTTGCATTGTGCAAACACTAATCATTGGATTGGAGTGTATTACCTATAGAGGTTAGACAAACTTGGATTGTTTTCGCTAGAGCATCAGAGACTGAGTGGTGACATAATAGAAGTATATTAAATTGAGTGGCATCGATAGGGTGAATGGTCAGAGCTCTTTCCCAGGGCAGCAATGCTAAAGGGAGCATAAGCTTAAGGCGAGAGGGTAAAAGCTGAAATGATATGTGAGGAAAGTTTTCTTTATACCTGAAGCATGCTGCCGATAGAGGTGGTAGAAGAAGATATATTAGCAAAGTTTAAGAGGCATGTAGACAGATGCAGGAATAGAGAGGTGTGGACCACGTACAGGCGGATGCTATTAGTATAAACAGACATTGTGGTTGGCACAGAGATGATGGACTGAAGGGCCTGTTCCTGTGCTGTACTGTTCTCTGTTATATATGTTTGTGTTGAATGTATTTAATCTTGAGGTTACACTATAGGAAGTAGATTGTATGGATGTTGGAAACTTGACAATATTCTCTCCATCTTCACAGCATCAGCACAAGCACTACTTGGTTAATTTTAAATGCATTAACATCTCTGCAAAAACTACAGCTGATCTTGTTTAGCATATTAGCACAACAATGCTTTGTACAAATTTTTAATCATTCATGGGATGTGGCCATCACTGGCAAATCAATCTTCTTTTTTGCCTGATGCATTTGAAGTGCTGTAGAGCTACGTTCTTGAACTACTGTAGTCCTTGTGGTATAAGGCACACTCACATTTCTGTAAGGGTCGAAGTTCTAGGATTCAAGTTCAGCAACAATGAAGGAATGGCCGGTGTATTTTGGTTTTTGTTTGGAAGTGGTGTTTTGCCCATTCACTTGCTGGCCTTGTTCTTCCAAAGATTTTCACAGAGCACTTAATATTTTGAAATTCCCCAACGTGTTTCACGGTCATCAAGTCAAAGTGTGACACTGAGCCACATAGGATTCGGCAGGTACTATTGAAAAAGCCCAAGATTTCTGGGTGATAGTGGAGAAAATTAAGTTTTAAAAGGATATTTTTAATCTCCTATTTGGACATCTTGTTATACATTTCAAACATAGGTAAGACTTGAAAGACCAGAGATAATGACACTACTTTTGCGCCAAACAAGACTACCTAACATGAAATCTGAATGATGGCAGAACTTGACAAACCAATTTAACTTGATTTTACCATTCACCCTAAGTCTACCCTTAAAGATATAATTTATGCAACTGTGAAAATATCTTGTTGGCTTTATTCCATTTTAATTGCACCACAACAACTAAGATTAGACACTGAAATCTATCCCCTAATTAATCAATCACTTAAAATTGCTAGGAAATATGAATGATTACACTACTTCTAAATGTATTCATTGATTAGTTTATCCTGAATGGATACCACATGCCACTTGAGAATATGTATAATCTATTTTATATTGGTTCCTGCACAGTTGTTACGTAAGCGTTTTTGAAATAAGTTAATGCCTAACAAATGCTAATAACTAGGGACAGCTGTAGCTCAGAGGGAAGTACGTTTGAAAGTCATGAGATCAAATCTTCCTCCAGAGACTCGAACACATAATCCAGTTATACATGCCTGGTGCCAGTAACTTGGGAGCATGACACTCCAAAGTGCTGCCTTTCAGGTGAAATGTTAAGCTGTGGCTCTGTTTACCCTTTTAGGTGAATTCAACAATCTCATAGCACTGTTTGAAGATTATATTGTACTGGGCCAATATTTTGTCGTTCAACCAACAATATGACTTTTTCTTTTAGAATTTGCTGGGTGCAAATTAACTGCAGTGTTTCCTATGTCATCGCAGAACAACACCTCACAAGACCTTAATTTAGTTGCAAAAAACAATAGGATACATTGAGAACTTGAAAGGGTGATTCACAAGTCTTTTTTTTAGAAATAATTAATTTTATTAATAGATGTCCTTCTTCCATTTGCTCCATCTGCAGATAATTGATCATGAGGACACTCAGTTTATGACGAACTGCCCATATGCTGTCACAGAGACCACTCCCAGGAGACGGACACGCATCCAAGTCTTTTGGACAGCACCTGCGGCTGACACAGGCTGTGTCATACTGAAGTAAGTTCCATCACACTCCAGTGAAGGCCTAGGGAGATTTAAAAGGGTGAGAACCTATGCTTCAAGCGCCAGAAGGCAACTGACATTGATTTTTGGAATAATGGAGCAAAGAAAACCCAGCAAGGTCCAACGACTTTGATTTGTCCCACCATGGCAGTTGCAAACCAAGCAGTTAAGTTGTGTTTCCGTACCCAGGCATTATGCGTTACTAAGCTGCTGAATAATCATTCCAATAATTTTCAGAGGTCAGCCTCCAACGCACCTACATATGTTTCAAGGAAAAGAATTTGCATTTACATAGCACATTTTACAATTGCAAATGTCTCGAACAATGAAGCACATTTGGCGTACAGTCACTGTTGTAATGTAGCAGATACAGCAGCCAATTTACACAACAAGCTCCCACAAGCAGCAAAGTGATAATGACCATGTAATCTCTTATGATCAGCTGGGCCAGTCGGCCGAGGACTGGCCAATGGAGCTTAATTTTGATAAATGCGAGATGTTGCACTTTGGTAAGATAAACTAGAGCAGGATTTATACAGTTAATAGTAAGGCCGTGGGGGTATTGCCAAACAGAGAGCCCTAGGGCCTGAATTAAGCTCCAAACTCTCTCTCTCCCCTTCATCATCAAGGA
>JAHRHZ010000062.1:20617473-20641588 GCA_024137785.1 Ginglymostoma cirratum
GAATCAAATCTGACAATAAAATTCTATTACAGAACAGCATTATTAAGAGCAAGACAAGTCCACGTACAAAAGAGTTCCTTGAAAGTGACATCACAGATAGACAGGGTGGCAAAGAAAGCATTTGGCATGCTTGCCTTCATCAGCCTAAGCATCGAGTGTGGGAGCTGTGACATCCTGTTACAACTGTGCAAGACATTAATAAGGCCACATTTGGAATACTACATACAATTCTCATCACCCTGCTCTCGGAAGAATGTTACTAAACTGGAAAGGGCACAAAAAATATTTACAAGGATGTTACCAAAACTGGAAGGTTTGAGTTATAAGGAAAGGCTAGATAGAACTCTTTTTCCTAGTGTATGAGGCTGGGGGTGGCTTTTAGGGGTTTATAACATCATGAGGGGCATAAGTAAGGTGAATAGCCAAGATCTTTTTTTTCCAGAGTAAGGGAGTCCAAAACTAGAGGGCATAAGTTTAAGGAGAACTGGGAAAGATTTAAAAGGGACCTGAAGAGCAACTTTTTCATGCAGAGGGTGGTGTGTGTATGGAACAAGCTGCCAGAGGAAATGGTGGAAGTGGGTACAATTACAACATCTAAAAGTTATCTGGATTATTACATGAATAGGAATGGTTTAGAGGGATATGGGCCAAATGCAGACAAATGGAATGAGTTTAGTTTGTGAAACCTGGTTGGCATGGACGAGTTGGGCTGAAGGGCCTGTTTCCATGCTTGGGATTCTATAATTCCAAGACTCTAGGCAAAAACCAGACTGGGACACCAAGGACACCACATGTGCTTTTCTCTGAAATAGTGGCCTCGGATAATTTATGTTTCCTGAGGGAGCTCTGAGTTTAGTATCTCATCCAAAGGATTATACCAGTGATAGCGAGGTACTCCATCAGAACTGGCAGTCTCAAAATCAGCATGGATTTTGTGCTTACGCCCCCTGAATCCACTAAGCCATTTGCTCATAATGATTTTTGTTCATTGAATAGATGCTTTCCTTTTTATTACCCATTTCTTTTCCTCACAGAGCAAGCTGTGCATTTTTATTCCCTTCCCCACTGTGGCTTTGGGCATTATACATAGATAAGTGCACAGTTGTACTTTTTTGACTAGGTTAGTCAGAACAAGATAAGCAAGATCTATTTACTGCAGTGCACAGAGAGTACAAAATTATAAAGAACTTAAATATTCTGTTGGAGTGTGTGGTTTCTTTGGAATGCATTCATTGAGATTCCAGACCATTGGATTACTTTTTTAATGGCTGAACCCTAGGAATCTTAATTTATGTGCATTCTTACAGTGCAAATTCCAGAGTTTGGATGGTTGATTCAGGATATAGTTTACATTATTTTGGAAAGAGTACAAAAAATGAGTAAATAATGTTAAACTTGTTTGGGGCTCTCTCTTGTGTTTCAGTGTTTTGTTTTCTAAAGGAACAATTTTCTTCATCTATGGCTATTACCTTTGTCTTGGTTACTTATCACACTTTCTTTCATAGTAGACACTAATGGTTAAAGCCTGAATTAAGCTCCAAACTCTCTCTCTCCCCTTCATCATCAAGGACACCTACTTTTTTCCCCACAATATTGCATGTTTCTCCTCCTGCTTCAGCTCTTCTGCCAAAATCCTCCTCCATGCTTTTGTCGTCATCACACTTGACTGTTCCCCGTGGTGGTCTCCCACCTTACACCTTCTATAAACTTGAATGCATCTAAAACCCTTGCTCCTGTATTCTAATTTATACTAAATCACATTGACTCATCATGTTTGTTATGATATTGACTTCTGGCCCAAAAAATCCCTGAATTTCAAAACATACAGCTTCAATGTTAAATCTGTCCACATCCAAACTCCTCCCCGTCTTTGTAATACCCAGCAGCCCACTGTTTTCCGAGGTCCCTGTGGTCCTCCACTTTTGACCTCTTAGTAATCCTGATTTTTTAAAAATATATATTCCACTAAAAGTGGTCAGGTTTGCACCTTGTAAGGATTTAAACCCTTACAACTGAATCAAATCTGACAATAAAATTCTATTACAGAACAGCATTATTAAGTGCAAGACAAGTCCACGTACAAAAGATAAAATTCACACTGATTTGCTGAACAATGTGAGTTATCTACTTCCTGTCTTGTATCTGGATGACCGAACACACTTTTATTTCCTCACTTTTCTTTGTTTCTGGTTCTCTTGCGTAGATCTCTTGCTTCTATTTGCTTCTTTGTTTCTCCACTGCACCAAGCTCCTCAGAGGACTTTTTTAAGACTTATTTCTTATGGTCTTATGGAGTCATGCAGAGGACTGCTTCTGTGTATATGTGATTACAACTTCTACAGTGGGGATTTTTGAGGTGCAGTGATAAGCCAGAAGGCTTGGGTTCAAATTGCACCTGCTCCAGAGGTGTGTTTGAACAGGTTGGTTAAAAATGTTTGTGGCTTCTGCAGTTCCATTATCTTTCCAAGCTGCTTTCAAATCATTATTTTTCAATTTCATTAACAGGATGTGGACATCACTGGCTAGGCCAGTATTTGCTGACCATTCCTAATTGCTCGGAGGGCAGTTAGAGTCAACCACATTGTTGTGAGTCTGGAGTCACATGTAGGCCATACTAGGAACAGGTGGAAGTTTGAAACAAAAACAGAAATTGCTGGAAAAGCTCAGCAGGTCTGGCAGCATCATTGGAGAGAAATCAGAGTTAACATTTCAGGTCCAGTGACCCTTCCTCAGACTGGTGGTAGTTAGGACAATGTTGTTTTTAAATGCAGAAGATAGGGTGGGGAGAGGGGTAAGGAGTAAACAATAGATGGAGATAGAGCCCAAAGACAGAAGAGCAGTTTGACTGCCAAAGAGTGGATAAAAGTCAGCCCAGCAGGGTGAATAGCTATCAATACGGACTGTTGGTGGGTAACAATGGGTTGTGTGTAATAGCAGACCATGTGATAACAAGTCCTGGTGTGTGGGGGTTGGCGTAAAGACATGGGACAAGCTCAAACCCTAAAGTTGTTGAACTCAATATTGAGTCCAGAAGATTGTAGAGTTCCCAAGTGGAAAATGAGGTTCTATTCTTCCAGCTTGTGCTGAGCTTTGCTGGAATGAAGTTGGAAGCTTCCTTCCGCAAAGGGCATCAGTGAACCAGATGGGTTTTTCCTGACAATCCACAATAGTTTCATGGTTGTCATTTAGACATTTATTGAATTCAAATTCCACTCCCTGTCACGGTAGGATCTGAACCTGTATCGCAAGACCATTACCTGGATCTCTGGAAAAATATGTGTAGGAACAATACCACAAGGCCAACACCCCTGCTTTTTGTACAGACTAATCCCTATGGAATAAATTAATGCACACCAAAGAAAATGCTTAATTCCCACAAACTGTCAAGGCCCAATGTCTGGAGCTACCTCTCTGAGTATCTTCATGTCTCTACCTCACTCCTTTGAGATGTTGTTTAAAAATGACCATCCCACTCCATTCCCAATGTAATTCACCCTAACAAAGCTCATAAACAATTTTGTGGCAACGCTTGAGTGAAGTACCTGCAACATTTCAGTATTAAATGTGTCACTTAGATGCAGGCAATTGTTGTGGTAGTTGGTGGCATGCCTTACATTAAGTAATGTTCTGTTTTGCCTGACTATCACTACATACACTGCTAGGTTGGCTGCATACAGTGCCTGGTCCGATGAGCATGCATGCTGATTTGCTAATTTTCTTTGCTATCTGCTAATTGTCAATCACATTCCATTTTACACTTGGACACTGATTTCTAGCTGTGAGGTGCAGTTGTTTTACTTGTTGGAATTTTGCCATGTCCAATCACTTGCAAATTGCAATCACTTCCTTTTAACTAATATGTGATATTGTCTTCCTCTGCATCTCAAATTTGGCTTTTGTTTCTGTGTATATTCCAGATCCAGGTATCACAATAAGTGCTGGCCAACATTTTATCTTTCTATTAGCACCACTGAAATTGATTTCGTACTGCCTTTCATGTAATGAAGTGTCCGAAGGTGCTTCACAGGAGCATTAGAAAACAAAATAATACAGTGAACCACATAAATATTAGGTCAGCTGACCGAAAGCATGAAATGCTTTAAGAAATGCCCTAAAGGCATGAGGTATAGTTGTGAATAGGTATATGGAGGGAGTTCCAAAGCTTGATCCTAGACTATTGAAGGCAGATTTTCAATGGAGGAGCAAATACAATAGGATAGGAGACGAGTGCAGACTGCAGAGATAAGAAGGGCAAGACCACGGAGGGATATTAAAGGAAGGACGAGCATTTTAAGATCAAAATGTTGCTTGACCAGGAACCAACAAGCTGATGAACACAGGGATGATAGGAAAATGGAACTTGCTGCAAGTTAACACATTTACAGCAGAGATTTGAATGACCTCAAGTTTATGGAGGATAGAATGTGGGAGACTTGTTAGGAGTGCATTGGAGTAGTTGAGTTCATAGGTAACAAAGGCATGATTGAGTGTTTCAGCAGCAGATGAGATGAGACAAAAGTGAAGTTAAGTGATGGTACAGTGGTGGAATTATGTGATCTTAGTGATGACATGAGATTGGAAGCTCATCTCCGGATCAAATTTGACACCAAGGTTGCAAACAGACCGACTTAATCTCTGTGTGATATGTGTTCAATTATCTCATCAATGCTTGTTGGCATTTGACTGTTTACTAATTTTCATCCATTTTTAGCTACATTACAACCAGTAACTGCAATCCTGAAGTGTGTGAATTGCTTTTCGTACAACCCAGAGCAGAAATGTTGTTACGTAAATCCAAATATATTCTTTCCTTAACTTCTAAAGTTTCAATTTCACATGCAATGCTATATTATTTCTGCCAATAGATTTTAATTATGAAATCATTGTGTCTCTTTTCCTCTTCCCCACATTCCACTGCTGCCATTACAGCTCTCAAAGTACTGAAATTCATCACTATTTTACCTTACAGAGCCAGTATTGTGCAAAAACGGATAATCTGGTTCCAGGATGATGGAGCACTTACGAAGAGACTATGTGAGAAAGGTAATTGCGATATCCCATATGGTTATCTGACACCCTGATAAGGCATGTTCATAGTGATTTGTAACTGTCTGTGGGTGTGTTTGCCTGAGTTAGTTTGGGTAATGTTGTAACTTAGTTTATATTAATGTGGCAATCGTTAGTATAAATACATTTCATTTTAAGTAAATGTTATAATTCTAACATCAGTATGAGTGATTTTAACTTTGAACAATAGTGCAATACAAATGACAAAAGGCTGACAGCACATTTTGCACCTCTGTCAATTTTTATTTTCAATTGAGTTGAAAACTTGCACTAGGGAAGTGATGTGTGCAGATAGTCAACTTACCATTCCCTGTTTTGTGCTATTGCACTAGTTATGGTCTGGCCCAGCGTTCATTTACAACTTAGGGCCAAATATGAAATTGAATCTTTTAAGTGTGTTTCAAAGAAATGTATCAAAACATTAGTTTAATGGATTATCAACCAAGATCCTGTATATGATTTTCTTTCCTCTCTAGGATCTGAGGTACAACTATGTCCAGTTTGATTTAAGGACCCTAAAGTGGGATGAATTTGGGAAATTCTAACCCGGTTATTTCTAGTGCCATAGTATTGCTGGTATTGCTATGAGAAATCTCAACCATGGCTGTTGTGAATAACAATAGTGCATAAGGTGGTTCTTGTCTAAAGTTGGCTCTGTGCATCATTGGGAGCAATGGTAGGAGCTGTACTCTTTAGCCCAGATTTTCTGATTACCATCAGAACTGATTCAACCTGTTGGCAATTATTCTGGCCAGAATCTTGACCTGGCTTGACTGTGTCCATTAGAGGAAACCAGGGAGAAATCAGTTAAGTGCAGCAGCATGTTGCAGGTCAGACACTTTTTTTTTTTTTTAATGGCAATTGCTGCCATTACACAAGCATTAAATTATTTTCAAGGTCCCAAAGCCACCTTGACAGTGATAGAAGTTTGTCAGGTACGTATGTGTGCCAGTTGGGTAGGAAGGTACAGTACTAGTTGGGTGGGGGTGTAGGGTGCAAGTGAGTAGGGTGTCAAATGGGCAAAGAGCTAGTGTACAAGATGCTGTGGGGGTTTGGTGGGTGATGGGAGTAGCTTACCAAGTAAATGAATGAGTACTCATTCATAGTTTGATTCAGTTAGGGCTGAATTGGTTCAGGGAGCTTTTGGGCCAGGCAGAGAAGGGTTGTAAGACTGGGTGGTTGGGGGGCATGGGGAAGGAGTTACATCAGTGATGGGTGTTGTTGAATCTGCAGAGCCTGGGTTAAAGTGTGTCAGGGTAATGATAGTGTTGTGGGGGTGTCAAGGTTTCTGTTTAATAGTTGCTCAGAAGTTAGAGTGAATTTTTAATCCTTTAACTTTTCCTGGATCATTATTAAGTGTGTCTAAATTCTGTGACTTTAAGGGGCTTTCTCACAAGGTTACAGACACTAAGGAACTGTCTGTTGGAATTTTCAATGTTGGGCAATTCTTTTGGAGTCAGCTGCTTTACGACTTTTCATACAGTTTCAATGTGGAACTCCACCCTCTGCTGCAGAAATGATTATCTGGAGATTGGCATCTCTGGGCTTTTGTACCATTATTGTTAAAGCTGACTGGCAGTCCTTGATGCTGATACTGGGGGCTGAAATTTTAACTTCATTAAAATGCATTCACTTGCACAGTTGCAATTGCGCCTCCAGGTATTGAAATTCCTACTGTCTTTCTTTTATTAGAATCTTTTAGTGGCTGGAGCAAAAGAATCAGCTAAGATGTGTGCATACAAATATTTGATTCAAGTAAATTCAAGATTGATTCAAACATGGAAATACCCAGAATAAGAACTGGAGAGAACCAGGAGTAAACCATTTGGCCTCTCAAGGCTGCTTTGCCTTTTTAACACCACCATGTCTAATCTCTGCTTCACTTCCACTTTCCCACCTGCCTTCCATTTCACTTTTTTCACTGAGAAGTTAAAAATCTATTCACTAAATATATTATCCATTAACTACCTATCAACTATATGCAATGTTAGAACATCCACAGTCATCTGGGGTAGAGAATTTGAAAAATTTGCAATGTCCTGAGCAATGAAATTTCTCATCTGATTCCTAAATGAAAGGTCCTTGACCCTAAAGTTCTATCCCCATGTTCTCGATTCCACAGGCAAGTGGAACAAATTCTTCTGCATGTCTTTGCTGCCAAGCTCATTTAGAACTTCACGTTTTCATTGAGACTGACTCTCATTGTTCTGAATACCACAGAGTATACACCTTATTTATTTGGCCATTCATCAGAGAAAATCATTTCACCCCAGGAACCAATCTAGTGAACGGATGCCTACTAGCTCCCATTTATGCAACATTACTAAGTAAAGCCTAGCATGGAATGAAACCTTGACACCCCCACAACACCATCATTACCCCGACACACTTTAACCCAGGCTCTGCAGATTCAACAACACCCGTCACTGATGTAACTCTTTCCCCATGCCCCCCAACCACCCAGTCTTGCAACCCTTCTCTGCCTGGCCCAAAAGCTCCCTGAACTAATTCAGCCCTAACCGAATCAAAGTACGAATGAGTACTCATCCATTTACTTTTGCTTTACAGAATGTTAAATGTAGTTAATATTTCATTCTTTGCCTAAATACTTGTGCAAAGTGGTTTTGGTTAATGCTCTGAAGAAAAACATGTGTGTGTTGAGTCAAAATTCTTTAATAAAAAAAACCAGCTCTTGTGCCAAAATGTGCCCTTCTACACTATATAGTCCTAGACATCTTTGTGTCAATCTACTAGCTGAATACAATTTAGAAATACATGTCTACTTCTGATATTTGTGGATGTATTCTTAACACATTCAGGTTAAGTTTCTTGCCCTCTGTTGCAGATGACTAATTAACTCAACTATCCATTGGATATTAGGATCCATTGGAGATTAGGATATGGGGACTCAAGTGACCAATATCTGAATGGATAACAAGTAACTGGATAACAAGTTTCGGGCTAAGCGATAGTTATTCAGATTGAGATAAGATTAAAAAAGCAGTATTCTATCAGAATTGGTGCTGGCTCCAAATTTCAATTCATGGGTGATTCTAAACTTGGCAAGGGAGTATTTCAGTTGACACTAATGAAGAATGCAATCTATTACAAGAAGGCATTAGAAAACTTGTAGACTCAGCAATTCAATGCCAAACAATGTTCAATGTAGATAAATATGAGGTGATGCAATTTGATGGGAAAATCGGTGTCCATACCTATACTTCAGAAAAATTAGAAACCAAATGTGGTAGAAGAGGGAAGGGGTCGAGGGATATAGGTGAACAAGCTATTAAAAGCAGCATCATTGATCAGAAAAGCATTGCCTCAAACATTCCCATAAACCAATGGCTAATCTCCTGTAATTTCTAGACAAAGAATTTGCCTTTTGATTTCCTTTATCATCTAAACTTCTAGGAATCCTGAAGTGATTGCAATATTCCTTGATTAAGCTCCATTTAAGTTTTATTTTTTAGCTACTGCTGTGAATTAAGAATATAGATCATCAGCTCAACATTGAGCCAATGGGACTTTTGACGTGTGGGATGTGGGTGTCGCTGGCTAGCCAGCATTTATTGCCTATCCCTAGTTGCCCTTGAGAAGGTGGTGGTGAGCTGCTTTCTTGACTTCCTTTGAATTCCAGCTTGACTAGGGCTCCATGATTCCGTACTGGGTTGAATGTGTCCTTGATGTCAAGGGCTGTCACTCTCCGCTCACCTTTGGAATTCAACTCTCTTGTCCATGTTTGAAACAAGACTGTAATGATGTCAGGAGCTGAGTGGCCCTGGAAGAACCCAACCAGGTGTCACTGAGCAGTTCATGGCTGAGTAGGTGCTGCTTGATAACACTGTTGATGACATGTTCCATCAATTTTCTAAATATGTGATATTCTATTTCTGATCCATAAGTATACATTTTTCCTTTCATTTCTCCTTTCCTTTTTCAGTGCTGGGTGAAGAATATGCCACAGAAAAGCCTATTCAAGACTGCTGTGCCTGTGGAACTGCAAAATATAGGTTAACATTCTATGGAAATTGGTCAGAGAAGACCCATCCAAAAGATTATCCAAGTAAGACATGTGCCTTTTGTATCAATAGGCCTTTTTTCTTATATTGAATATCATTTAAATCACAGTCTTTAATAGACTATGAACTAATCTTAAGGATTATACTTTAATCAATTTAAGAAGCATCCACCCACGTTCAAATAAATATAAAATATTTTACATTTACTGTGAGTGGAGGAAGCCAGCATAGAAGGAATTAAAATGAAACCTGACAGAAAACATAATTTTTGAACTAATGCTTTAGTCAGCTCTTGTAACTGCGTTACAAGGAAATAAGACAGGACTAAAATCTGACTTTTTGAGAGAAGTATTACATCATGTATATAAAGCACAGACACCAGTCATTCAGCCCAACTGCTTTGTGCTGATGCCTAACCTCAACTTGAGCATCCTCCACTTTATTTCATCCTATCAGCATACCATTACATTCCTTCTTCCCTCATGTAGGTGCCTAGCTTCCATTTTAATACATTTATGATTATTTGCCTCAACTACTCCATGAGGTGATAAATTCCATATTCTCATCACTGTCTGGATAAAGAAATGGCATGCAGCTGCTGCTTATAGATCCTAAGGGTGGGTGGGTGGTACCCTGGGAAAAGCCATGATAGTGATGTTCATAGGCACTCTCGGGTACCACAACTATTGGCACCTTTAGTACAACTGTCTGGTTGTCCATTGGAGAAGAGGGCTAATTGTTAAAGAGATAGATCATTGTCCCAATCAGGCATCTGCATTCTGCGGTGGCAGGATGATCTATTGAGAGTCATGCTTTCACCGGGACCACTATTGAGTATATAATTGGTATTCTGAAGCAAGTTTCTGATGCTTGGACGATTCTGCGAATGTCCTGTTGTATGTGCCAGATTGAAATCTCTCTATCGCCATTTGATGGACTCTGCACAACCTGACACTACAGAGGATGGAAGGACTGGTAGATTAAGATATACTGTCTTCAGATGGGGAATACAATGCTGTCTCACTTGAGTAGCATATGGACCTAGACTGTATAATCAATCACTCATTAGGGGTTGATTAACTCTATTGGTTCATTTACCCAAAACAGTCAATCAAATTTTAAGTTATGAAGCAAACATTACAGCCGCAAATTTATTTCTGCAACTTGGGCATCCTCCACTTCACTCCATCCCATCAGTACATCCTTCCATTCTTTCTTCCCTCATGTAGGTGCCTAGCTTCCATTTTAATACATTTATGACCATTTGCCTTAACTGCTCCATGAGATGACAAATTCCACATTCTCATCACTCTGTGGGTAAAGAAATGGTGTGCAGCTACTGCTTACAGATCCTGAGGGTGTATGGGCGATTGTGTTCATAGGCACTCCTGGGTACCACAGCTGCTGACATTTTCAGTGCAACAGCCTGTTGCCTATTGGAGAAGAGGGCTATTTGTTTCTGTATATTTATTGCAAACCCACAGTAGGCTAATTGCCAGCCAGAGTTTCAGCATTGGATACATGAAGTCCTTCAAGATGAACCGTCTTACAGTTGAGGTACATGTAACATCCTATTCCTTTTAAAAGAAAGCTTAACTAGTTACAATAACAAGTGAGCCAGTGAGTCTTTGTAACATGTAAGGAATTTACTAATATATTCAGATCTTGCAATGGCAACTTTGCCTTGAGGTGCTATTATTGCCCACATGCATTCATATTATCTATTGTTCTTGTTTGTACTGTCAGGTTTTTCTTTTATAGAATACCGATGCTGTTCCAGAATTTACTAACCCTGATACACAACAGCCAGATTTTATTCCAGATTAATTACTAACTGATACTCCAAGTTGTTTCAAGTAGTTCAAATTTTCTTGGCACACACTGTTGTGATCCAACTCATTTTGAAGCTTCTGCTTTTATACACTGAATTCTTCTATTAAAAATTTAAGCCTTCTGTTAGTCCAGTATATTTTCTCCTTCATAAAGATGTAATAGCTGTTTAGCCTCTTTAAGTTTCTCTTCTATTTTTTGTTTTCTTTAAATCTTGGACCTCTCCCTCATGCTGCTTCAATGGTTGTTTTGTTTTCAGTATAAATTGGTTGAGTTCTTTCACTACAGCATCATTACTCACATTTATTTCTGAAAGGGCTGTTTCATGAACTGAACTCCAGCATTGCTTTCAGGTCAAGGTGATGTTTCTGTATTTGCTTCTGCTGAGCCTGAACTGTTTTACGCAGAAATTGCTTCAGATTTTCCTGTGAAGCAACAAATTTTTATTAGATTGATGAGGTAGAGATTTTTGTTCTTCCAGCTTCATTTCTTTCTCTTCCAGTTCTCATTCATCTTTGTGAACTGAGCAGAACTACTCCCTAAAAACTACTTCCTAAAAACTACTTCATCTCAAAGATAGTAATCTCAAGTTTGGATTTACCCTGAGTTGGTTGATGAGACCTTTATTCTCGAACTTTCATCTTTCTCTCCACAGCGGAGAAATGAAATTATAGCTCTACCAATTCAGAGTAAACACTATCGGACATGGGAGTAAAAGTAGGCTGTTCAGCACATTGAGTCTGTTCTACAATTCAGTGAAATCATGGCTTCTGTAGCTTCCTTATGTCATTGGAGTTTGCCTGATTCCCTGGATTGTGACTAGTCCAACACCATGGCACGCTGATGTATTTGTAATTGCTGATCCAGAAGTATCTACAATATAGACCACTCGCAGTGTCCAGGCAGATCGATTGATTATACTGGCATTGCAGCACTGTTGATCTTGCATGTGGAACTGGTGGACCATTGTATGCTGATAATTTTACATTCATTCATCAGCTTTGTCATGGTCCCCATTTATGTTGTATTCTTTAGAATTTGGAAGGCTAGCACATTGACACCTGTCCCTATCCCAATTGTAGCCAAGAAAGAACGTTTTCTAAGAACAGATTTGGAAATTTTACAAATGCTTCAGATGGTGTGGTGACATTAAAGTTCTCCATAAGATTGACAGTGTGAAAATGTATTAGTCACTCATTGTTTCATGTACATAATCTGATTCTGGTTTTGTCAATCATTTCATGCATGTGCCTCTGATGGGATACCAGATGGTCTTTATCATTGCATTAAGGTCCTCGGTGTGTGTGATTTGTAGTGGTCAGCTCTTTGGAGGCGCATCAGACTTTTTCCAGTGCACTGCCTGTGCCACACACCTTGCAAAATTATCTGAAGCAGGGCATTTCATTGCTTCATGCAGAAGGCCAGGTCTTCTATGTGTCTTGTTATGTTGACTGTTCTAATGATCATGCTGACCATTGATCTGCTTACATCCACCCTTAAATAATTCTTCAACACTACAAGTTTTTGGTTTGTGTAGCAAATCTTTCTGGAAAGCATCCATGGGAGTGGATGCGATCACCAACTCAGCAATTCTGCTTGTTGTTTCCACATCTGAAAATCTCGCATTGAGCCTTTTCCTTTGTATCTACGAACAAAGTGATTTCTGGATTATGTAGGCTTCTGCCTAAATTACCATAAATTTTACAAATACATGAGTATGAAGAATTCAGATCTTTAATCTGAGTTGCTCTTCTAATCTAGTCCATATCTTTTGGGGATTTTTAGTTCTTTAGCTGTTAATCCTGACATGTTAAGTCTGTGTCAGCTTTTGATCCCAACTCCTAAACAGGCTAAGATTTGCTTTTCTATATCAAACACACCTAAATCTGGAAACCAAAGCTCTGAATGTGTTCAAAAATTTTAAATTCCATGAGGAATTCTGTTGTGTCCTAATTAAAAGTAGAGAATTTTGTGGGCATTCTGACAATATGCCTTTTCACTTTTCTTTGTTTGTTATTGGTTCAGCGTATACCTTGATGACTTGCTTTTCTCAAGTGAATTAAACTGGCCTCTTAACAGGGATTTGTCTCCTTACCAGACGCTCTCTTTTTAAAAATTCCCCAATGTTGTCATGAACAAAGACCATTGTGTGTTCTCACATGCACTATAGCATGATTTAAAACTGTTGACCAGGTGTTTTAACTTGCTCACTGACTGTTCAAGTGTACTAAGGATGGCTGTTGCAGCATGGTAGAGTCCCTACCTCTAAAGCCAAGAAACCTGGGTTCAAGTCCTACCTGCTCCAGAGGTGTGTAATAACATGGCTGAACAGATTGATTAAGAAATGTCTCAAGTGTAATAAACCTCATCAGCATGTCATGGTTAGTCGCAATGATCTAATCATCAATTGCTCATCAGGGATTAATTAACTCTGTGGGTTGATTTACTGAAACAGTAAAATACATTATAAGTTACAAAACAGACATAACAACAGCCAACTAATTTCTGTCTGTGTGGTTTGCAGACCCACAGCCGACTAACTGCTAGCCAGAGTTGCAGCGTTAAATACATACAGCGCATGGAGTCATTTAAAGATTAAGTTTCTTCTAAGGAAGGTACACTCATAACATGGAATTGCAAGCTGAAACACTTGAGGGCCAACAGATAATGGATGGCAGAGATGCCATCCCTGATGTGATGCTGATTCTTTTAAGATCTGGGGGCCTGTTTGTCCGTATACTGCACAGCGTACGCAGAGCATTCATGCAACACATTAGTTACTGCAAGCAGTAAGTGTCAGAAATATCAGAAGCCAGGAAGCTAATGTAAAGTGAAATTAGATGAATTGCACAAATGTGATCTAAATACAAAGAAAAAACCCAGGAGTAATTAGTTTCTGTTCTGTGCGTTGCTTAACATATTACCTTTTTATAAGATGGATTATCATCCAAGTTTGAATGTTTACTTTCCATTATTTCCATAAAATGTGAATTATGATGCTTTGTATCCAATACATGCACCACATTGCCCTGAAGCAGACTGGCAAGTGGGGCCTATTTGTCTTGCAAATGACAAAAATATGCCCAACTACTGCTGAGAAAATGATTTCTCACTGCTGGTATCATACATCTCCTTGATTCCCCTTTGTTTCTCTGTCTGATTCCTGCACAAATGCCCAGATGTTGCTTGATTTTCTGATACTACTTTTGATCTATTTCAATCGAACAGATTTATTCCAAGGGCTCCCCTAATTGTTGGAGGTGAGGTGTTATCTCCAGCGAGATGTGTTCCAAGAATGTCATCATCACTTTCCAACTTCCAATTCCAATTCGCTCAAATGGTTACTGCAATATGTCTAGCCTCATTGCCATTAAACTCCTACTCAGCTTTGCCTCTTTGGATGATTGTTGATTGTCATCAAAATCTTCCCTCATTCCCACCAAACTAAAACCAATAACCAAAAATCTTCAAAGAAAATTTGAAAAAAATACACTTTTTTATGGCCTTGGGTTTGCTTCTTCCTGTGAGATTCTGGCATAATCTTGGAGGTTGAGAAGTCCTTTGGAGGGGAAGGTTTGAGGTTTTACTCTGCATCCAGTTTGCCTTAAGTCCTGCTGCCATTTTTGGTCTGGATTCAGCATGCACACCCAATACGGGCACGGTGCCAATGACAATAACTCACTATAATGTGGCTTGACAGTCTGACCAAGCACTGATCTTCCACTAGAACTGCCTAACTTAGTCAATGCCACAAAGGCCATTCCATCTCTGTACATCCCTTTATCATTCTTTCCTCAAGTTCCAACTGCTGGTGCCTGAAACTCTGATTCCTGTGAGCTTGGTACACTAACAGTATGTTACACTCTATGTTTACACACACGCATGCGCGCACACACCTGGAATGAGGGCCAGGTGGATATCATTGAGTTTTTGATCCTTGATTTGGGCTGTTAACTTGGGCCAATCAGGGAGCTCTTATTGACCAATATAAGCAGGAGTCGGCGCTGTATATTTTTTTGTATATGTAAGGAAGATGCAGTATTTTCTCCGAACTGCACTGAATGTCAGCTAGGATTTTATGAAATAAACTATATGGCTGTTGATATTTGAGAATGCTACAGTTAATATGTTAGCTTGTTGTTCCATGTTTCACTGATCGTAATCAGCTGCATGCCTGTATTAACCAGGACTGACTCCCAGGCTATTTGAGTTAATTGCTTTTTCAACACACACTCTAATTAACTGTTTAACTAATTATTGCTAGAGAAACAGAAAACAAATCTGCTAAATCAGAGCTTGAAAAAAAACTGGAGATTCTTTAAAGCTGCAACATCCTGCATAAACTGCCCAATAATTCTGATAGGACCCTGTAACAGAACTCTGCCCTTTAACCTTCAAACACTGATGTATATGATCAGTATTTCTAACCCTTCTTGTCTAGTCTAGTTGTGTTCCTATTCTCTAAACTCAGGTTCCTGAACTATAAATCCAGAAGAAACAAAGTTCAAATTCCACTGCAATCAGTGTTTTCTTTTGCTTTAAATTCTCCAACGGAAAGGTGATATTGGCAAATGTGATCATAAAGCTGTTAGATTCCCACTGATCAACTTTGCTAGCAGTGCAACCAAGAAAAAGGAGGATGAAATTTGAAATTTAGCAAATTAGATTCACAACTGAGTACCAGGAAGCAGAAGGTAATAGTTGAGGGGTGTTTTTCCAACTGGAAGTCCATGTCTAGTGGAGCCCCAAGGCATCAGTGTTGGGAATCTTGCTGTTTGTGGTTTACATAAACGATTTAGGAGGATTGGTCAGTAAGTTTGCACATGCTGCAAAAATTGGTGGGGTAGTAAGTAGTGAGGAGATGGTCTTGGCCTTAACCTTAGCTTTGGACCACGAGGATATAGATGGGCAGATCAGTGGCAAATGGAATTCAATCCATATAACTGTAAGGTGATGCACTTGGGCAGGTCAAACAAGGCATGGCAATACATGATGAATGGTAGGACCCTGAAAAACACTGAGGATCAGAGGGTCCTTAGTATGCATGTACAATGTTACTTAACATACTAGTACAGGTAGATAAATTGGTTAAGAAAGTGTATAGAATTCTTGTTTTTATTAGTTGATGCTTGGAGCTTAAGAGCAGGGAGGTTACACTGGAATTGTATGAATTGTTGATTAAACCACAGCTCTGTGTGCAGTCTGGATGTAATTGCAATGGAGCAGATGCAGAGGAGATTTACCAGGATGTTGCTTGGGCTAGAGAGTTTTGATTGGAGAGATTGGACAATTGGGTTTTTTTCCTTTAGAGCAGAGGTGATTGAGAGGATGTGATTGAGATGTATAAAAGTAAAAGGAGCATAGACAGAGGAGATAGGTTTCTTCCAATCAATGATGGGATCAATCATCAGGTGACTTAGATTTGAAGGTAAGGGGTAGGAGGTTCAGAGGGGATGTGAGGAAGCTTTCTTCAACCACAGTCATGGGAATCTGGAACTCCATAACCTTAAGGGCAGAAACTCTCAATATTTAAGAAGCATTTAGATGTGCACTTACAATCCCAAGGCATACAAGATCTGTGATGTAAACGACTCTGACTCTGACTCTGACTCTGACTCTGACTCTGACTAAGAAGGTGACCATTCAGCATCTCTAACCTATTCTGCTATTTAATATCACAGTTGATCTTGGTCTCCATTTCACTTTTCTGCCTGTTCCCCAGAACACTTCCCCATTGTTTGAAAAAATCACTTTAGCTCAGCCTTGAATTTATTTGATATCCCTACCTCCTGCTGGTGGGGTGAGACAATTCAAAGATTTATGACCATACAAAAATCCTCCTCATCTCCATCTCAAATGGAGACCCCTTATCCTGAAATTGCTGCTCTATAGTTCAAGTGTCCCACACAAAGGAAAGCATTCTCTTAGCACCTACCCTATGAGGGAGTCTCTGTATTATTCCCAAATGCTTCAAAAAGGCCATCTCTCATTCTAATAACCTCCAATAAATATAGTTTTAACCAGCTCAACTGTTTCTAGTAAGACAGTCCCCTTAGCCCTTGAATCAACCTAGTGAACCTTCTTCTCATGAACTGTTTCCAATGCAATTATATCCTTCCTTAACTAGGGAGACCAAACTGTACGCAGTACTCCATGTGTAGTCTTGCCAATCCCGTCTATGGTTTTAATAAGACTTTTCTATTTTTATACTCTATCCCTTTTGTAATAAATGCCAACATTGAGTTTGCTTTTCTATTTGTTTGCTGTATCTATTTGCATGCTAACATTTTGTGATTCATTTGCAAGGGCATCCAGATCCCCCTGATGTGTAGCATTGTCTAGCCTCTCTCCATTTAAATAAAGTACTGTTCTTCTTTGTACTAAAGACAATACCCTCAAGTTTTTTGTAAATCTCCTTAAGCTATTAATTTCCTCTGCAGACTATTTGTACCCTCCTCAAATCTTTATTCTCCTTTTTTATCCATCAGCAAATTTGGCAACAATACAATCAGTCCCTTTGTCAGAGTCGTCAATATACAATGTAAACAGTTGAGGCTTATTACTTATCCCTGCGGCACTCTATTAGTTACTGTTTTCCCTCCAAAAAATGACTTATTTATCATGCTGTTCCTGTGAGCCGATCTTCTGTTTATTAATTACCCCAATCCCAGGACATCCCTGATTGTTCAATGGGAGAACGGCAAAACTGGGAGAATAGAATGGAGTTCATAAAGGAAGTGAGTATGAGGAAGTGAAGAGGTAACCGGGAGTCGGTGGAATAATAATAGTGGAAAGCATACCCCCAGAAATGAAAACCGACAAATCAAGGAGAGGAAGAGACAGAGATGGGCCAGGTGAAGATGAGAAAAGGATGGAAATTGGAAGTAAAATTGATTAATTTTTCCAATTCTGGATGAGAGCAGGTAGCAATTTTGTCATGATCAATGTTCTATCATTTTTCCAGCCCCCTTCAGTTCTGAAGAAGAGTCTTGAAAAGTTAACTCTGCTTCTCTCTTTGCAGATGCTGCCAGATCTGAGTTTCTCCAGCACTTGCTTGTTTTTAGTTCGTATCTCCGGCATCTGCAGCAATTCACTTTTATTTGTCTCTCAGTAGCTCCGTCTTGCTCTTATATTCAATGATGCCTTTGAGGAAAGTTTGAAAGGATATGGTCTATATTCCCCTAAGTTTTGAAGAATGAGAGAGAGTCCCATTTAAACATATAAGGCTCTGAAGAAACTTGTCATTGTAGATGTTGAGAAGTCATTTTTCTTGGCTGGAAAATCTAGAACCTGAGGTCAGATTCTCAGAATACAGAGTTGGCCATTTAAGTTTGAGGAGAGGAAGAAGTTCTTCAACAAAAATGCTCAGAACCTTTGTAATTCTCTTTCCATAGACATGAAGATACTTAGTAGCTTGAGCATATTCAAGAAAGTGCATTGATAGATTTTCTGGTATAAATAAAGTAGCAATATTTGAATTATCTGGGAAGATGATGAGGTAGAAGATCAGCCATGATCATATTGAATGACAAGACAGGTTCAAAAGCCCAAACTCCTGTTGCTATTTACTTTTTATTCATTTATGCCTAAGCCATTTCGCAAATGTATGCTTTTCGTATTTAAGTGATCTGTAAAGTCTGGACATGACTAGCAAGCAGCTTGGATAAGCATCTTCCTATTTTGCCTTACACTGGGCACATAAAGAGCAATGGAACTTGGATCATCTCGATCGCATCTCTGGTTGGGGGTACTCGATCACTGCAGATTAATTCTCACGTTGAACACACAAGTACATTAAAATGTACAACACTTCATTCTTCGAAAAAAAACAAAGCATTTTAAAGAAGCTTAGAAATAAACCTCCCTACAGCATTAGACATAGTAGGAACTGCCGATGCTAGAGTCTAAGATAACAAGGCATAGAGCTAGATGACCACAGCAGGCCAAGCAACATCAGAGGACCAGGAAAGCTGACATTTCGGGTTTGGACCCTGTCTGAAGAAGAGTCCAGACTCGAAACGTCAGCTTTCCTGCTCCTCTGATGCTGCCTGGCCTGCTGTGGTCATCCAACTCTACACCTTGTTACCCCTACAGGATCACATCTTTTTCTTATTGTTCTATCCAAAGGTTTGTATCTAGATGATAGTTATATACCTGGTAAATTTGTAGCCTGCTTGCTTGAGGGGTTGTTTGATTAGAAAGAGAAATGGAACATTGCCCTTGATGCTTAAGGTTGTGACTCATCATGTAGAATAATGAACAAGTTACAATGCAGAAACAAACTTTTCAGCCCAACTTAGTCTTTGGTGTTTGTGCTCTGCCGAGCATACTTCAGCTCAACCTAACAATATGTCCTACTACTCCCTCAGGCATTCACCTAACTTTCCTGAATCCCATTTCACCATTTATCTAAAGAAGTTCCCCTGGATTCCTTGTTGGACTTATCACTAATCCTTTATGTTCCCCGGTTTTTGGTATCCTCAGAAGTAGAGGAATCTTGTCCATGTTTAGATCCTTTCATAATCTTAGAACCTTTCGAGGTCAAATTAGGTCACACCTCAGTCTTTTCTAAGAATAAAAACTCCGAAGCTATTTAACCTTTCTGGCAGCTGTAACCTCTCAGTTCTGATGTGAATCTGTGAGCAGTGTTAGGCACGAAAGATCTTCGGATCCATTCAACTAGTCTCCCACAGACTGTGTGTATCAGCATGCATAAACCCCTCAATGCCAACTAGAGCCATGCAATATGCCAGGACTAAAGAAAAAGCAAATAGGAATATCAGACCTGTAGCAGGGTTCCAAACACAGGTCACTCTTCCAAATGTTTTCTGCACTTTCTCTAGTGCCTGTAAGTTTTTAAGAATATGGAACCATTTGTAAGCGAGCAACATCGAGTCTTTAATCAAACTCATTTGTTTGTTTAACCTGCCTTGAGCAGATTGTAGTAAAGTGATGTGTCTGTGAAATGCTTAAAGCTCGTGTGCATGTGTGTTTACAACCTTTGTACTGAAACACTGAATATATTCTTTTCTCTTTGTTTCATGATACAACAAGAATTTGCAACGCACTGGTCTGCTATCATTGGAGCATCTCATTCTAAGTCTTACAGGCTCTGGGAGTATGGGGGTTTTGCCAGCGATGGAGTAAAACAAGTCGCTGAGTGGGGCTCCCCTGTGAAAATGGAAGAGGAGATCCGGCAGAAGGTAAGCCAAAGAGGGGGCCAGGCTTACAGTGTGCTCAGACCCCTAACCATAAGTCTGCCTGGATTGTTCAAATGTTAGTAAACAGAACTTCTGAAGCAGTCATAAATGTTTTGAGCAGCTGATTTTTATTAATATAACCGCTCGGTAGCTTCAGCCGTCCTGTGCAGTTGGAATGATAGAATACTAGAGGGGTACCCTGATGGGAGAATGCATGTTGTATCGCTTTTACTCCCCAGGATTTGTTTTACCCGGAAAGGTTCTGAGGATCTGAAGTAAAAGCAGCCTTTACATGACCACACTGTGCGTTTCTCAATCATAATGAGTGACATCACCCAAAGGGTTGTCATTCTGGTTCTGTGAGTGAGAAACTTACAGATCAAACTTTCCATGGAGTTATTCAACTGTCTCTGCTCATTCCTGGTGAGAGAAGTGGAGTGGGATAACTTAATTCCAAACATTTTGGAAAGGGGTTGCCAAAACTTGCAATCTCCAGAGTTTAAGCAAAATGCATAAGTGGAGGGATTGTCAGTAGAAATAAATGGTTTTTGAACACAGTTGGAAATGTGACAACACATCACTAGTTGCTTTACAGATTTAGCCACTACATACAACACTCTTAAAAAGCAGACCCTGGAAAACCGGTTTTGACAAATATTTGCAGATGTGCACTGGATGACTTCATACAGTACTCCGATGTTTATTTGTTTTGATTGGCATGACAATATTGTTACCATTGCAACTGTGAATGGCAAACAGATAATCAGTCACTAACATCACCAGAAGCCACTTACAATTCTTAGGATCTCTGTTACAAGCCTATGGTGGAATGGAAAATTCCAACTAACTTTTGTCAAATTGTTGAATTTTTTTGACACAGTATCAGTTGCAGAGTAAACTGATATCATTCAATCTATGAGTCTTTTTGATTTTAGTTAATATTTGTTTTCCACTAAAACTGGAATGCACCGCCTGAAAACAAGATGGATGCAGATTCAATAGCAACTGTCCAAAAGGATTCGGATACACATTAAGAGATAACACTTGTAGGATATACAGATAAAACATTGGGGGTAGGACTAATTGAATAGTTCCTTCAAAGTACAGGCACAGTGGACTGAATGGCCTCCATCTGTGCTACAACATTCTCAATCAGAGGTACTCATTGACTGATGCAATTGTTTGTTTATTCATGGGATGTGGGCATCACTGGCTAGCCCAGCATTTATTGCCAATTCCCTACCTACCTTGGACATCCTGAGGATGTGAACGGTGCTACTAAATGAAAGTTCCTTTCTAAGCCATTCCAAACACATTCTGATCTCTTAAGTGTTCTCTGCATAGTGTGAAATGAAAGGAAATGCTGGGTTGACTGTGTGGAGCTTGACACAAATCACTTTATTTCTGATGAAGGGTTTAGGCCCGAAACGTCAAGTTTTCCTGCTCCTATGATGCTGCTTGACCTGCTGTGTTCATCCAGCCCCATGCTTGTTAACTTTATTTCATCCAACTGTTTGCAACCTGAAATGGTTGTCAGAGGAGCCTGACGAACTCATACATCCAGTGGCTTAGTAAGAAACCTAAAATAGACTTCAAGAGTAGAGAGTTTATTGCAGACTTTCTGACGTTTATTCCCTATGCAATGAATTGAAATCCTGGGGTTATTGAGTGTCAGCATCTTCAATCTGTATAATTTGCAATTGTAGTCTTTAGAATAAAGGGTAATTCTACCCTGAAATCCTAGGTAATCTTCCCACACTTGATTAAATTGAGTTACGACTTAGATGTTTTCTTGCCTGTGACTCAGGTGAAGTAGAATTTGTGTTAAACAGTGGGTTTATGTTTCTGCTTTTTTTTAAAATTGAATTTCTAAGACTCTCAAATGTGACAGAATTGGCCTTGACTTCAGCATAATCAGAGTGCAGTGCTTAAAACCTTGAGATCTTTTGTCACTTGAGTTGTACTTTCATTGAGCCTGGCGTTCTGGGACAGATTTGTGCCTTGAGTAGTTTAGCAGCTTCACTGTCAATTTTGATATGTTAAGCATCTGGATATCTTGTGATTTGACCTGCTCTGGTCTCAAACATGATTGAATTTTAGATAGTAAATCAATGCTTCAAACTGGCTCCTAACCTAGTCTGTGCCCTTTGACTAGTGCACCATTCTACTCTATATACTCAGGCTGGTTTTATATCCAACCTGACTAACTGAATAAAACAAAGAACTGCGGAGGCTGGAGATTTGAGACAAAAATAGTTATTACTGGAGAAACTCAGCAGCAGGTTTGGTAGCATCTGGAGAGAAAACAGAGTTAACATTTCGAGTCCAATGACTCTTCTTCAGAACTAACGAAGTGTCACCGGACTTGAAACATTAAATCACAAATGGAGGTCTTAAGAAGCATCTTAAAGATGCAGGGAAATACGAGAAGTGTGGGGAGGCCTAAGTGGCTGCAGATGTGACCACAAATGATGGGAGAAGGAAGTAAAGAGTAGACAAGAGGCCAAAAATTGAAGAAAGGTAGACATCTTCAGCTCTTAATCAACTGTAGCACGGGAAGACTTAGGCCATGAGTTGCAACAACAAACTTTATCCCTATAACCAATAACAGAATATTTTCCTCCTGGTAAGCCTGGTTGCCAGGAAACCTCTGAACTCATAGCTGTCATGTCAACAATTATGGTCTAATAATCAATCATTTGTCAGGGATTGATTAACTTCGTGGCTTAATTTATTTAAACCAGTCAAACACATTATAGATACTAGGAACTGCCGATGCTGGAGAATCTGAGATAACAAGGTGTAGAGCTGGATGACCACAGCAGGCCAAGCAGCATCAGAGGAGCAGGAAGGCTGACATTTCGGGTCTGGACCCTTTCTGAAGAAGGGTCTAGGCCTGAAACATCAGCCTTCCTGCTTCTCTGATGCTGCTTGGCCTGCTGTGTTCATCCAGCTCTACACTTTGTTATCTCAAACACATTATAGGTTACGAAGCAAGCATTACATCAAACTGGCTGATGACTGTGTGTTCAATTTGCAGACCCACATCAGGCTAACTGTTAGGTACTGTTGCAACATTGTACATGCTCAACACATGGAGTCCTCTAAAAATTAACTTTCTTTAAGGCAAGGTACATACACAATGGGTGTGATTGCCTCAGTGGGGATTTTACCAATTGGTGCCATATCAAGGAGGGATCCCATTCCTCAGCTTTAAACACGTTAGACCTTGAAATTAATTTGGACCCGTTTTCATTGTGACCACCAATTGACTGAAACGTGAGGCCTGATGGTCAATAAAGTAGCATGCTCTAATATTGAGCCCCGCTATTTGTTTGAGTGGTGCCAAAGATTGATTTTTATTAAAACACTCTCAGTACCCCGATTTACCTCCCTTTAGACTGAGATTGATAGAAAGCATGGTCCAAGTTTTTATACTGAACAAGAATTATTATTTATCACAATTAGTTCGACTATAGCTACAAATAAACCAATAAAGCGTTGGCATGTAACATTCTAAAATGTTAATCCCTTTATAAATTCCCACTTTTATACACATGCCCTATACATCCATCCTTCCTATACATCCACCTACATCCATCCCGCACATCACGCGCACACTGTAGGTTATTGGCTCAGGTAGAAAAACAGGAAAGTTACTTCAATTGTCGTTGCTTTCTTTGTAGCTTAGGTATCTTTTTGTAGAAACTTCCATTGGTTTGTAAGAAGTACGAAGTAGCTGGTTCTCTGCTACGGGAAAGGCAACACGTTTTATTCAAGTTTAAACTGAGTTTTTGACTGCAGAGAACAGGCTCGCTCGCTCTCGCTCTCTCTCTCTCTCTCTCACGCTCTCAGTAGCTTATTTCCAGCTACAAGCTGCTCAGTTACCTGCAAGCTAAAGGTCTCTATCATTGATAACTTCACTAGTCCACAAATCAATCAATCTCTTGTTGCTAACAAGAGCTGTATCAGTACATATGCTCAGCCCCAGATCATC
>JAHRHZ010000062.1:20641988-20665572 GCA_024137785.1 Ginglymostoma cirratum
ACCCTTCATCAGAAAATTTTCTGATGAAGGGTCTAGGCCCGAAACGTCAAGTTTTCCTGCTCCTATGATGCTGCTTGACCTGCTGTGTTCATCCAGCCCCATGCTTGTTATCTCAGATTCTCCAGCATCTGCAGTACCTTTTATCTATGGTTGTTAGGTAATTTGCTTTCAAAACTGCAGATAATCTTTCAAACATTGGTTTTTAAAACTGATTAAAACATGATGGCACAATGGTGAGCACTACTGTCTCACAGCACCTGGAATCTGGGTTCAATTTCAGCCTTGGGCAACTGTGTGGAGTTTGCACATTCTTATTGTGTCTGTGTGGGTTTCCTCCCGCAGTCCAAAGATGAACAGGTTAGGTGGATTGGCCATGCTAAATTGGCCCCTAGTATTCAGGGATGTGTGGGTTAGCCATGGTAAATATGGGTGTAGGGTTGGGCAGCTGATCTAGGTGGGATGCTCTTTGGAGGGTCAGTGCAGATGTGATGGGCCAAATGGCTCTACCTGCACTTTAAGGATTCTATGGTAACTTCTCATTTCAGTCCACAAATTTTACAAATGCAGTTCTGACAAAATATTGGCTAAAATTAATAGAACTGAGTTAATACAAGATTGATCTAGTAGACTCAAGATTATTTCGAGATCTCTGAAGTTTACTGGCTGGTTCACATTGACAGTCATGATGGCATTTCGAGAAGACTATCACCAACTACAGTAATAAGCAATAACTACTGAATCTAGCCAATGGTGCTCACATCCCATGAACAACCAAATTAGTAAGTCTTCTACAGATGATGGGCAATTAATATTAAGATTAGAGAATTTTCAATGTAAAGTCTTAATATATTTGAAACATACCAAATTTTAGAGGGGTTGACAGAGTCAAAGCTGAGAGATTATTTTCCTTTAGCTCGGGAGAACTGTCGGGTTGCAGACTGAGAGGAGGAGAAATGTCTTCACTCAAAGGGTTGTGAATCTTTGGAATTCGCTGGCCCAGAGAACTGTGAAGCCTTGGTCTATTTAAATATTCTAGACAGATGAATCGGTTTTTGTTTTTTGGGCACAAAAGGTATGGGGTTAAGTTGAGAAGTTGGAGTTAGTCAAGAGTAGCCATGATCATATTGAAGAGCTGAGCAGGCTTGAGGAGCTGTTGGATTTTGTCACTGTTTCATTTCTGTAGAATCCTCCTTTAGGATTTGATTTACCCGATCATACATTGACTGTTTGTTTAAAACTGTTGATGGTTAAATAAAAGATTGCAAAGGTTTGCAAAACTACTTCATGCATTAAACTCAAACCTTAATTGTTGTTTAGCTGATATTGATCTGAATGAAACATTTGCAAAACTGCGCAAGCTTCATCAAAAAATCTATATCCAGTAAAAGTCGAGTATGGAATGTATGTTCCTCACATCTCATCCATCAAAACTTCCAAGTTCTTCAAATAATTGGGGTGAGATCTTTTGGCTTGCTGTCATATATGATGTTCCTTAAATCCCGTCTGTATATTGAAAATGTCAGAACAAGTTGAAAAGGTTGTTACTTAACATAAGAAGAAATCCTTGGTTTTATTAATGGAAGAAACATTGGACAGAATCTTAGGAGGAAGGGTCACCAGACCCGAAATGTTAACTCTGTTTTCTCCTCCACAGATGCTGCCAGACCTGCTGAGCTTTTCCAGCAACTTTGTTTTTGTTTGGACAGAATCTTATGTCCTCCGTCATGGTGAATTTGGTGCTTGAGGTGAATGTAATCAAGTGGATGGGACACCACCACCTTCAGTGAGTTGATGGTGGGAAGGCCTATAGATGACTTTCCCTCTCACCTGCCAACTGAGTCCTCTAACTGTGAATTAATGGTCTCTTAAGGGTCTCACTCCATGGCTGTTAGTATTAGCCCTGCAGAGGAAGGGGAATTTGCCATAAAGGAAGCACAGCAAAGGAAGTCAGTGCCTAATTGAGGGATATGAAATCAGGTAGGGGTGGGGGCCCACTAAGAGCCAACCAACTGCTCTTGTTTCTGACCCGGCTCCCTACCTTGCCATGTTCCCCGTGACAATCCCTTCCACTCATTCACTATGCCTGGGCCCCTTCTCAACCTGAGGTCTGAAGTGACACCATCAGCTGCTGCTATCTCCATATTCGTACTGCTGAGAAAGAGGGGTTTTTATTGTAAATATTTTGTTTGTTAGGCCTTACTTGGTGTATCGTGTCCAGTTCTGACCAGATAATGTGCAAGTGGAGAAGATGCAGACAATAAGAGCGAAAAGTATTTTTTATTCAGTGAGTTAGGATCTGGAATGCACTGCCACAAAAGGTCAAGGCAACAGACTTAATAGTAACTTGCAAAGCAAATTGAAAAACATTGAAGGGGAACAGAAATTGCTTGCTATGGATATTTATTAGATAGTGCTTTCACTGAGCCAGTACAATTAGAATAGTCCATATGACCACTTCCTTTTCCATCACCTGGTGGATGAGAAATTGAAGGGATGGCATATGTAAAGGTCAAAGCATGCCCCTGAATCATTGCAATAATGACGAGTACCAAAGCAACTAGAAATCTTGTTCTTCTAGCAGACCAAAATGGGATTAAATTTAATATCAGTCAATAACAGTAGAACTGTTATAACGAAGAGATCTCCTTTAACAATGTTCACAAGGTTTGAGTGGGAGGAGAAATTTGAACCAAAGGGGAACAAGGTTGTTCAGAGGGGTCAGTATCGCCCTTTCTAGTCTGGAACCTCATTCAGACTGGTTCTTTTGCAAGCATCTTGTGGAAATAATTTGTGTACTCAATTCAATTTTAATATGCATGCATCATGTCATTAGTTTGGTCTAATTGGATGTTTTACACGGAGTTGACACTGTGGGGATATAAAGAAACAGGTTACACTTCTGCAAGTAGTATACAGTCTGCTGAAGTTTAACGTTCAGGAAAAACAGAAGGAAATTTCCCTCTGGATGTGCTGTAGGACCACACTCTGCAAATGGATGCCCTGAGGTGCCAAGTGTTTTGTTTGTCAGAAATGACAGCTCTCTTTTTGAGCCGACAAAGTTAGCCTTTGTATGACAAAGTCAGGTGCTGAAGAAGGGTCACTGGACCCGAAACATTAACTCTGATTTTTCTCCATGGATGCTGCCAGACCTGCTGAGATTTTCCAGCAGTTTCTGTTTTTGTTTCAGCCTTTTTGGTTGAATTGGAGCAGATGATTACATAAACAATTCTGTGAAATTGTTCACTGCTGGACTTAGGGTCATAGAAACAAGCAGCACAACAGTAGATTACTCATTGTGTACTGTACCTGCACTTTGAAACAGCCATCTAAATATTTTCAAGCCCCTCCACATGCTCTACAGCCCTGAGAATTTCTTTCTGGGATTGTCTTACCATAACCATAAGTTTCTCATTAATGTTTTCTTAAAACACTTCTGGGTAATTTGTCATTTAACTCAAACTTATTACATTGCTTTTTCTCAAATAAAAATGAATTCTCCGATCAAAGTTATGTAGTTAATGAACTACTCTGCATGAATTCTAATTGCTTCATTAAACTTTCCTAGCCTGGTGACTTATTTTCCAACAGCACTTAGCTTCTACAAGCAGGAGGGATGTTCTGTGCAGTTTCACATCATTTATAAACACCAGGAATATCAATATAATTATCTTTTAAAGTTTGTTCTTAATAATTTGATAGTTTTTTTTAACTTAAATATTCTTTCAGGAAGTATATGACACTGCAGTTTCTTTTGCCATAAGAAGATAGCAATGAATCATCAAATTACATGTTGATCTTTTCCCTGGCTCCCCTCTTGCCTTCATATTTGTGTTTTTTATCTTTATTCCAGCTCTTTTGATGCTCATCTGACTTCTTGCTGTGCTTTCCCAAGCCATTTCCTGAATTTCTTATTGAAATACTTGCCATCCTTATTTGCACCAAATCCCAGTCACCTTCTGAGGTAAATCCAGGTTAAAATGAATCAAGCTCATTGAACATTTAATATAAACAAACTCACGTAATCAGAGAATATTACAGCTGTTTTTGACTTGTTTGACCTCTTCCTTCATATTTCTGTTCCAACACCACTAATTTCTGTAACCCTACTCTGGAAAACTCTCTCCCCAGGTCACTGATAAATGCAGGCTCCACTTGCCAACTGCCTAACCTATGCATCTCCATTTGTCAAGATACATGTCAAACAGCTAAACCATTCCAACACCTCCACCAATGATTACTTTGTCCTGAGTAAATCTTTCCCCTGTACCATACTCCCTTTCTGTTAACCTATACCTGAAAGCACTGTTGCGACTATATGTCAAATCTCAACTATCAGCTGATTAGGAATTAAACTCATTGATGTTCGAATTTCCAAGCCTGCGTGATCACATTCTTTGTGTGTGAAAAATCTGTGAATTAATGGAAGAGAAAGAACTTGTAGCTATGCGATACCTTTCATGTCCTCAGGACATTCTAAAAACTTTACAGTCAATGAGGTACTTTTTGAAGTGTGTCCGCTCTTTTAATTTACGAATTGCATTTGTTTCCGAGTTCCTAACTTCTTTGTAATTCAGCACAATCTTATAATAACTTATCTCAGTCTTTGACAGGAGTCAAATTTTAGGAGCATAATTTTGCCACTTCTGCAATACGTTGACAAGATGTGAACTTGTGCAAAGATAATGTGATCAACTCATAAAATTCAACAACCTGCTTAAAAACCCAAAACCTGAATCTTTAATTCTAATCCACCATCAACTCTATTTTTAACTGAATATCCGTTAACCAAATTCACGTACTAGGGAATACTCTGTTTTATAATGAAATTACTGTCCATTTTCAGTGACTGTGCATGTAACACAAGGTACAAATGCACAATGTGATAATTGATTTGTACTTGTCAGAACTGAATGGATCTATCTTGTTGCACTTAAGAAAAAAATGATTGATTGGGAAAAAAAACACAGAAAAATTTTTAAAGTGCCTTTTGATTATAGATTTTCAAGCCTCTGTTCGTGCCGGAATAGAGGCACAGATGACCAATTTGAAAAATGACTGAAGGATCTTGATATCGGTATTCCAAAAAATCAAAAGGAGCCCGGGTGCAGAAACAAGCCTGGCCATCTCTTTGCTGATAAATCAGCCCACATGGTGAAATTTATTTTGAATATTTGGGTGTAGCCCCAAGATACACAAATGTATTTGCTCAGCAGGGGTCTGTTTTGACAACCTGAAGTGAGGTATACACTTTGGCAGATCAACATTTTTATCAGGCTATAATTTGTTATTCTTGCTTTGATTTTGTTTTTGCCAATGTGTGTATGTCTATTTGGACACAATTAAGGGAGCCTAAGTAAGGGGTCAGGAGGCTTGATTCTAACCTGCACCCATGTCCCTGGAGTGAAAAACTGATTTGAATGTGGCCATTTAAATGAAGTTAGCTCTGCTAAACATTCCCCAACTTGAGCTAATTGCCTTGGTAGCACAAATTTGGCCGACTGATCTCTGTAATTTCAAATGACTGTGTTTAGATATCAGATTCAATTTACTTGGAGTTTATATGATTGGGAGGGAGGGTGCAACATAACTAATTTATTAACAAGGGAAATAAATTAGCCAGACTGTAGCTGTTTCATTTTGTGCCAAATTCTGAACAAAAGGAGCATAATCTTAATAGATTTTAGAAGATTAAATTTTCAGGATTAAAATCAGGGCCCTTTTTCACAAAGGATAGAGGAAATGGGGAATTGAACGTCACTGGCCAAGCAATAATTGCCAATCCTTAATTGCCCTGGAGATAATGAAATGATATTGTTTGTTAGTAAATTAATTTCAGACTACCAGTAGTTAACATCTGCATGGGGTTTTCATGCCAACAACAACCATTTGCTTTTATGTTCTGCCACTAACATTGTAAAACATTCCCAAGTATTGTACAAGGTGTTATCAAATAAAATAAAGCTTTGAGCCACAACAGGTGATATTAGGACAGATGACCAAATGTTCAGTAAAATATTTTTGTTTTTAAGAGGCTTCTTAGACAAAGAGAGAGGGGTTGAGAGATAAGAAGATCGAAGGAGGGAAATTCCAGAGCTTGGGATCCAAGTAGCTGAAGACATGGCCACTAATGTTGGAGTGAAGGTTGGGATATTTACAAGATCAGAATTTGAGGAGTGCAGAGATCTCAGAACTGGAGAATTTTATATAAGTTAACCATTACAGCGAGAATGAAACTAGAGTTTTGAGAAGACACACAAATTTTTGAGTTTATTTCCATTTGAGCAGAAAAAATCTAAAAAATTATACAATGACGGTTTTGAAAACTGTTGAAGAACTTTGATTGCAATAGAGAATTACTTCCTACATTTGGGACATCAGTGATTGGACATTGGATTCCCCTAACAAAGTGTCAATACAGACACATTGGGCCAATGGTTCCTTTCTGTGTTGTGAATGTCTATGGTTCGTAAAGAATAATGAGTTTAGCTGACTGTTTGTTTGATTTTATGATCCTCACGGAACTGAATGGAATGCAGTGAAAATGACAATTTAGTTGGCAATACACTGAACCAATTCGCAAAGTAGAGAGGTGAAGAACTGGTCCAAGTTTAAATTCTTAGTTTTCTGTCTAAATTTATTACAAATCAGTTTGTCACACACTGGCTAGTATAGTAATATTAGTCTGTTAGCAGATTTTTTGTTTCTGTTCATTTGTGGGAGGTGGACATCACTGCCTGTCCCTAATTGCCCTTGAGAAGATGATGGTGAGCTACTTTCTTGAGCCGCTGCAGTCCTCCTGCTGTGGGTTAACTCACAATGCTATTAGGGAGGGAATTCCAGGATTTTGACCCAGCAATAGTGAAGGAACGGTGATATATTACCAAGTCAGGATGGTGAGTGACTTGAATGGGAACTTGGAGGTGGTGGTGTTCCCGTAAGTCTGATGCCCTTGTCCTTCTAGATGGAAGCGGTCGTGGGTTTGAAAGGTACTGTCTGAGCATCTTTGGTGAATTTCTGCAGTGCATCCTGTAGATAGTACACACTGCTGCTACTGAGCAGCTGTGGTGGAGGGAGTGGATACTTGTGGATGTAGTGCCAATCAGGCAGACTGCTTTGCTTTGTGCTGGACGGTGTCAAGCTTCTTGAGTATGCTGGGCCTGAACTCATCCAGGCAAGTGGGGAGTATTCCATCACGCTCCTGACTTGTGCCTTGTAGATGGTGGATAGACTTTTAGGAGTCAGGAGGTGAGTTACATGCTGCAGTATTCCTAGCTTCTGGCCTGTTCTTGTAGCCACAGTGTTAATGTGGTGAGTCCAGTTGAGTTTCTTGTCAATGGTAGCCCCCAGGATGTTGAAGTGAGGGAATTCAGTGATGGTAACACCATTGAATGTCAAGGCACACTAGTTAGATTGTCTCTCATTGGTGATGGTTATAACCTGGCATTTGTATGGCACGAATGCCATTTGCCACTTGTCAGCCCAGAGCTGGATATTGTCCAGATCTTGTTACATAATTAAAGTGATGTATATAATTTTCAGTTCAAAAGAATAAGTAGGAAATGAATTCATCATTCTTGGAACATGTCTTGAGTTCATTTCCTGTCTGCACCTAAAGTAATCTAGCATTCTTTGTTTATGATTGGCCTTATCTCAGCACAGTGTTTACCAGTTCATCTTTCATGTACTATACTTGGAAGCGGGAGAGAGTAAGTTCAGTAAGGATTGCTTAACTCCTTGTCCTGAAGATGTCCCAAAATATTTTACCGTCATTGAAATACTTGTTGTCATTGTTGTAATGTAGGAAATATAGAAACACATTTGCACATAGAATGCTCCCACAAACGTCAATGTACCAATTGCTTGGTAATTGTTTTTACTGATGCTGATGAAGGACCTAACATCTATCAGGACTTATCAGTATGCGGGATCTTTAGTATCAACCTGCGAGCGAAGACGGATTGTGGTTTACTGTCTCTAACAGTACAATCCTCCCTCAAGTACTGCATTAGTGGGTGTGTGTTAGCCTACATTATACTCTCATATTCTTGCTGTGGGACCTAAACCACAACCTTTTTGGTTTGGAATACCAGGCTTCTGGGAACTCCCGTGCTTGTCTTTGCTTTGGTTGTCCCAGGATCTTGGTGTTGTCCCAATCGTGGTACTCCATGAAGAAAGCCATCAACAAACACAGAACTCGACCCCATAAACGCTCCATTGTGAAGGGAAACTGGAAGTGAGGTAATCCAGCTCAATGGCCTCCAGAGTTTAAGTACCTGGCGGGAAAACACAACGGCACTTCATTGGAGGCTGCACTGATGGTGTTACGCCGCAGGATAATAAAATGTTTGCGGAGCAACGAATCAGCTCGGTGAGCCAACCAACCTCAACATCCACAACCCGAGCTACAAATCTACTCTAAAACCTATCCTGAGCCCTTGAAAGGGTCTACAAAATGGCAAAACAAATTAGATGAAACAAATAACTTTGTGCAATTATTGTTGTCCTTTGCACCATTATGGTGACTATTCTGACCATGGAAAAATTGCACAGTTCAATTAGATGAATTGCTCTTCCATCTTCGCTTCAGCAAATGCAGAGCGTGTTGGGCTATCAGAGATAGAGAAAAGCTCTTTTGGACCATTTTGGAGAATCCATGAATCTAGTGCTGGAAGTATTAACCTTGACCACAATTGGCATCTAGGTCAGGGAAACTGGAGTGTTGAGGATTTGTCTGTAATAATTATTAACTTGTACATCGTTTATCCACTGTTATTGAAGAATGACAACACTATTCACTTGGTGCAGTGTGGAAAGATCGGCATGTTTAAAAAAGTTAATTTTTATTGTTAAATGTTTGATTAAATACTTAAATATGCTGAAAAATGATAAATTTATTTCAAGAAGTGATATCTGTCCATTTCATAATAATTTGTTGTCCAGCTCTTGTGTTAGCCATCAGAAAAGTATTTTGTGCTTCGTTATCATATTTAGGATACCCATTGATCTATGTGAGACATTCCATTGTTTTCCATCTTATGGAGATTTAAACACATTGAAGAAACAGCAACTAGCTGGACACGACTTTAAATTTAATAAAATGGCAAAAGGTGCTTCAAAGGAACAATTATCAACAAAATTTGAACAATGACCCATTTCAGGAGATAATACGTAGGTGACCAAAAGTATAGTCAGGGAGGTAAGTTTTAAGAAGTATTTTAAAGAAGGCCAGGGAGCTAGAACTTTTATAGGATACCAAGGCCTGACTTCATGATCATCAATGGTAATGAAAAATAAGTTGTAAAATGCAGCTTAATACATGTATTAAAATCGAGGACAGTGGGACATCACATGGGTATGTTATGTGTACATCTCCTGATATTGATTGTAATATATCTTGGCTTCACTGCTTTTAAACCTATAATTGTAATCAAGTGCTTGGATTGAGACTTGAAACCATGACCTTCTGACTGAAAATCAGGAGAAGAACCAACTAAGTGAAACTGACATTCACAAAGTGGAATCACACTGCTGGGTTGAAATCTCTTTGCTCAATATTAGTAGCAAATGGTTTATGATGTCTGGAGTAAATTCCTCTATCAGTTATTTCAAAGAAGGTACTGGCCCATTCTGGTTCATGACCCAGTTAGAATATCAGAAGGATTTCCCTTGAAGACCTTGTCACATTAATTTGCAATTTCCTACTGCATCATTTTTAAACCCAGAACTTGACTCTGCATTTTTAAATAAACTGTTTGGAAATAAGCTTGTTGAGAGAGCATTACCATTACTAAGTAATTCTGTCTTCTATCAGTGGAGCAATCCACAGTAGAGAAGCTAAATAGCATTCCTATCAATTCATTGGATGTTTCAAATAACTATTTCCAGAATTTTCTGGTTTTAACAGGTCTTGCAGTATCTGAAGAGAGGGAGAGAAATAGAGTTTGGATATTTTCCAATCAATCAGTTTGGAGCTATTATTAGGCTCCTCTAGATTACGTGGGACTTGAACTTGGGCGTTCTGATCCAGAGGCAGGGACACTACTGCTGAACATCAAGCCCCTTTTTCAAATTTCACCATCTGGTGGGGTTTTTGCCCACCATCAAAACACTTCAAGTGCTTTTCATCTGTTGTTCACCATTACTAAAGCCGCTCGTGTTTCCAATGATTCAAATTACATGTAAAGCCTGGCAAGGGGGCAATCAGTATAGTGATTGTAATGGCGTCAGCCAGCTGGACATCATAGAATGAGTTCCCTGATTGGGGCTGTTAACCTAGTCTAATCAGGGAGCCCTGGCTGACAGATAAAGAGTGAGTGCAGAGACACAGACACTCTGGTACCTGACTTGGAATGAACGTCAAGGACTGTTCGTGTGTAAACAAAGGGTGACGATGATGGGATGCTGGCCTTATGGAATTATTTCTTCAGGAACAGAGTTTAATAGATGGACAGAATGCAGGTGATGAGTGCCTCACCTTACAGCTGGACAGCCCAATGAGGACCTGCACCATCACCTTTCAGGAAGACCTTTTGAATTAAGTGACAATTGGGTACTTAAGGTACTACAGTGGGCCTACCTGAGGATCACAGAGCATGGTAGTAAAATTCCTGCCCACTGAGTGCTGTTAGCCAATCAGAGCCCTCTGTTCTTCATTGCTTAGCAGAGCCCCTGGAGTGGTGGCTACTACCAGTCTGACAGCATCAGTGGAGAAAGAAACAGTTAATATTCTGATTCTAATATGACTCATCTTTAATCCTGAAGAAATGTCATTGGACTCCGAATTGCTAAGTCTACTTTTGTCTGGCCTCAAATACTGCCGGACTTGAGTTTCTCAAGCAAAATCTGCTTTCATCCAAGAATATTCTCGCAAACTTCAATAGATTTATCAGTGACTGTTCTATATCTATGCTCCCTAGTATTAGACACATTCCACGAGGGGAAGTGTCTTTTCTACATGTCTGCACCAAATTTGATTTTAAAGGTGACTGAGTTCACCCCTCATCTTTCTCTTTTTTTGGGAGGGAGAAGAACCCCAGCCTTTCCCAATAGGTATGCTTCTCATCTTGTAACTTCTCCGGTGCATCTATTTCCTATTGAGCCCAATTGCATTGATTTCCTACTGGTTAGTTGCATGCAGTAATTGCTCAATATTTTTAAATGAACAGAAATATTTGGCAAAAGTTACACTTTGTTCTGCCCAATCTATAGCGGGTCTACTTTCCACTGAAATGTCCCATCCTCTCTAACTTCCTTAAAATTCATTCTCACGATGTGACTATCAGTGGCAAGGCCAACATACAGGGCAGTCAAGGTGATGGCCTTGTGGTATTATCGCTGGACTGTCAATCTACAGACCCAGATAATGTTCTGGGGACCCAGGTTTGAATCCCGCCATGGTAGTTAGTAGAATTTGAATTCAATAAATATCTGGAATTAAGAGCCTAACGATGACCGTGAATCCATTGTCGATTGTTAGAAAAACCCATCTGGTTCACTAATGTCCTTTAAGGAAGGACATTTGACTACATGTAACTCCAGACCCACAGCAATGTGGTTGACTCTGAATTGCCCTCTGCGTAATTAGGAATGGGCAATAAATGTGGCCAAGCCAGCGATGCCCTCATCCCATGAATTAATTTTTAAAAATCCCTATTTGCCCTTAAGTTGGCGGTATTGAGCCACCATCTTGAGTTGCAGCATCCATGTAGTGTAGATACACGCAAAGTGCCATCAGAGAGGAAATTCATGGATTTTGTCCCAGTAACTATGAAGGATTGGCTCGGGTTGGTGTTTGTCTTGGAGGTGACCTTGGAGGTGATGGTCTTTCCACGTGCCTGCTGCTCTTGTCCTTATTGGCGGAGGTCATGGATTTGGGTGCATGCTGGAATCAATGCTTGCACAGTTTCAAGACCTCTATTTCCATATCTGTACTTGCAGCACTTTAAAACACTATTGAGCTTAAAAGCCCTTAATTAGGAATGTGGAGATAGGGTGTTGATCTCAGTATGTAGATATGTACATTCCTTATTATCACAGCTTATGTCAACAACATTCTATGCAGGGTGAATGATTTATGAAATGGCATGCTTCACCCAGCCATGGAAAGTGCAGGAGCTTAAAATTGAATTGCTCTAAATTGCATTGTTTTTAGCAATCATGATTATGAGTTGCAACCTCTAAAACAGAAAAATAGACACAGGAAAATACAGCTCTAGAAAGTGAGAGACTCAGGCAGTCCCAATGTGCTTTTGTGGATTCATCATCTTAATGTCTTAACTATCCAAATGAATTATTGAGGTTTGCTGGGAATCAGTGAGGTGAAGGCATTCACAGCTTTTGAGTTAGAGGGCCGCAGAGGAAACTTGCAATGAGTTGAGGTTGATGGGTCTGATCAGGCTGCATTTAATGCTGAATTATCAATAAAGGGGCAGGAAAGCACGATTCTCCCCATTCCAAAGGTTTATATTAGTAATATGGGCTACATAAATGACTTTCCTCTGTTTCTTCCCACTGAATATCTTTGTTTGAAGATTCGTTTCAGGCCAGTTATGTAGCTTAAACAATAACATTTATCTAACAAAGCATGGATAAAATAAATATTTGTAATCTGACAGAACTAAGAAAAAAATTTAAAATAAATAAATAGACGCTTCACAGTTTTCGTGAGTTCTGCTTTGCAGGTTGGTGTTATGATATATTCTTCACATAGGAACTACCTCTGTGAGTGCATGTTGGATGTAGAACTTCTAATTTTTTTAAAAGGCTACTGGTCCAAGACCACCCACTGCAGAGTCTAGCATATACAGTCTAGGCTGACACACCTATTGCAATAGTGAGGGAGTGTTGCACCATTGTATGTGCCATCTTTGAGGATGAGACATTAACAGGAGGCCTGCCTGCTCTACACAGAGCTGTTTCTTTTATTTTTGATATTTTGTTTCTGAGTTGTGATATTTTATTCTGGAGCAGTAAAATATCCCAAGTCACTGTTTCCAAAGATAATCCAGGGAGTTCTCTCCAGTATCCTGAGCCAATAACTTTCTTCAACTGATTCCCAAAAGCAGATTTTATGGCCATTATCACATTGCTGTTTGTGGAACCTTGCCGTGTACACAAAACAGCTGCCAAATTTCTATTTATTTATTTGCAGGATAAGTTTGTTGTTGGCAAAGCGATTTATTGACTATCCTTAACTGATCTTGTAAAGGTGATCAGGTCAACAAATTGGACAATTCAGGTGGTATAGTTAAAAAGCAATCATATTGCAATGGTTTTGGAGTAACATGTAGGCTAGACTGGATAATGAGGAACAGATTTGCTTCCCCTGAAGAACATTAAATGAGCCAGATAGGATTTTCAGATAAGCTGGTAACTCAGTGGTTACTATTAGTAAGATTTAGTTTTTTTTAAAACTGAAGATTTATTTACTAACTGAATTTAAATTCTCTAATTACCATAGGGTGATTTGAACCCATGTCTGTGGATTATTTGTCTAGGTTGATGGATTACTAGTTTAGGTGATATAACCATTATGATATTGTGCGTATTGCTTTACAATATCACAACAGTGACTATACTTCATTGACTGTGTTACATTCTCAGCATAATAGAATAAAGGCTAAATGGCGTATTCCTGTTCATCTTTACTCCAACCATTCATTGTGATGGTGAGTTACATATTCTCACCCTTCTCTGGGTAAAGAAGATTCTCCTGAATTCTCAACTAGATTTATTAGTGAAACTTTTATATTTATGACCCTAGTTCTCAATCTCGCCCTCAAGTAGTAATAATTTCTTCATGTCTACCCAATCAAACTTTATAATCTTGAAGCCGATATCAAGTTATCCCTTCGCTTTCTCTTTGCTAGAGAAAAAAGACCCAGTCCATTCATTTTCTCCTGATGATAACCTCTGAAATCTCTAATGTTTCAAATTTGAGTGCTTTTGACCAATGGGGCAGGTTTTAATTGATCTTTTTCCACAGTGAAATACTTGTGCATTTCCTGTTTGCCTGGGTTCGGTGGCTGATCAAACTTATTGAGGCATTTTTGCAGTTCTCTGCATCTGTCATGCTGTATTTGCACTTCACGCTCTTTATTTAAAGTCAAGACTGGGTGGCATGACCTTGTCAACTGAACGGTATAGACAAAAAGAAAGCCCACCAGAATAACCTGTGAGAGAGTAGCTACTTGTGTTATACATATGCACTGGTGCAAAAACAGTCTCTCTTCAGTCAGCAGGGAATGGCCTATTTAATGTTATCTGCCAGAATTTAACTGAGAAACAAACGTTGCCATTCTTCAGTGAGTCTGGTTGACAATATTTGGAGAGGATATTGGCCTGCCTGGTGTTGTCTGCAATTGAAGAACTGAATCACAATAATGGGAAAGAGAAAAGCTGTTTATGGCTCAGTGGTTTAACTGAAAAAAACAAATGAGGTAAGCCCTCGATTATGTCAGATAGCAGTGGATAGCACTTGGAGAAAATTGGGTTCTGTAGCCTTGAGTCAGCCAAGCGACAAGTCAGCTCTTGTTTGAACTGCAGGTTGCCCATCATACTTGACAGCAGTAATGCAGTTAGTTAATAAGAAATCTTACTCATCTGTGAGGCACCGGATTGTGCACTCAGGAGCGCTGGGGTCTGAATAAGTTCTCTCCAAAAACATTTTCCATGTGAAGGAATCCTGTTGTATTCCACTGTGCGGGATCTTTCAGACATTGTCTGCTTTATTGCACAGCCTGTATCACATTGTTTATGCTTAAGTCTTGCATGTGCATGTACTAGAGAAATACATGAATTATGCTTATTATTTACATTAATGATTATTGTTAGTTTCCACAATGTTTCAATCTCCTTTTTAATGCAGTTCTTGTTATCAGTGCATCAGCCCCTAATGCCGGCAGAATATCTGACCTCAAATTAAAGTAACATCCAATCATAACTCTTCCCCCAGCATGGAATTCTATCTGGGTAAGAGACAAGGTGATGTCTTGAGCGGGACAAATAAGGCAAGGAAATACATGGTGAATGGTAGGACCCTGGGATGCCCTTGGTGTCCCTCAGTCCTTTAAAGTGGCAAACAGCTAGACAAAGGGGCTAAGAAGGCATATGGTATGCTTTTCATTATTAGCCGAAGTATAGAGTTTAAGAGCAGGGAGGTTACACTGGAGCTATATAAAATTTGGTTATGCCACAGCTAAGGTAATGTTTGCAGTTCCAGAATCTACATTTACAGGAGGGATGTGACAGCACTGGAGAGTACGCACTGGAGATTTAGAAGGATGTTGACTGAATTGAAAAGTTTTAATGAAGAAGACAGATATAATAGACTGATATTGTTTTCCTTGGAGAAGAGTAAACTGGGTAGTTGTGGGGTGTGGCAATGACTGCGATATATAAAATTGTGCGGGGCATATATAGGGTAGACAGAAAGGAACTCTTTCCCCTTGGTGAAGAGCTCAATAACTAGGGTGCACAGGTTTCAGGTAAGGGTCAAAGGTTTAGAGATGTGAGGATTTTCTTTTCACCCAGAAGGTGTTGGTAATCTGGAAATCACTGCTTGTAAGGATGGTAGAGGAAGATACCCTCAAAATATTTAAGCAGTATTTAGATATAGACTTGTGATGCCAAGGCATTCAAGGCTATGGGCCAAGCACAGGAAAATAGGATTACAATAGTTTGGTGGTTGGTTTTTGTCAGGGACAGACACAATGGTGCTGAAGGGTCTTTTTCTGTGACTTTAAACCCGCTGTCTACCACTGAAGGAGAAGAGTGTGTCAACCAAGAGATCAGATCAAATTTGACAATAATATCAACGTGCTGGAATTCCTTTCCTCCCCACAACCCTCACTCCCTGCACATCCCCAGAGCTGACTGCCAGAAGACTGTTCCCGTGAGACGTTGGCTGCTGCCCCTTACCACCAAAATTCTTCTATTGCTGCCAGCTGTCCTTCCTCAGACAGAGCCAGCTAGCAAAGTTGGCAAGTGTTACACAAGTCCATATCTGGGAGGTTTTATTTCAATGTGGTCATATCTGGTGCAAGATTCAATCCACTCATATTGCCTGTGCCTACAGTCATTAATTCCCTTGATTTAAAATTCCCACGTGTTTTCAAATATCTTCACGCTCCCACCTGTCCCTGTCTCTGTGATCTCCTTCAGACCTACGATCCTCCAAGATATCAGTGCTGTTCCAATTCTGGGTTTGTGAGCACCTCGGATTTTTATCACTCCAACGTTGGCAGCTTGCTTTCATAGGCTTGACTCCTGAACTCTGTAATTTCCTCGCTGCTGCTCTACCTCTCTAGCCTTTTTAAAGATGCTCCTTGAAAATGCCATCAACAAGACTAACAAATTTCTTCAGCGGTTCTGCTGAAGTTTTGCTTGTGAAGTGCATTGGAGTATTTCACACTCAGTGTATCCAATAAATGCAAAGAAATGTTGCTGATAAGTGGCCTAGCCTTAACTGGCCCAGAGAGATTAATGAAAGGATCGAAAGGTAAGAAGAATGTTTTTTATACAGTGTTGTTAGGATGCAGAAACAATACTGGCAACAAAATTCAGAATAGCTTTTAAAAGAAGAATGGATAAATGGTAAAACAAAAAGAAAAAAATATAAAGGAAAATAGAACAGAGACAATGTGAACAGTACAAGTAGAAAGGGATGGAAGACCTCCTGCATCATTATGATAATCTGCAATGTGTTTGGATTATATTTCAGATCAAAGTGATAGAGATAATTCAGATTGTCAATCCCAGGGATATCCAGGAGTATTCAGTGGTGTTTAAATTTTTTTGAGGAGGTACTAAGGGAGTCAAGGCATGTATGGATAAGTGGGAAGGTGCAGAAAAGGTGGATGATCAGTGGATCTGTTTGAATGATACACAGTTCCATAACGCCTGTTTGGTCTTCTGTTTTGAAAATGAGTCTCGTTCTAATAATTAGCAGGGAAGCCAAAACCCAGGGAGCATGGATTTAGAATAATTGGTAGAAAGATTGGTGGGGATTAATTGTTGGAGGAGTTGTCTTCAGGCTGAATGTACCCAAGTACTGAATGATGTGGGCCATGAGGAGAACGTTGGGAAAATTGTGTGAGATAGCTATCGAGAAGCTTCTCGATGTCAAGAGCAAGGAATTGCATTTTCTAATCAAGTTTTGAATGGTGAGATGAGATTGTCGCATAGTAAGTGAAAATAGGCCCATTTGCATGTATTAATAAGAATCAGCATCTCATAATCATCTAATTTCACCACAATTATTTACAGTTTCTCATTCTCCCACCCATTGGATAGAAACTAGCAATTCCCAGTATGACCATCAGAGCGGTTACCTGGTGAAACCAGCTTACCCCTCGCTCCTCTAATCTTTCAACCTGGGCACCAGGAACGAAAATCCCTGGATACACTCCTTGAGCATTAACCCTATGTGACTCCTGTCCATAGAATTGGCATCTGACACATATCGGTCTCGTTGCATCACCATGACATATCTGAAATCCACTTCCAGTACAGTTCTGTATTTCAATGCTGCACTTTGGAGATTAGCAGTACTTTTCACTGAAATGCTACTGCAAAGCCAGTTGCAGTTGGGCAGGGGTAGACACCCTCCTCGGGCTTGGGCCAGGATGCTTCTCTGGGCTCCTTGCTCGCCGTCTTAGCTGTCACTTACTTTGTGCCTGCATGGGTGCTCACAGCATCCCTACCTTGCCATGCTTTTTGTGCCTTGACCCATCAGCCAGAGCTTCACAGTCTCATGGCTTAGCTGCCTTGCTGTTTAACTCAGACTCAAAGCCAGGCAGCTTTTCATGTTAGCCAGAAGCCACATATCAAGGGGGTGCACATGTTGCTGTACATCACCATACTACATCATACTACTCCTGCACCATGTGCCAGCTGTGTACGCTCGAAACACACTCTATGTGCTTCAATCAATGGCTATGTATAAAAGTCTAAGAGGACCTATCCTCCGTCAAGTTAAGGGAGATACCCTCCATTCAGGTGGTCCAAGCACAGGAAATCGAGGACCTTGTCTGATCTGAGCCCAGAAGCTTGGGGACGGTCAGTTGGCTGCTTGTACTGGTTAGGGTCAGGGATTCCTTTCTTCTCCAGTTTAGAGATTGGGTCATGGTAAGCCCTGTGTGCCCAATGCAACAACTCCGGAGAGTTGTAGGTAGTCAGCTGGGGAGCTGCGCAGATAGCAGCCAGGGATCTGGTCAGTATCATCAAGGCTGTTCTTCCATGTAGTCGAGGAAGTGAGTCTCAATTAATCCTGGTGACAAGTGTAAGGAGTGGGGAAATGGGGAGGACTATTTAATAGAAGTCAGGGAGATATCACTGTTGTGGGAGGGAAGCTGGGAACCTCAAATCTGGTTGCCCTATGTACTGGAGATAAGTCTTCTCCTTGAAATGCTTCAGTCTGTGTGGTATTTTTGTTTCTGTTTGCTTCCTGAGGTGCTACAGAGGATGTTTTCAAGTCAACCATGCTGTTGGATGACTGAACTCACATATAGTGGATTCACTAAAGGCAAAACACAAGGTTTCCAACAGCTTCTTGAGAAGTGAAATAATTGAAACATAAACCTATCTGTCAGTGTAGCTGCTCAACAAAAATGTTTGTCCTGGCTGAGGAATCACACTTACTTGAATGAGGGGTTGTCTACACAGGACTAATATGAAGAGCAATTCCTTCACTTTTAGGATTGTGAATCTTTGGAATTCTCTGCCCAAAAGAGCTGAACGTCTCAGTCGTCCAGTGCATATAATTGATTTTTGAGCACTAAGGTAAGAGAATATGGGGATATTATTAGAAGATGATGTGGAGGTAGAAGACCAGCCACAGTTTCATTGAATGGGAGAAGAATGTTAGATTTTTTTTTCTCTAATCAGCCTGCTGAGAGATGTTATTACGCATCTCTGGAGCAGGTGGGACTTGAATCTAAGCCCTCCTGGCTCAGAGGTAGGGTCACTACCACTGCATTAGAATAGCCCCTTTGAAGGGTTAAAAAATACCTTGGAGAATTCCAAGGACATTTCCACAACTGTACTTATTTATTAATATGCAGATTGTTCTGATTTCCATTTAAATTCTTTATTTCTTGTGACTGTGATTTGCCTTAGAGCTTATTGCGTTGGATTTCCACATGACAGATTTTAAAATGATTATAATACACTTCCTATACAGCTGAACTTACTATCAGAATCAACTTAGTGCCTGTCATGACCTCAAGATGTCCAAGAACACTTTACAGCAAATTATATACTGTTGATGTCTTGCAGCTGTTGTCATGTAGGAAATATGGCACTTAGTTTTTGCACAGGAAGCTCCAAAAACAACAGTAGATTAACGACCAGCCTGTTTTACTGATTTTAATTGAGGGCTAAATATTGGTCTGAGGTTGTGAAAAATGCAATACGAGTACAAGAGTTTGTTTCAATGATGTTTCATATCATCATCATCATCATCATCATCATCATCATTTGTTGGAAGAATTAACAGCTACTTTTCAAGTGTAGTTTTGTCATTACGTAAGCAAATGGCAACTGTTTGGTGTGAACTGTATGAGCTTGTCATATACAAATGTGTGGAATGCCTGGAAAATCTAGTTCTATGCTAATGAATAAGTAATGAATGTTGACCAGGATGCTGGGAGAACTCCTTGTACTTCTTTGAAGGTTGCCTGGATCTCCTGCACTTGGTGAAAGAGGACTACAATTTTAACAGTCCATCCAAAAGATTGCATTACTGATAATGCTGCACCTCTCATTACTGCAATCAAATGTCAACCTAGATTAACAGCTTAAATGTACTGAAGCCCATCAGCCTTCAAGAAAAGACTGTCTTCAATCCAATGTGCTGGCATTTACTATACGTCTGGCTTTTTGAATCTTTAGTCAGGCATCTCACTGCTTCACATATCTAACCTGTTGGTTAGGTGTCTAGTCCTTGGATTTAATGAATGCTGGGATTTTTATTTTGTGGGCTCATCACTCTTAGCACCAAATTTATGCATGGCCCATGAGCTATTGTATCCACCTGAAGAGCCCATGCAGACGAAAACACTTCAGGACTCATCATGTATGTCTTGTAAGAAAGGACACAATGTCGAGAGAGAATAATGTGTATTTCTATAACCCCTTAGGATACCCCAAAACACTTTGTAATGTAGAACATGTGGTAGCTAATTTGTGCGCAGCAAATTGCAAAAACAGCAATGTAATAATGGCCAGATTTATTTTAGCAATGTGCATTGAGAGTTAAATATCGACCAAGGCACTTGGGGGATCTATCATACTCTTCTTTGAAATAGTGTAGTTGGATCGATTGCAACCACCTGAGAAGGCAGACAGGGCATCATTGTAACATCTCAGTAATATGGCATCTCTGAAAGTGCACTATTCTCTCAGAACTGGGGAAGGGGCAGGATAATAGAATACAAGGAGTGCCAAATATAGGGCAGATTTTCCTTTGTGGTTAACAGTCCTCTCCTCCCTGTCCCTGCACAGTTGGCAATGATCTCTTCCATGAATGGATCTTCAGAAACCTTCTGCTCCTCCCTGAACTTAAGTAAAATTTTGAGATTGTAGAGCAACCATTTAGCTTCCAAGTTGGAGGGGGGTTTAATTTACATTGGCCCATCTAATAAACCATTGGTTTGTTTTTTTTTGAGCAAGCAGATGTTCCAAATGCAATAAGCCAAACATCTGCTCCTGCTTTGCTTCCCAAGTGCCAGAACAAAATCCAATGGAACTGTAAAAAGATCCGCAGTGACATTCAATTTTAAATAGTTAGGATGAATCTACTGCCCTTTACTAAACTTGCTGTTTGAGAATACACGCACACACTCAACAGCTGACCGCAGCAGAAACTTTAAAGTATGGTTTTCATAATGCAATCAAGTTGTTTTTACATCAACACAAATGACATTTAAATAAGTGAAGCGCCAAGACCCTCTTTAATGAAGTTAAGTATTTCCACTGACTAAGAAAGTTTGTCCAGATTGTATGGACAGCGAAAGATTCTCTGATCCAGCCAGCCTGATCCGTGAAGCTGAGAGAGCCCATGTTTGCATGCCTGTCCTCCCAACCCCCCCAAAACCCTCGTGTGATGTGCTGGGAGCGATATAAAACTTGGATTTGAACAAAGACAATTTAAGTCAGAAACAAATTTAGAACTGTTAATGTGTAAAGTCTTGTACATTAGAAATTCCACTTTTCAAAAAACGTCTGTGTTAAAGAATTAGTTTATGGGCAGTGACGCACGAACACTAGCTCTAACTTCAATGCAGGCAAGGCTGGTTTTCCAGTTCAGACTCATTGTTTTAAAACAATGGATGTGAAATTCAATGGTATAATTCTCAAGGTACTAAACAGACTTACCTCCATTCTTTGAGGCAGGGACTGATGCAATGTGCTACCTGCATAGCCTGGGCAGCACTCATCATTGAAATGCTAATGTAGAAGCATAGACCAAAATTAGGCAATGTAGATCCCAATGATAGCCACAGTGTTCAGTAACAAAAAATAAGCATGAAACAACAAGATATACGTTCTGAGGAAGGGTCAACAGACCCAAAACACTAACTCTGTTTTCTCCTCCACAGATGCTGCCAGACCTGCTGAGCTTTTCCAGCAACTTTGATTTTGTTCCTGATTTACAGCATCCGCAGTTCTTTTGGTTTTTAACAAGATATACCAAGTGCTTTTTGAAGTTGCAGGCACCTAGTTTGCAGGGAAATAGCCTTGGAAAGCAGAGCAAAATGTTTTTCAAGTGTTTTAATAGATTTTCTGAGGACTATTTTATGCGTCTTCACATGGATAATGTAGGAATGGGTCATGTGTGCACATAACAGGTTGTTATGTTGTAACAGGTAGAGAGCAGCAGTGTCAGCACCTCTGAGACTGCAGCACAACAGGATGATGGAGCAGAGGCTGTGGGAAAAGCAAACTCCATTCTTCCTCCTCTCCACCTATCCTCTCCTCTATCCATCTTCTATCTGCCTCCCCCTGTCTCCCTATTTATTTCAGAACCCTCTTCCCCTCCCCCATTTCTGATGAAGGGTCTAGGCCCAAAACGTCAAGCTTTCCTGCCCCTATGATGCTGCTTGGCCTGCTGTGTTCATCCAGCTCCATACCTTGTTATCTCGGATTCTCCAGCATCTGCAGTACCTATTATCTCCATTCTTTCTCCGCCCTCCAACAACTCGTAGATGGATTCCTTCATACTTCATAAAGTGAGAGGTAGCAAGTCTGCCAATGCAGTCAGTAACTCCATGTTCATGTTTGATTACAACCGAGTTGGAGTATGTGAGCTGGCTCCCTTCAGTTTGACTTTTCTGGTTGTTTTAAGTTCTTTTTAGCACAAGGCTATACCTTTTGTTGCAATTTGCAATTTTCTGTGTGTTAGTCTACACAACACATACCATAGTGATTGGGGCTGCTAATGGCACAGATGTCACGAAGTTTATTTACAACACTAACTATTTATATGGTTACAGTATCACTAGTCTGAGTTCTGAATACTGATGTATACAGCAGTTATTGTACATTATACACACATAGCAGACTGACTGAACACACTGTACTGACTTCATGTCACACAGAGAGTGACTGACTGAAAATGAGGCAGGTATCTCCACACCAGAATGTCACATGTTGTGATGGCACATAATTGTTTTAAAAGTACAGTGCCTGTCTGGCCTGGAAGCTGTGCCATAATATAACAACTGTTTCTCTAATAAGATACAAAGTCAAGCGTACGATCTTCATGCAATCATTTGGGTGTGCGCACATACGCACACATGCATCCACCTACCTACACGCACTCACCTCCATACACAACCTAAAGGGGATGATGTCCAGTACAAAGGAAGGTAAAATAATGTACAGTTAATAACAACCTGTGGTTGTTTTTGAGACATGAGGTTTTAACATGAAGCCAGTGTCTGCTAACCGGTTTCCTGGATGCAGTCAGCAGTTGAGAATGTTGCAATTATTATTGCAGTTCTCAGCTTCCTGATGTTTTGGTTGGTTTCTTGGATGTTTCTTCTCCATTGATGTTTCCATTGAAACTGAACTAATTCGTTTTAGACAAAGAAGAGTAACAGCAATAGCTTCCTTTTCAGTGATCTTTCAAAAACCCTCTGAACCTCACTTGAAATATTGGTTCCCGTGTGTATTATTGAGGCACTTTTTAGTTGGTCTGCCTGTGATTACAATGTGACTATGAATAGTGTCTGGAGGCAGTATTGCCAACTCTGATTGAACAATAGGATGCATTTCTGAAAGTGTTATTATGTGATGTTCAACTGCAACGCCCTCCACACTTCTGCCATTAGTTGTATGGTATATCGAGTTTATGGCTCATTTGTAGAGTGAAAAAATTGGTTCTTGACTCTCTGTCACACAAGATTACCTGCCTAACCTTGCCCCATCATGTTCAACTCTTTGGCTACTAAATGTCAAAAAACTTGCAAAACAAGTTATTTTTAAGACAACAAGCATGGGGCTGGATGAACACAGCAGGTCAAGCAGCATCATAGGAGCAGGAAAACTTGACGTTTCGGGCCTAAACCTGAAGGGTTTAGGC
>JAHRHZ010000062.1:20665972-20706130 GCA_024137785.1 Ginglymostoma cirratum
TCTCGGATTCTCCAGCATCTGCAGTACCTTTTATCTCTGATATTATTTTTAAGACATACCAGTTTTTAAACCATTTTCATGGGTGTTTGTTTTTGTTCTGATGTGAATCCTCACCAGAGCTAATCAGGCATAAGAGCCTTCTTTAGATTCTCTGGTAGTGAGCGATAGGATCTGCTTAGTCTAATCTGATAGTAAAAAGCCACTTGGTTAACAACTAAGAAGAGATTCTCCTCCTAAACAAGAGGTTGTCTGTTGCTCGCAATGATTGACATTGTTACTGAAACCATGAGGGAGACCTCAACATTAGGTCTTGCTGCTTCAAAGTACAAAGCTATTCCCCTGCCTGTGTACAGATGATGTGGCCGTATTGGGTGGAGCTTAATGCACTTCTCAGCATTAAGCCTATCAGGCCCTTGCAACTTAAAATAAGTTTTTATCAACGTCTTTAACAGTAATCTTTTTATTCCTGTAGATTTCAAGCCAATCCCTGGAGGGTTGGCAACCCTACATGGTGGGCGTTGAAAGAAAACAGCAAATGTCTGGCTGCAGAAAGGAAATTCACTTTAATTTCTTTTGGATGACTCAAGATTACAACTCATATGATTGACTAAACTGTGATCAATCAGCAGCACTCTCAGTAGGTTGGGGATTCAAGTTCCAGATCTACACTCATCCTTCAGTGCAGTACTGCAGTTATGCTACACTGTAGGAGATACCACCTTTCAGATGATACATCATTCATGCTGTTTGCCCACTGAGGTGGACACAAAATAATTCATGACACTATTTCAAAGAACACCAGGAAATTTCACCTTGGTATCCTGGCCAATATTTATCTGTAATCAACAACAGTAATACGGATTATCAGATATTTTATTACTTTGCTGTCTGTGGGAACTTGCTGTACAGAAGATTGGCTGCTGTACCTCTTACATAACAAAAATTACATGCCAAAATATTTCATTGGCTGAAGAGAACTTTGAGATGTCTTGGGGCTATGAAAGATGCTATACAAATCCATGTGGGGAGTGTTGTCGAACAGAGAGACCCAGGGGTTCAGGTACATAGTTCCTTGAAAGTGTCATCGCAGGTACATAGGGTGGTGAAAAAGACATTTGGCATGCTTATCTTCATTGGTCAGTTAGTAGGATTTAGGACATCACGTTATAGCTGTACGGGACATTGGTGAGGCTACTTTTGGAATACTGCATAGAGTTTTGGTTGCCCTGCAAAGGAAAGATGTTAGTAAATTGGAAAGGGTGCTGAAAAGATTTACAAGGATATTAACCAGGACTGGAGGGCTTGAGTTATAAGGCGAGGCTGGATAGGCTGGGACTTTTACCCCCTAGAGTGTAGGAGGCTGAGGGGTGATTTTAAAGAGGTTTATAAATTCATGACAAGCATAGATAAGGTGAATGGCAAAGGACTTTTTCCCAGTGTAGGCAAGTTCAAAACTAGAGGGCATAAGTTTAAGGTGAGAGGAGAAAGATTTTAAAGGGATCTTTAAAGGGCAATCTTTTCACACAGGGTGGTGCATATATGGAATGAACTACCAGAGGAAGTAGTAGGTGCAGGTAAGTCTTAATAGTGTACCTGTCCAAATGTCTTTTATATCTTGTAAAAGGTTTGGAGGGAAATGTGCCAAATGCAGCAAATGGTACTTGTTTAGTTAGGGAAACCTGATCGGCATGGATGAGTTGGATGGAAGGGTCTGTTTCAGTGCTGTATGATTCTATTAGGCTTGCTTTTTGTATTTCAATGATTGTGACAGTTTCCTTTAGATATGCATGTGGACAGGAAGTTGGAATGCAACCAAGAATAATGGAAATATGTTACTTCTGAACTGCGGCAGAAAGTAATACAAATGTTTCATCACAGCAACAAACACCTAGCATGGCAGTTGGCTGTCAAAATAAGAAGGATTTCGTTTATTCTGAATCTGTCTTTTAGCCATCAGGAGATAAGAAAGTATTCCTCTGGCTGTTATTATAACTCAGACCTGAATTGATTTATTTTAGTGTTGTTTGTGCAAAATTACAGGCAGTAATTTCCGGGTCATGTCACAATATTTGTCATTCTTCGGATAAGCCCAGATGACCATGTTTGGCGGAGATGGCTTAAATCGTAGCTGGTGTGCTTTGCAGTCTAGGGATTGACAACAATTCTGCTCTACCGGCCATGCATACTGTCATGTGATGCAGCTGGATCGAATCTAGGGGAAGTCTTATTCTAAAGAAGAGTAATACTGGCTTCAAAACATTTACTCTGTTTCTCTCTCCACAGATGCATCTGGACTTGCTGAGTTTCTTGAGCTCTTTCTGTTTTTATTTCAGATTTCCAGCATCTGCAAAAGTTGTTTTTTATTAGACTATTTATCCCAGTTGGTGTCTGTATTCCACATAAGCCCCCTCCCATTTCATTTTCCTCATTTAGTCTTTCAGCATGTCTTCATATCCTTTTTCTTCACATGTTCTCGACTAGTTTCTTTTGAGAACAAAGTACTCAGCTTTAACTGCTTGCTGTGGTTGCTATGGTTTTGGGATATGGGCACGATGGCTGGGCTGGCATTTATTATCCATCTATTATTGCCTTTGAGAGGATGGTGCATTCTTGAACTGCCATAGATAGACTCAATGTCTGTTAAGGAGGGAATTCCAGAATTTTGACCCAGCGAAAGTGAAGGAACTGTGATATATTTCTAACTCAGGATGGTGACTGGCTAGGAGGGGAATTTGCAGGTGGTGGCATTCCACTGTATTTGAATCCTTTGTCCTTTTAGATGGAAATGGTGTTGGGTTTGGAAGGCACTGTCGAAGGAGCATTGGTGAACTAGTGTAGTGTATCTTATAGATAGTGGCAGCAGTGTGAACTGAATGTTGATAGTGGAGGGCATGGATGTTTGTGGATGTCATGCCAATCAAGTGGGCTGCTTTGACCTGGATGATGTCAAGCTTCTTGAGTGTTGTTGGAGCTGCATACATCTAGGCAAATGAGGTGTATTCAGTCAGATTCCTGACTTGTGCCTTACAGAGGGTTGACAGGCTTTCGAGAGTAAGGAGGTGAGTTACTTGGTGCAGTATTCCTAGCCTCTGACCTGCTTTTGTGGCCATGCTGTTTATATAGCTAATCCAGTTCAACTCCTGCAGAATGTTAATAGTGGGAGATTCAGTGATGGGAGCACAATTGTATGTCATTGTTTAGGTGAAGAAGTTTCTCCCCATATTCTGATTTGATTTATTATTCCTTTTTTTGCATTCACAATTCCTTAATAACAACTTTCATGATCTCATGGCCTCTCAATGCTTTGCAGCTAATGCAGGTACTTTTCTTTGAAGCACCATTCTTGTTATAATGTCGGAAACATGTCATGTGTTTAATTAAAGCAATAAAAGTGATTGAGCAATTCCCTTACATTAATGCAAGGTACTAGATATCACTCCCTAAATTGTAAAAGAGTGCTTCAGTCAAAGTTTTAAATGACTTCAACATCACAATGTTTGAACAGCATTATTTTAATGGATATTAAGTCACTTCTATAATACAGGACTTCCAGCATTAAAGTTGGTAAAGTTCGGTAATGGGTATTTTGATAATGAACCACAGTGTATAGTATATGAACGTGTTCAGAGTAATTTAGTTTTGAAAATGGGTGATCATTTTGTCGAAGTAGATAATTAGCTCAAGATTATTCCGTACTCAAAAGGCATTAAAAGTATAAACACATTTTAACCACGGTGAGTTAATCTGAATTAATCTAAGTAACATTCCTTTAAATGTATATTTGGTTCCTCTTTTTATTGACTTGAAGCTGGGTTTTGTAGGTTCAAATTTCCAGTCATAATGTACTCTGCTAAGTCTCTTCTGCCATATCGTGTAAAGTCAAACTAAAAGCACTCCTTACATTACCTGATGGTGAGGCCTCTGGAATATTGCTTTACTGAGGTGGTATGCACCAGTGTGGGCTGCATTCATGAAATGCAAGCCCTAAATCATTTGCCTTCAACCAATCCACCCCTGACCTCCATACATTCTGACCTCCCATCTCTGCCTCCTCCAATCTCACCTCATTGATCGTAGCACTATTTACATCAATCATTTTCCCCTCCCCATAGACTTATGATACCCCTGCAGTTACCACCCTGGAACCTCTCAAATGCCATCATTTCTGCATGCGGTTAAGTATACTGCCCAGGGATTCAACCAAAATTGGGTCCATGGTAATGTATAACACTGATACATAAGGTGTATTTTTCCCTCCATCAACTGAGTATCACTGCTCTCTCTAGAACTACATACTCACTGTTTTAAGAAGCAGGGAACAGGCTCAACAGGAAAAGTTGGAATTCTAAGCCGGTATTTCTTTTAGCGAGAGAGCCCAACTACTAATCTGAGAACACTTGGCTGCACAGAGAAAGATTAATTCTAAAGCATTAGATGGGATGGAATCATCAGATTGGTTTGAGATAAAAACTGCATTGACTACACACCCGGAGGTTTTAGATTCTGAAAAATGCTCCTAAAATTATAGATCTCCTTGTGCAATATGTTTACCTCAGATAAACATAATCACTCACAGACATGGAGGAATTGAAGTTGAAATTCAATGTTTTCACTCCAGTGTTAATGTGTGTTTTAGTGTCATTCTCACCACCCTCCGAGATTTATGAAGCTCTTTTCTTCTCTCATGTTTGCTGAAGCTGTGGGGGTGGCAGGATGGGTTTTCCTTTCAGATCCTTTATTCGGTATAATAAATGGTCTTGTTGACTGGCCGTCCTTTTTGTTTCCTGCAGACACTGAGACGGAGGGAATAAATTCTCGCAGTCCCCAGTGGATGCAGCTCAAAACACATTCCTGCTAAATAGTGTAAAGCTATGCTGCCCTGTTTGAACATTTCCATTCAAGAACACAGCCGGGAAATGAGCAACAATTTGGAAGCATTCCTGTCCATACTTAAAGCAGTTGGACAATTGAGAGGCACACCATCACTGTTATAAATTGTAGTTTTTACCTCATTGTCATATCTAGGGTGGCTGTGCATAATCTTTCATGGATTTGTATGCTTGTTTCTGTTTCTTAAGTACGTACAGATCTGAGTTTTGTTCTTCACTTAGTGGCTTAAAATCTGCATCTACTCACAGGCATGATCTTTGTCCCCCGGGCCTTTCATCTCTGCCTTGCCTTATGTATCCTGAGGAGCACAGAGCAGGGACATTCTTAGTTTTCCTTTTTCATCGGTACTTGATCTTGGAGACTTTAGCCCTGAACTGACTGTCTCGTCTATGTTCAGGAGTGTCAGTGGTGTGGATTGTATGAAATCCATCTGCAGTCAAACACCATAGTAACGCAACAACACTGGTATTTGTATAGTGCCTTTAACATTATGAAAGATTCCAAGGCACTTCATAGAAGCTTTGTAAGTCAAGTATGACATCAAGCTATACAAGGTCAGTTAATCAGAAGTGATCGCAGAGGTAGGAACTGCAATAGACAGACATTACCTTTCTTTGAAGATGAGACTGTATCCAGTGAAATTGATTGCCAAACTATAAACTTATTCTGCCAAAAGGCATTGTAATTTCAAGGAACAGCTTTATTCCCAACATTCCATTTCCAATGTCCCAAAACAGCCTGAGCTAGCCAGAATTACTGTCAGTGATATTGGAAAGTAAAGAAGTTAATTATATGCAAATTGCACTCTTGTGGTGTGCTATTTTAATGGAGATGTTTTCAGCTTTTATACAAGTGGATTAATGCCAATAGAGTATCACATGCATATATTAAATGATCTGTTAATATCACCATCGGTACTTCCTGGCCTCCTAAATTGTCTTGATATTACTGAGGCAGGAGGTTAAAGTTGCTTTCTGTATGCATTGTTGAAAATTGTTTTTGTTTTAAGAAACGGAGTGAGAGACTGAAATTTCAATCAGTAATATACTTCATACTAAACCATCCTTAATGGGTAACAAGCCCGCTTCACCATTCAGTTGGATCCTCGTTGATTTATATCTTAACTCCATTTTCCCATTCTCTTTACCTTTAAACCCCTTGTTTGACAAAAAAAACAGCCATTCTCAGTGTTTGGTATTTTCAATTGTTCCCTGTCAGCTTTCTGAGGGAGACATTTCTGGATTCCCATTGCCCATTCTGTGAGTATGTATTTCTGACATCACCCCTGAAATGCTTAGCCAGTTATTCCATTTTGTTCTGAACTCCCACATGAGAGGAAATAGTTTCACTCTATCTTTCCTACCGAATGCTTTGATCATCTTAAACACTAACAATTAGATCACCCTTTAATCTTCTGGACCGTAAGGAATATAAGCCTAGTTTACACAACAGAAACATTTCCAATCAATAGGCCTGGGGCCTTGCAGACTTCTTCTTATGTTATCCTTTTATGAACTGGGAGGTCTCTGAAACAAACACTATATTTCACTCCGAAACACAAATAAATGTATCACAGAAAATTGATCTGCTATTCCCAGACAGACTGTAAGCCAGTAACTGTTGAGTTACTTGATTGCAACAGCTAAGTTGTTGATCTTTGAGTCAGTTGTGACGTATTGCTCATTTGGCAGAGGTTCAGGAAATTAGGAAGTAGACAGAAGACCTGCATTTCAAGATGGCTTAGCTGATCTTGCATATGTGACTATTACACTTTTCTATCAGCTACCCACCCTTGCCCATTCCCATCACCCATCAGCACTGATGGATTGCAATAATCGCAAATATCCTGCTCAATGAAATGATCTCTTTCCAATCTCAATGAGCTTACTGCTTGGTTGCTTGTTAGATCTGCAGTTGATGCACTAATTTAAAACATTTCCAACGATGGCTTTCTTCTTTTGAGAGAACAACCAAAAAGAAAGCAATTCTCTTTAGCAGCTATGAAAATGTTTAATGAAAGAAGGAAGAGCAGAGTTCAGCAAAGAAGGACAAAGAGCTGAATCTAACTATATTTTGACAAAAGTGTCATTTTTGTCAAGTCTCATGGAGGGTTTCTCATCACAGGGCCTAACAGCTATTCTTGTGCTATCCTTCCAAACTTTCCTCATTAACTACTGGCAGTGGGGGCAACAATACAAATACTGCCAGTCTGGACCTAGGTACGACTTGGGCCAGTGCAGTCTCAGGCATCTGGAGAAACACTCAGCAATGTAGAAAGGAGGTCAATAAGTTCCTTCACTCTAGCAGTAAGTGCGTCCACCTTCTCTCCTCTACCTTGCGCATGTTCTAGCTCTGTTCCTGATTCCACTTCCCACCAAATCTCATCCTCTACCACTCTCAGTATTGAAATCAACATCTTCCCCCACTCACTCTCTTACCAAATCCCAGCGCACTACTAACCCTTCATAGTCTCTGCACCTACTCACTCACTCGAGGTGGATCACTGCTCCTGCACCAGCTGTGCCAGCCAGTTTCACCTCCCTCAATCCCTCCCTTTCCCTCAGTCCAGGAGAAAATGATCGATAATATAGCAAGAAACAGTCAAGTCAAACGGGGAGAGTGCCCAACGTTTAGTTCCTCGCCCATTATGAGGAAAGGATCCTGACCCTGAGCACTCTGAGTGACTGCCTGAACATGCTAAATTTCCTAGACTGATTTTGGAGGTTGCTCTTGGCTTACTGTTCCAGGACCCTCTGACTGAAGGATGTGTGCCTTGACTGAGACTATTCTCCTTCAAATTTCATGCATGACCATTTGCTTGAAGTCCATGTAATGAATCTGCTGTGTCAACTGCTGGCACATGGTGTAGGTGTAACACTGACATAGCATGGTGTCATACTGCAACATGTGCACCCCTTGACTGATGGTTGCTGACAAACATGACCAACTGCCTGGCTTTGTGGCAAAACAGAAATACAGTGAGCGTGGTAGCTCCAGCTAAGGGGGAAAAGCACAAAAATATAAGGCTTGGCAAGGTAAGACAAGGCAGGAATGCTGTGAACATGCTAGTAAGTGCTAAGTGAGTGACCACTAACAGAGCAATTGCCTAGCCCTGAGATGTAGCCTTGTCTAGTCTGTGAGCTGGGTGCATGTTCCTGTACACACAGTGTCCTTGCTGCATTACTGCAATGATAGGTAATAGTGTACAACATTCAAGAGCTGACGTGCACTCTACATGAATTGGAGATATACCACAATGGTGCATAGAGGCTAGTACATGTCAGATGCCAATGTCGTGGAAGTGGGGTATGTGTAGCCACAGCCCACTGAGTGTGCTGTGAGGTGTTCACACCTAGTGTCCAGAATGGAGGTCTGGAGGGGTGAGCAGTAAATTGGAGTCACTGGTAACCTGTTCTGACTTTCATGTCAGGAATTCCCAGCATTTAGTTTTTATCTGGAATGCAGGAGAATAGGAATCTGAAAGATCGAGCAATAACAAGGGTGATGATGAGCAATTTTCCCCCCGTTAATGGGCTTCTCACCACTTACACAAGCAAGAACCTTGTCTCCAAGTCTGGAACTCTTGTTGGAAAATGCAATTCATTGCTCCTGTCGTCAATAAATTAGCTTGACCTTCACACAATGCTTCCACGTTTCTTACCATAGCCCATTCAGGGCCTGGGAAGATTGCACCCCAAGAAACTGACAAAGAAGTGAAAGTACAGTATGAAAGCAAACTAATCAGAAACACAAAAGTGGATTCTAAATGCTCCATTAGGTATGTGAAAAGGAAAGGTTTAATAACAACAATTGTGCTCTCACGACAGAAAGAGGCAGGAGAATTCATAATGGGGAATAAGGAAATGGCAAAGAAACTAAACAAATGCTTTGTTTCTGACTTCATGGAGGAAGATGAACCAAGCCTGTCAGAAATACCAGAAAACCAAAGGACTAGTGAGAATGAGAAACTGGAATAAATTAGTATTAATAAAAATGTACTGCTGGATAAATGAATGAGATTGATTGATTGTTGGTAAATCCCCTGGCCCTGATGATCTACATCCCAAACAGTTGTAAAAGGTGGCTGTAGAGCTAAAGGATGCATTGTTGACCACCTTACAAAATTCTGGAGTGGTCCTGTAAATTGGAAAGTAGCAAGTGTAACACTAATCTTTAAGAAAGACAGGAAAGAGAGAACTGGTAACTACAAAACTGTTAGCCTGACCTCAGCAGTAGGAAAAATATTCAAACGCATTGCAAAAGATGCAGTCAGTGACCACATACAAATTACTATTACGATTGGGTAGAATCCGCATAGATTTCTGAAAGGGGAATCTGATTTGGCAAGCCTGTTAGAGTTTTTTTGAGGATGCAAAAAGCAGAACAGATGAGAGGGTATCATTAGATGCATCTAGATTTTCAAAAGGCTTTCAATAAGGTTCCACAGAAGATATTCGTAAATAAAATTAGAGCACATGGAATTCAGTATAATGTACGGACATGGATTGAGAATTGATTAACAGACTGAAAACATGTTGTCAGGCTGTGACTATTGAATACGGCAAGAATCAATTCTTGAGGCTGCAGCTTTTCACAATTTGTAACAATGACTTGGATTTGGGAACCAAACACAATATTTCTAAGTTTGACGAATAACAAGTTGGGAATGTGAGTTATCTGAAGGATGCAAAGAGGCTTCAAGGATACTTAGATGGGCTAATTGAATAGGTTAGAACATGTTAAGATATAATGTGGAAAAATGTGAAGTCATCCACTTTCGTAGGAAAAACAAATGCAGAGGATTTCTTAAATGGTGAGAGGTTGAAGAGTGTTGATATCCAAAGGGTCCTTAATGCCTTCGTTCATAAATCATGGAACGCTAACATGCAAGTCCAGCAAACAATTAAGAATGTAAGTGGTATGTTGGCCTTCAGTGAAAGAGGATTTGACTGAAGGAGCAAATAAATCCCACTGCAAATTGTGTAGCACCTTGATGATACAGCAGCTGGATTGTTATTTGGACCTCTGTCTTGAAAGCTCTGCTTGATCCTTAATATTTGCACCATTTTGCAGCAGAGAGTTCCAGATTTCCACTGCCTTTAATGTAGGAAAAGTAATTCTTGATTTTACTTCTAAATGATCTGGCCCTAATTTTAAGATTACATCTTCTTGTTCTCTGTTTCCCCACCAGGAAATATCATTTCTCCATATCTGCCCTCTTAAATTCTTTAAACCTTTTTAATCACCACAATCAGATCATCCCTCAATGTTTTAAAATGAAGGAAATACAAGCTGGGTTTTGCCAAATTCATGAGACTCCTGGGTAAACCATTCAGTTTGACTGCATACCTCAAAGATAATGATCCATTGAAATTGGAAAAGCTTATGAGAATTGAATAAATCTCTGTTGGCACACTGAAGTGCTGAACATCACTTGCACTGAAAGCATTTCACACAGTGAAATAGGGAAATGATAAGTTGTGTAAAGCTCCTTCAATTCTGTTATTGCGCAAGTGAAAATTAATGGGTTAGCATTGTGTCAACAGGAATTTAATGGGTGGCAGCTATCCCTGTCCAAGCTGACTCCTTATCTGCAGTTAGGGTTTTCTTTCCTTACCATGACAACATGCCACTTCTCATGCTTCCCAATTCAGCTATGGCGAGCCATAGCATTCCTGCTGCTGGATCAGGAAGTTTTGCTTTCAGGCTCTACCTCAGAGACTTGAGCATCAAATCCAGGCAGACCCTCCAATGAAATCTTTTGGATGAGCCTTTAAAATGAGGCAGCCAACTACACTCTCATGTGGCATAAGGTCCCAGAATAGTGTATGAAGCTGAAAATACAGGTTCTCCTCTGGAACTATAATATAGATGAATGCAGAGCTAGAGGAAGAATGCAAAATTGTAATCCACAGAGTTTGAGGGCTCTAGTGGCACGATGATAGCGTCTCTATCTCTGAATTTAGAATGTAAGGGCTAAGAGGCAGTGTCAAACTTGTGCAAGTCATTTGTTATATTTTAGATGGAGCATTGTACGGGTGCCACATTGAAGGAAAGATATGAATGTATTAAAGACAGTGCAAAGCAATTTGCAAGAATGGTTCCAGGAATGAGAAACTTCAGTTATGAGGATAGATTGAAGAAGTTAAAACTGCTCTCCTTAGAGAGAAGAAGGCTGAGAGGAGATTTGATAGCGGTTTTCAAAATCATGAATGGCTGGACAGGGCAGATAGAGAGAAACTTGTAAAAGTTTATTTTAAAAAAGGCATAGATTTAAAGTGATGCGCAAACAAAGCAAGCGTGAGATGTGAGAAAAAAACTTTTTCACACAGCATGTTGTTTGAGTGTGGATGCACTGCTTGGAACTGCATTGAAGGCAGGTTCAAATGGGGCATTCAAGAAGGCATTGAATGATTACTTGGGTAGAAATTGTATACAGGGGTATGGGGAAAAGGCAGGAGATTGGCACTATGTAATAGAACCAGAGCAGGCACAATGGGCCAAATAGCCTCTTTCTGCAACGTAACAATTCTGTGACTTTGCGAACCAGGGGCCTGAGTTCAAATCCGACCAGGTTCAAAAAATAACCAAGACAATTAAAAGTGCAGCAGCTTCTGATTTTCATTCCTCTAATGTAATGAATTGTGGAACGTGGCATCACTTGGCTGTTAACTGCATTGCCTCACCCAAGCTTCTGTCAGAATTGCCAGTTGCATAGAGAAGGGGTTCATGGTTTTTCAATTGGAAGTATATTGGAGTGTGAGCATGTGCCAGATCCCACATGGGTTGTGCAGTTAGTGCATGAGAAATACATCTGGAAATGACAAAAGATTGTTTGTTGCTTTACGTTGCTGGCAGGAAATAGCTTGAGAAGCAATTGTTGTTTGTTCAAATATAAAATATAAAATTGGAGTAGGATTTACTCTTGCTGAGAAGTGTTGACAACTGAATATTTAAACCTTTTATGTTCAAAATACAATTGAGGAGTCGCCACAATGACTGAGCAAATAAGTATAATTCTTATTTAAAATCACTCCATGGCCTCTCATTCTCTTCCCTAATCTTCTGCAGCCATATAACTCCACTGCATTTGCAGGCAAAATCTCTTCACACAAACAAATTCTCACCCTCAGAAGTCTACAAATGGAAACTCAATAGAGATGATTAAAACAGAATATATGTTCAGAATGATTCAACACATTCATTCAGCCCATCCTTCTGTTGCCAGCTCTTGTTGGTTGAGCTCACAATATTTACTAGTGAAGCAAGGATATTAAGGCTTGTGGAAAATGTATTAAAAGATTAACTGATCTATTCCCATATTCATAACTCTGACTTTTCAGTTGACCAGTTTTGAAACATAGGTCTCCACTCTCTAGGAATTTCACATGGGCCAAGAAATTAAGCCTGATTCAGTCAAGGGAATTAACATAATGCAAGGAAATTAGACAAAATTGAATGCTTCTGGGGATGTAGAAGGATAGGCAGTTTTAGATCTGAGAGTTATAATGGTTGTAAGTTGATGTTGGTGGTATGAGGGTAGGAGGATGAGTAAAACCAGTCTTCTGAGTTTGACATATATCATAGATCATAGAATCCCTGGTGTGGAAACAGGCCCTTCGGCCCAACAAGTCCACACCGACCCTCAGAGCATCCCACCCAGACCCATCCTCCTATAACCCACCTAATCTACACATCCCTGAACACTACGGGCAATTTAGCATGGCCAATCCACCTAAGCCTGCACATCTTTGGACTGTGGGAGGGAACCGGAGCACCCGGAGGAAACCCACACAGACATGGGGAGAATGGTTTTGTTTATTATTCACCTTTCCTCACTTGTGCTTGTACTTGTTACTACATCTAATCCCTAATATTTCTGATAGGGGAGTGCTGAGTTTTGTAGGATGAGGCCATTTTCTTTTCTCCATGATTACTGCTAGTGCCTTTGACTTCCTGGGCTCTGAGTGCTGAAATTTCCTTCCTACATCTCTTTGCTGATCTTTCATTTTCTTCCTTCAGATGCTCCCTAAAAACTACCTTTTGACAATTTCTGAGTCACCTGATAGAATACCTCTCAATGTGGGTCAGTGTCCAATTTTGTCTCATCATTACTTTGCAGAAGCATGCTAAGCTGTTTTACAGCAGGGAATGTGGGTTAGTGTCAAATTTTGTGTCATAATTACTTCTATGAAGTATGCTAAGATGTTTTACAGCAGGGAAGTTGATGGTGCAGTCATAATGTCACTAGACTAGTAAACTGGATGCAGAAGCTTGAACACACACCAACAGGTTCAAGAGCAGCTTCTTCCCTGAACAGACTCTCTAACTTCAAATATTGTTGATCTTGCTTTACACACCTCCCGTGCAGTGTAACCTGTATGCCTCATTCTGTCTGAGCACCCTGTGATCTGTATGCCCTTGTTTGCTGTGATCTGCCCATACTGTTAGCAAGACAAAGCTTTTCACTCTACTTAGGCACACGTGACTACAATAAATCAAATCAAACAAATCAAAAAACCAGATGCCTAAGTTAATGTTGTTGGGGATGCAGGTTCAGTTACCAGAATGATATATGAACTAGGCAATTATATACCAGTGTGTGTCATGTCAGTGGCAAAAACTGTTGGAGAAATTCTGAAGGAAAGAATTAATCTCCACTTGGAGAAGCAAGTTTTGATCAGGGATAGATGCCCATAAATATTCACTCTCTCCACCACCAGTGCTCAGTCGCAGCAGTGAATAGCAGTGCATAGCACCTACAGGATGCACTGCAGAATTTTACTAAGCCACTTTAGACAGCACCTTCCAAACTCTTGACCATGACCATCTAGAAGAACATGGGAACACCACCAACTGCGAGTTCCTTTCCAAGCTATTCACCATCCTGACTCGGAAATATATCACCATCTCTTCATTGTTGCTGGGTTAAAATTGTGGAGCTTCTTCCCTAACAACATTGTGGGTGTACCTACACCAAATGGACTGCACAGATTCAAGAAGCCAGCTCATCATGCCCTTCTTGAGTGATATTGATAATGGACAATAAATGCTGGCCCATCCAGTGAAGCCCACATACTTTGAAGGAGTGAAAAAAAAGGGCTGTCGTTGGAAATTTCTTGAGTTGCTGAAGTGCATCTTGTACTCCGGACACATTGCTGCCACTGTCCTTAGTTGTTCTGTGAGGGAATGTTTTAAGGTCATGTTTTATGGTTTGCCAATCAAGTGGGCTGCTTTGTACTGGATGACACCTCATTATTAGGTATGCACACTGCCGCTTCTGGCATGTGCCCCTGCACTCTTTCTTAAACCAGTGTTGATGCTCTGATTTGATGGTGATGATAGAGTGAGAGGGACACAGAGCATGAGGTTATGGACTGTAATTGAATAAAGTTACCTTTAAACACATTGAGCAGTGACAACAACTTGTTTTTATGTAGTATACCATCTTAAAGAAAGCAAAACATTTCACAGCAGCAGCATCATACAAAATATGAAATGGATCCACCAAAACCTCTGCGAAAGATGTAGGATTTTCGAGCATCTGAAAGAGGAGGAACAGCTAGCAAGGCAAAATGGTTTAGGTAGGAATTATGGAGCTTGGGTTCGAAGCACCTCAAATCAGAACTGCTTGAGGTGGAACAAGGAAATGCACGGATGTGCAAAAGACCAGATTTGTGGGAGTGCTGGAATTTCAGAGTTGTAAGTCTGGAACAAAAACAAAGTTGCTGGAAAAGCTCAGCAGGTCTGGCAGCATCTGTGGAGGAGAAAACAGAGTTAATGTTTTGGGTCCGGTGACCCTTCCTCACAACACTGTAAGTCTGGAGGCAGTTGCAAAGATGGGGGTAAGACCAAAGAGTAATTCTGAAAGAATGCTGCTTTACAGGATGCTTTGCAGAGAATTTAGTTTCTGAGAAAATGACATTTATATGGGAGAAAGCTGTCACCAAAAAGTTCGTGGCATGCAAAGCCAGAGTGACTTACACACGAACATCTTAGTCTGGCAGTGGAAACCTTTTGTGAGGCTGCAAAGAGACAGCTGGAAGCTGACAACACATTGGAACATAGCCACACAATGGTTTTGAATGGACACCACACATTTTACTGTAGTTATACTGGAGCCTGATCAAGATTCAATCCTGCCTGGGTCTTATGGCTTGAAAGAGGTGATTGTAGATTTACAGGAATAATTTCAGAGAAAGATGAAAACAGCTGCAAAGAGTACGACTGAGAACAAAAGTAAAATAATACAAATATACCTATAAATGATCAGAATGAAAAAACTTCATGACTTTTTTTCCCAAAACTATATATTATTTGTGAAGGTAGTTGCATGACTGTTGAAAGTGGCAGAACTGTCTGAAAATTGTAAGTTCTGCCTCCAATACAGTACTTACTCATCTTTACAGGAAAGGAAACAGGGACATGATGTATTGAATGAAACCTAAGGTGTGCAGATTAAATCTGTAAGAGCAGCACTCAACTGTTTGATTGGTTTGGATAATTAGGGTACTCCCTTGGAGATGTCAGGTAGACCTTTGGATATGGCCCAGGATGCATTTGAGGCAGTGTATGCACCTTTTGATGGAGATAGTGTGTCACAATGGAAATTAGGCGCCTTTGGGATAGTTCAGGTACCCTTCGGGCACAGGTTTGCATGGAGGGCAAAAGGAACAATGGGACAGATGACAGGGGTATTGCATGGCATGAGGCACATGGGAATCATTTTTCTACATGAGTTATCATGGTTTGGCATAGATGGGTCATGGAGGGTGTGTAAGTGCTGGAGATCTACAGGATAGAGGGCTGTATCATTTTGATTTCAGTTCAAGATATCGTTGATGTAGCAGGGCAGACTTGCCATGCAGCTGCTGTTTACTTTATTCATTCACTTGTGGGAGGGTATCACTGGCAAGGCCAGCATTTATTGCCAGTCCCTAGTGGCCTGTATGAACTGCTGGAGTTCATGTGTTGAAGGCAGATCCACAGTGCCCTTAGGAAGGGAATTCCAGGATTCTTAACCAGGTGACAGGGAAGGAACAGCAATATATCTTCAAGTCAAGAAGGTAAGTGGCTTGGAGGGGATCATGTAGGTGGTGATATTCCTATGTATCTGCTGCCTTCTAGATGATTGTGATTGTGGGTTTGCAAGGTGCGGTCTAAAGATCTTTGGCAAATTTCTGCAATGCATCTTGTGGATGGATATACTGCTGCCACTGAGCAACAACGGTGGAGTGATTGAATGTTTGTGGATACGGTGCCAATCAAGCAAGGCTGTTTTTTCCTGGATGATGTCAAACTTCTTGAACATTGTTGGAGATAAACTCATCCAGGCAAGTGGAGAATATTACATTTCCCTCTACATAGCACAAGTGAGGAGTGGAGACAATTTTGAAGAGTCGGGAGGTGAGGAACGTACTGCAGTATTCTTGGCCTTAGACCTGCTCTTGTAGCTATTGTATTTATACGGCTAGTCCAGCTGAGTTTTTTGTCAATGATAATTCACTAGATGTTGATAGTGGGGGATTTGGTGATGATAATGTTTTTGAATGTCAATGGTCAGTGGTTAAATTGTCTTTTATTACCTGGAATGTTTCTTACCATTTTTCAGCCCAAACCTGGATATTATACAGGTGCATTGTGCATTTGGATATGGATTGCTTCAGTACCTGAGGAGTCGCAAATGGTGCTGAACATTGTACAATCATTTGGCAAATATCCCCACTTCTGACTTTATGATGAAGGGAATGTCATTGATGAAACATTGATGTCATTGATGGTTCAGATTAAAACACTACTTGTGGAACTCCTAAAGCAATGTCCTGGAGCTGAGATGATTGGCCTCTAACAACCACAACTACTTTTCCATGTGCCAGATATGTCTCCAACCAGCAGAGAGATCTCCCGTAGTTCCAATTGACTCCAGCTTGCTGGGAGTCCTTGAAGCCACACTCAGTCAAATGTGGCCTTGATGTCAAGGGCTGTCACTCTCACCTTATCTCTAGAATTGGGCTCTTTTGTCCATGTTTGAACCAAGCCTGATTGAACCTTGTAATGAGTTCAGAAGTTGAGTAGTCGTGTCAAAACCCAAAATGAGCATCCGTGAGCAGGTTATTGTCGAGTAGGTGTTGGTTGATAGCAATAACACCTTCCATTACTTTACTGATGATTGAGAGTAGACTGATAGGGTTTTGTCCTGGTTTTTTTTTGTATGCAGGTCACTTCTGGGCAATTTTCTACATTGCTAGCTGTATGCTAGCATTGTAACTATATTGGAACAATTTGGCTGGGTGTGTAGCAAGTTCTGCAGAACAAGTCTTCAGTCCTTTCTTCTGTACCTGACAGACTCCACTCTTGTTCCAGGATCACCCACCCACTGTCTAGGGAGACCTGTCACTCTAGAACTACCCTAGATGGTTATAGTTGTTGAAGATCAATCATCTCAGCTCCAGGACATTGCTTTAGGAGTTCCTCAGGGTAGTGTTCCAGGCCCAATCATCCTTAGTTGCTTCATCAATGACATCAATCTGCAGGACACCTATTCTTGCATTAAGTTTGCAGGGCTAGAAGATATTCCAATTCTGTGCTGTGGAACAGGTCAGAAACTTCAGATCTCTATGTTGTGCACCACATTTACAATTACAGTTAATGGTTACAAGATTTATTACATGTCAAACACACATTCTGAATAATTTCATCCAGTTTCCAGGCTCTTGGATGACTATGGCTGAAAGTTCTTCAAAGGTGGACTTCCCTTGGGGCATCTCTGCGGTTGATTCCCCAAGCTTTGCACATCTTCCAGCAAATACTGCCAGACCTTGGAATCATCAGCCTGCAACATTCAATCTGGGGCAACTCCTTGTACTGGAAGACCAGCAAGGTTTAGATAGACCAAACAATGTTTTTCACTGAGCTGATGGTCCTCAAGCTGAAGTTAATGATTGTCACAGTGTGCATAGTGCATAGCCAGTCCATAGTGCTCAATCCTGCATTACAGTTCTACTTGGGATGAACCTTCACAAAAGCTGCACAACATGCTTTCTTGAGAAGGAAGTAGCATGCAGGTGTTGCAGAGTGGCAAGTTCAGCAAGAAGAGTCCACAGTGAACTCAAACATCAAATAGCAGCAAAGGCTGCAAACAGGAGGGTCGGCAGTGAGAGGGAGGGTTATGGAATTTGAAATGTTGTGAATGGGAGTTTGGAAGGGAGGTTTGGAAAGCAGGTTTGGCTTTGGAGACATGTAATGGGAATTGAATAGAAAGTTTGCATACTTGTTTTTATTTAAGATTTAGTTTATTTTATAAGTTACTTAATTTGCCAATAAATAAAGTTAGCAATGTGAACCATTTCAACTTGCAGGGTATAATGTTTTAATTTTCTTTCAGAAAACTTGACACCAGCTTTTTCATTGGGCTTAATGGAAAATTTGATTTTCTTGAAGTTATTTCAATTAAAGTTGCACTTTTAATAATGCAACTGGAAATTTAATTCAGGACTTACAGTCCAGGAGAATGATCCCATAGACTGGTTATAACCAGAGTGCGTAGTAAACATAACACACAGGATATAAATCTGATTAGCATGGGAATTTGGTGCATAGCGAAAAGGAAGTATTTCTTATTGCTTCTAATACTTGTACTGGTTTGTGTAAACTTGAAGGAATAGTTGAAAATTCTTCTTTTTTTAACTTGGCATTTTGCATGAGTAGTGGTTGGGTAAAGGAAAAATTTCCACAAATGATGAAACAATCTGAACTAACATGATGAGCAGTTTGTAGGCCTGGATTGCAGTAGAAGTCTGTGAATGGTTAGATTGTCTTGAGTGACAACTTCTGCAGGAAATTTTCCATCTTGAATGTCTTCATCTCAATATTATTGAGGTGGAGTGCAAGTTGGAGAGACCAATACATAAGTATTGGGAACGGTGCAGTATGCAGACAATTGTCCATAATAATGACCCCGATCTTCCAGTTGTTTGCCGTTTCAATCAACCATCTTGCTCCCAAAGTTGCATCTTGAACCTGCTACAAGATTCCAGTGAAGCTGGACACAAGCTGTAGGAACAACACCTTATTTTTCGCTTAGGAACCTTACAGCCTCTAAGACTCAAGACTGAGTTCAATGACTTTACAGTACGTTCTCTGTCCTCCCTTTTCTATACAAACATCCCCTTCCCCACCCTGCCATGGTTGTGTCCTGTATGGAACTTGCTGACTTTTTACTCTTTGCAGAGTGAGCCCAATTTTTCCTTTTCCCACCCATCATTAACTGTTATATAGACATGCACATATCACGAAAGCATTGAATTTCTTGATTCTGTTCATGACAGTTTTACAGTATATCTCCGAATCAACAAATGGGCACGTCATATTAGAGTCCGTTCCAGTTGACAGCCTAACAGTAAATTAATGTTCATCCAGTAACTCTTATATGAGCTCAACATTATGTTTGAAAGGAAAAAGCATCTACAAAATGTTAAATTTAAAACGCTAACTTACAACAGGATGAAACAGAAGCTATTTACTGAAAAAAAGGGCAAATCTGTTCAGGGACAGAATGACACCAGATCAGTGAGAGGTGTTAAAAATATGACACAGAGCTAATTTATATTCCAAAGTCCAAAAACTTTTACTGCCAAAAACAACAGCCATGAATAACTTGTGGCAAGACACCACATAAAATTAAAAAGGCAAAACATGCAAAAATAAAACAGATTCTGGCAAATGGGCATGATGTAAAGAACAGTAAAGGATGACAAAATAGAAAGGAAGAGTTTATAGAAAGGAGTATGAACATAAACCTCTGAGGGATATCAAAACCACGAAACACAAAAGATCGCTTACAATTATATCCGGAATAAAAGATGGTCAGGACCAATGCAAACCAGTTGAAAACTGATAGTAGTGCTATTGTCAGTGGCAATAAGGAATTACCAGACATGCTGAATAATTACTCTGTCAGTATTTACTGCAGAAGAAGTTAGTATCTTGGATGAACCATTGAAACTAATATTAAGTCAGAGACAGGGGCTCACGAAAATTAATGTAAGGAAAATAGCAGTAACAAAGAAAATAATTGTTCTAAGAGATGCCAAATTCCCAGGTCCAAATGGTTTTGGCTTAAGATTAAAAAGAATTAGATGAGATCATTGCAAGTACTCAAGTGTAATTTTTCAAAGTTGTCTTCCATTCCTTTAAATTGAAGAATTGAACATGTCATTCTACTATTTAAGAAAAGTGAGAGGGAAACCAAAGAATTATACAGATGTTAACCTTAACATCTATTGATATGAAATTGTTACAGCCTACAATTTATGACAGAACACATGAATATTTTCAGCTAATCAGGCAATGCAAGCATGGATTTGTAGAGTGTAGAGTAGATCATGCCTGAAGAATCAAATTGCATATTTTGATACAAAATAGGATGCTTTCTACTTGACCTTAGGAGACATTCGAACATGGATGTGAGACTATTAACTAAAGATTAAGCTCATAGAAGAGAAGGTAAATTATCATCCTGGTTCTAAAGATAACTGAGGGGCAGGATACAGAGAATTTAGATATTAAGCAAAATGTGATGAGTTATGTCTCATTAGTATCTGTGCTGGATCACAACTTTTTATCACATATATTAATGACTTAATTGATCGGGTTTTAAAAAAATAGGATCTGAGTTTGCCAATAAAATCATTGTTAGACTGCAGAACTGAGAGCAGTGCTGCAGCATCACACTTTGGAACAGCCTATTGGCCTTGGAGGGACAACAGTGAAGATTTGAGAGAATGATATTTGGACTCCAAGTTGATTTGATTTAGTTTATTGTTGTTGTCAGATGTACCGAGACACATTAAAAAGTGTTGTTTGCATGCTAACCAAAGTCTTAAATTAGGACCACAGATTACATAAATTAGACATGTCTTCCTTGGAATAAAGAAGCTTAAAGGGTGGTAGGATCAAAATTTTCAAGATGCCAAGAAATCAAACAGGATAGTTGGGAAGCTATTTCTATCTGTTGAGAAGCATGAGAAACTGAGGAATATAAAAACCAAAATCTGAAAAAACAGATGTTCCATGAACAAAATTAGGAAATACTTCTCCACACAAAGCATAGTAGAAGTTTGGAGCTGTTTCCTGCAAATGACAATTAATACTAGATAAATTGTTGATTTTAAAACCAAGATTAATAGATTTTGCTTTGCCACGTGTATTAACAGTTATGTCAAAATAAAATATGTGAAGTTAAACTTTAGATTAACAATGGTTGCATTGAATAGTCAAGCAACCTGAGAGGCTAATGGGCCTCCATAAATTCCTATATTCCAATGTAGCTCTGAGGAATTTTCCTTTAATATAATCCTTATTTCAAAAGTTACTATTGAATATGCTTCCACCAGTCTTTTTAAGTAGCCCCTTCCAGACCATAACGAATCGCTACAGAAATAAAGATGTTCATCCCAATCCTCTATTGGGATCCTTCATATAGGTTCTACTTCGGGAGTTTCGATGCAGTTTAGAAAGAATTCGTATAGGAGACATTGCAGAGGGAATTTACTGGGATGGTGTGAGGGATTGGGTGTCAGTAATGTGTGAAACAGAAGCAAAGAAAGTTAAGGAATGAGGAAAGAAAGGTGCTCAAGACATGCAAGAAATGTTACCAGTGGCAGACATATTAGTAATCAGAAAATGCAGATTTACTGCAGGTAATAAGGCAGGCAAGTAGAATTTTGGCATTTATTGGTGAAGGAATGGAGTATAAATATCAGGAAATGTTGCTGCAACTGTACAAGGCATTAGTGAGACCACACCTGGAGTTTTGTACAATTTTGTCCATGTACAAGATGAAGGATGCAATTCAATTGGAGGTGTTTCAGAGGAGGCTCACTAGATTGATTTCAGAGGAGCGGGCTTTGTCTCATGAAGTGACATTGAGCAACTTAGAGTTAAGAACTCTGTAGAGTTCAAAAGAATGCAAAGAGATCAAATTGAGGTATACAAGATGCTAAAGGAGATTGACAAATCAGACATTGAAAGGATGTTTTCCAATGTGGGGCAATCTAGAATGGGAGGTCATAGCTTTACAAGAAGGGGTAGCAGATTTAAAACAAAATTGTAGAGAAATTAGTTCTCTCAACGGGTGGGAATTCACTACCCCAGGGTGTGGTGGATTCCAGTGCACTGAGTAAATTTAAGAAGGAGACAGACAGATTTTCAATTAGTGATGGCTTGAAGTGTTATGGACAGTCGGGAGGAAAGGGAAATTGAGGCTGAGATGAAACCAGCCATGCATGTCACAGCAGGCTCAAGAGGCTGAATTGCCTACTCCTGTTCTTGGCTCTTATGTTCTGAGCAAATTGACAAAAGGACTAGAGGAGATAAAGCAAATTGTTGATATCTGGAATATGAAGACTGAATTGTCAGTAGAACCAGTCGTATTCAAACAGTAATGTTCAAATAGTCTAAAATAGTAATTTTCAACCAGAATTGGATGATTACTTCAAGGAGGGGAATCATTTGCATGGTTATAGGGAATGCACTAATTGAATAGCCCGTTGAAAGTGCCAACACAGATGTAATAGCCCAAATAACATCATTTTATGCCATGCCATTCTTGATCGCTTACGATGGATGTTTTCCTGGAACTCCGTTGCTTTGTTCTGTATTTGTTCAAACATCAATGACCTGTAAAGATGATACTGCCAGTAGATGAAAGCTTTTGTGTCAGTAGAATTAATGTTCCCAGCCCTATTGATCTCATTAACATAAGGTAGTTGTCTTCTAAAATGATGTGGGCACTGATTAATGAACCATCTCTATGCAATCTGATATAGTTAATAGTTTTATCCCGAAGACATATTAATTTTATACGACTGATCCATTTCTATTTATTAATCAAGTAAAGGTATATTCTTAATCTTCCTTTTCTTTATTTCAGTAAGTGCTAGACTGAGAGAAGTTTGCATTACGAGTGGAATACTAAACATGGTGAGGTTAGAAATGGATTAAAATGCTCAGCAATGCATAGTAAGTAATGTCAAAGAAAACATCACCCCCTTGGTTCCAAACAACAGAAGCACTAAGACAATCTCTATAGTGTATTTATGATACGATTAAGATATGATTATCACAGTAATCCCTGTCCTGGTGAGGTACACTTAACATGAACTGGGCACTGTTTTTATTTATGCAGTTGTGGGATGTGTGCGTTGCTGGCTGGTCAGCATTTATTGCCTGACCCTAGCTGCCCTTGAGAAGGTAGTGGTGAGCCGCCTTCTTGAACCTGTGCAGTCCATGTAAAATTAATGTGTATAACGCTAGCTCTAATCAGAGAGGGAGTGAGAAAAAGGTAAATATTGGAATAACTTATAGTGTTCAAAGAAAATGTACATTTTATAGTCTGTTCATTATTTGTGATCAAGTGTTCGGAGTACCAGATGTCGGATGATACATCAGAAAGAAAACGTATGAGACTTGACAGTTGCATTTGCCTGAAAAGACAGCGGATGAAGAATCTTTATAAATACATTTGAGGCAGCTTCTTGATAGCCAAAAGGATGAAAGATTATTGGAGGTCCACTTAGTGGTCAGGTCCTGGGGATTGTTGCCAAATAAATTGACCTTGGAGTGCAGGTTCATATTTCCTTGAAAGTGGAGTCTCAGGTAGGCACGTTTGTGAAGAAGGCATTTGGTACACTTGCTTTTATTAGTCAGTGCATTGATTATAGGTGTTGGAGGTCATTTTGCGCTGTACGGGAGGAAAGATGGAGTTAAACTTGAAAGGGTTCAGGAAAGATTTACAAGGATGTTGCCAGGGTTAGAGGATTTGAGCTGCAAGGAGAGGCGGAATAGGCTGGAGCTATTTTCCCTGAAGCGTCGGAAGCTGACTGGTGACCTCATAGAGGTTTATAAGATCATGAGGGGCATGGATAGGGTGGCTAGTCAAGATCTTTTCCCCAGGGTAAGGGAGTCCAATGCTAGAGGGCATAGGTTTAAGGTGAGAGGGGAAATACTTCAAAGGGATCTAAGGGGCAACTTTTTTACAGAGAGGGTGGTGCATGTATGGAATGAACTGCCAGATGAAGTGGTGGAAACTGGTACAATTACAACATTTAAAAGGCATCTGGATGGATATGTGAATAGGAAGGGTTCAGAGGGACATAGGCCAAATGCTGGCAAATTGGGCTAGGTTAATTTAGGATGTCTGGTCGACATGAACATGACCAAAGGGTCTGTTTCTGTGCTGTACATGTCAGTTAGATCAAGCTTTGAATTCTCAAGTTTATTTTGGTAACAATGCCTAGTATTTATTATTATCTTTGTCACCCTGTTGATTTTATTGGGGATAGCAGAAATCTTGAAAAGTACTTTGGGGCAGGCTAACCTGTGGAGATTTCAATAATGAGAAAAAAATGGAGTCACGGCTTGGATTTGATTTATTCATTCACAGGGTGTGGGTTATGAAGGCAAGACCTGTATTTGTTATCCACGCCTAGCTGCTTCTTGAAAAGGTGGTAGCGAGCTCTCTCCTTGAACCACTTGTGCAGGTACATCCACTGTGCTTCTACACTGTGCTTCTAGGCAATGATTTTCAAGATTTTGAGCCAGTGACAATGAGAGAACGGACAACATATTTCCAAACAGAACAATGATGTTTGATTCGAAGGGGAGCTTCGAGCTATTCCGGTGTTCTTCTAGATGTTCGGGAGCATGGGTTTGGAATTTTTTTTTATTGCTGGAGCTTGTGAGTAGCTGCTGGGCACATAATAGATGATGCACACTGCAGATATGGTGTGCTGGTAGTGGAGTTAGTAAATGTTTAATGTGGTCGATGACGTGTAAGTCTTTGCTGATTTGTCCTGTGTGGTAATAAACTTCTTGATCATAATTAGAGTTGCACTCAACCAGACAAGTAGAAATGTGTTTAAAGGAAAATCAGTGAGGTGCAGAGACTTGGGGTAGAAATCACAAAGCTTACAGCTGACAAGAGAGTTAACAAATGAGCTGTTTAGTTGGTGGTTGAGGTATAAACGTTGGTTAAGTCATGAGGAATAATTCCTTGCTTTTCTTAAAAATAAAAAGTGGCATTAGATCTTTTACACCTACCTCTGAGAGAAGATGTGGCCTTAGTTTAACATTTCATTCAGTAGTATCTTAGATTTTGAGCTCAGTATCTTGGAGTTGGGGTTTGGATCCAGTATGTCCAGATTCAAACATGAAAATGTTATGCACAGCGACAAAGCTTTGAGTAATTCTGTCTATTTTTGAGTGTTAAATCTAACTTGCAATGCAAAGTCTTAAAATCCTTTTCAGAAATCGATTTCTTCACCTTCTGTCGTGGCTGCCATCTCTGGTTCAGTGTTATTAGCAATTTTGATCACTTTACAGGTAGGTGGGATTTTTCTAGGCATCATATATAGATTAGTGCAATTGGAATAGCTGTCTGGCTCTTCTATGATTTGGGACCCTTTCCCCATTCTCATCAGCTTCTTGTCTTGATTTTATACAATCCTTAGTGTGGAAAGAGGCCATTTGGTCCATCAAGACTGCACTGACCCTCCAGAGAGCATTTCATCCAGACCCAGCCTCAGACCTCATCCATGTAAATCCACATGGGGTTTTTACCATTGCTAACCTACCTAACCTGCACATCCCTGGACACTACGGGACGATTTTAAGCATGGACAATCCACCTGACCTGTGCATCTTTGGACTGTGGGAGGAAACTGGAGCACATGGAGGAAACCCATGCAGACTCTGAGAGAACATGCAAACTGCACACAGGCAGTCACCCAAGGCTGGAATTGAATCCAGGTCCCTAGTGCTGCGAGGTAGCAGTTCTAACCATGAGCCACCATGCCACCCCATATAGAAGCCTTTAGAAGCCTTTCATGTAGGACTTACTAAAGAGCTTTCTAAAAGCCTAGATAAACCATGATCTATAGTACCTGAAACATTCCTAAAGGAAAAGAGTAACATTGTCACAGCAGCATATTCCTCTTCTTAATGCATGATTGCCTTTTCTTTACAAAGTGGTTTGCGTTAAGGTACATTCCTCTGGTTAATTGCATTTTACATATTTTTATTGATCTTAAACTGTAGACTCTGGTCATTTAGGTTCACTTTGCTTCACGTTGTTTTTGAATACACCTAGCTGCTTCCAGTCCCAATGAATTTTGCCAGCTTTATCAATGGAAAAGTTAATAAATAGAACCTCAGAAGCATCCCTTTTCTAATTAATGTATGTGCAGCCCATATTGGATATTACATTTGTCAATCCCCTTTTAGATTGTCAACACTTTCTGGTACACTGACTTCAAAATCCACCAGGTTACGGAGTGTTATACTGGAAACGAATGGCAACATTTTCTTAATCACTCTTGTGAATTCTTCTGAAAATTGTTTATTTCATAATTATCTTTCACTCTGCTCATTCTTTTACCTTCTAACTTGTTTTGTATCTATAACAAAGCACGCAGCATTTGGAATTCTTTTTTGTATTGAAGGGGTTTTGAGGGTGAGTTGTGGTTAAGTGTTGCTGTTATAAGACACTGAATTTGTTCATGGTATTGCAGAAAAGATGCCTCAGGCTGCTGGAATTGAAAATGTGTGATGAAACCAGATGAGCCAGTTTATGGAATGTTGCAGCTGGTGTAACGTAGGTCAACTGTGGTAACCCCAATCATACTCATTAGGATAGTCTATGCTGATTAGAACAACAGAGCATATGCACTTTTAAGTAAAAGGAGGACAATCCATTGATTTTACTGGAGAATGACCAACAAGAGAGGAATTGTGACTGCACAATCTTCAGCTGCAACTGGTTAATACACAAAGGAGAGGAGCATAGGAACTCATGGACATTAAGAATTTAAGCCAAAGGCTAAGACCTTAGGTGAAATCTTATTAGGGTCTGAGTCACATTGTCAATGGCATGATTTGTGACAGAATGAGATGAGAAGCCCGATGATGCTGATCTCGACATCAGGGACATCTTGTTCCGTCTCTTGTGTTTGTTCACAAGCAGTGTGGCAAGTTTCTTGCTATGCAATGATAAATTTGCAATTAATGTGGATTATTGCCTGTGAAACAGCTTGTTGACAGCCTAACTCACCTCATTAATATTCAGATTTCTATCTTACAAAAGTCGCTATGTCAAGGAAACACTGCATGTATCTGGCAACCTCTGGCAGATTCTACTCATCACTCACTCTAAAGGACTTCCATGTTAGATACTAGACATCCAACGCTTCAGGGCACACTCCATGGCCATTGGTTCCATACTCCCCAAGTATATGGACATTGACAGCTGATGTATTCCAGCCTATAACAACCCTCATAGCACATCTCTGATCCACTTACAGGATGCTTCTGCAGTTCAGTGCTGCACCTCAGACTACACTGGCCACTATGATTGTTATGCTGCAGCAAGGACCCTGTGCACTCAGGGACATACGCCCAGCTTGTGGACTGAACCAGCCTTATATTGCCTTGTTTTGCCTTTTCCTGTTTTGCCCCCTCTGCTAAAGATACTAGATTCTTATTATTCCTGAAACAGACACAGACAGCCATGGAGAAACTTAGTAGATCTGGTGCCAGCTGTGGAGAAAGAAACAGAGTTAATGTTTTGAGCCTGTAGAGAATTCTTCTCCAGCGTTCTCTGTACTTCTTTCAGATTTCCAGCGTGCACTCTATTTTGCCATATTCATACTACCTCTGTCTTGCCTTGCTGATTACAATGGAAGGACGTTTGTCATGGCTGTCAGTAGGCCTCACTCAAGTCAAGGGGGATGACCTTTGATCATGGGGCCCTGCCATCCTAAGGGCAGCCTCTGACACCAGAGGGTTGGAAAGAGTCAGTCAGCCCCTCGAGGTAGTCAGAGTCAGAATGGTCTCACTTAAGGGCTGAACAGCTGAATGTCAGGCAGCTCACCATCTGTTTAGAGTCTGTTTCTGCTACTGGGGGCAGTTTTCCTCCTGGAATGAGAGAGAGGCAGGTATTATGGGAGATGAAATTGGCTGGCACAGTTTTATGGCTGATGCAGTTGACGAGCTGGCCCATGTGAGAGTGAGCAGCACAGGGCGTACAGGGTTAGTGGCACTGGTGTGTGGTTAGGTGAGAGTGAATGAGGGATGAAGTTGCAGGTAATAGTGAGAAACAGCAGAGCACAGGCCATGTAGGAGGTGGGTACAGTAAAAGAGTGGGTTTGGGAATTGAAGAGAAGATTATGGCACTTAGTGTTTATAATGTTCTGCATTCCTCTAGATGTCTGAGACTGCTTTAACCCAAATGGCACCTTGGACCAGGCTGGCATGGCCTGGCCTCCACTGCTGGTCCTGAGGGAAGAGGAAGTCCCACTTCTGTACCACCTAATCCAGCTGATTTGCCCTGGATGTGACAGACAGCGATCAATATCAGGAGCCATGAAAGGCGGCTGTGGACTGATAGTGCCTGGTCTGGGTACCAAACAAGCTTTTAGTACCAGAGATAACAAGGTGTAGAGCTGGATGAACACAGCAGGCCAAGCAGCATCAAAGGAGCAGAGAAGCTGACGTTTCGGGTCTGGACCCTTCTTCATTCTGCTTGGCCTGCTGTGTTCATCCAGCTCTCCACCTTGTTATCTCAGATTCTCCAGCATCGGCAGTTACTACTGACTCTGAAGCTTTTAATACCTTTGTGTTTAGAAGAGCAGTGATCTATTTAAGCCATTTGAAATTATAAAGGCATTTGAAAGGGTATACATGATTTCGTAAAGTTTCAATGAAATAATGAACCTCTGATGGGAGAATTTTCAACACGAGGACATGATCTCCTAAGTACAGAGGATGTTTGGGAGTGAAATCAAAAGACACTTTTCCACACAAAAGATACGAAATATTCTCCCGCAAAGATTTTAGATTGTGTGTCAATTAAAAGTTTCAAGAAGGGAGCTCAGTAGGTTTTTGATAGATGTAGCTCGAATCTAGAACTCCTACAGTGCAGGTGGAGGCCATTCAGCTCATCAAATCTGCACCAACCCTCTGAATACCATCCCACCTTATCTCTGTTACCATATGTAACCCACCTAGCCTGCACATCCCTGGACTCTATGGGAAATTTGGCATGGCCAGTCCATCTAACCTGTTCATCTTTGGTCTGTGGGAGGAAACAGAAGGAGCACTGGAGGAAACCCAAGCAAACACAGGGAGAACATACAAATTCCACACAGACAGTCGGCCAGGTTGGAAACAAACCTAGGTCCCTAACGCTGTGAGGCAACAATGCTAACCATTGAGCCACCATGCCACCCAGTCAGCTTATAGTGAGCTTACAAATGAAGTTCAGATACAGAAAGACATAATTGTAATAAGAGTAATGAAACAGCTAAAGTGTCCACTTACATTACCAGATTGCCTGCTGTGATAATCTAAGGCTATAATTCAAACAGAAAATAACAAGTTAATGAGTGTGTGCTAAGGCCAATGTAGTGAGATACCAGGAAGCGGAATGAGGAGAAACCCAGGTGAGGCAGACCAGCAGGAGTGAAGCCAAAGAGAATTTAGGAAATACCTGCTGTTTAAATCACTGCAATGACGATAGGTACAAATGAATGTTGTGATCCCATGTCAGTGCTTATGCCTTAAACAAAAAGGAAGAAAGATCTGAGAATGACTGGGAAGTAGAAGTAATTCCAACTGTCTCAAATGAAGGTGCAAAGCAAGATTTATAAATAAAAAAGTTAATAGGGAACAAAAACAAATGAAACCAAATGAATTAGACCATTCCAAGTTCTTTCACAAACAAAATACTATATGCAACAAAGACAATACATACTCTGTGATAACAATTCATTGAAAGCTATGCAGTGCCAGTTGGAGTAGAAGGGCAAATTCAACCATACAAATCTAAAATTCAGCTTGCACCCTTGAAAGGACCAGGGTAGAGCCAGGAATTCCAGGAAACTGCTTAATCATCCACTAATAACAAAAGTTGTAATTTCAGGCTTTGAGCGTGATTGAGAACAATTACATGACTGAGGAAACTTAAAAGGATACTGAAACAAATATCTCAGAGATAGTAGGAACTGCTGATGCTGGAGTCTGAGATAACAAGGTGTGGAGCTGGAGGAACACAGCAGGCCAGCAGCATCAGAGGAGCAGGAAAGCTGACATTTCGGGTCTGGACTCTGCATTTCTGAAGAAGGTTCCAGACCTGAAACGTCAGCTTTCCTGCTCCTCTGATGCTGCCTGGCCTGCTGTGTTCCTCCAGCTCCTCACCTTGTTATCTGAAACAAATATCTGACAATCTCATCTTAACTATGAATAGGCACAAAATGAACCCATTTCTTTGTTGAAACTTCTCATCAGGCTTTCTAGAGAGGGTTCAGAAAAGATTTACCAGGATGTTGCCAGGACTGAGGAGTTTGAATTGTAAGGATAGGCTGGGACATATTTCACTGAAGTGTCAGAAGTTGAGGGGTGACCTTATAGAGGTTTATAAAATCATGAGGAGTATTGATAAGGTGAATAGCAAAGGTCTTTTCCCGAGGGTGGGAGAGTTCAAAATTAACGGGCACATTTTTAAGGTGAGAGGGGAACGATTAAAAAGGGACCTGATGAGCAACTTTTTCACACAGTGTACTTGGTATGTGGAATGAACTGCTGAAGGAAGTGGTAGATACAGATAGAGTTACAATATTTTTTTAAAAAATTTGGATAGGTACACAAGTAGGAAAGGTTTAGAGGGATATGGACCAAATGCAGGCAAATGGGACTAGTTTAGTTTGGGAAACTTGGTCAGCATGAATGAGTTGGAGTGAAAGATCTGTTTCCATGCTGTATGACTCTATCTGTCCTTCCAATCATTTCAACACCATTGTGGGAATTGTGTTGAATGCTTCTTTATGCTAAAATGTCAACATAATGTCCTGTTGGGCAAACAATTACTTTAAAAAGACATATTCACAGGAATTCATATTTCTGGAGAAGGGTCTAAGCCCGAAACGTCAGCCTTCCTGCTCCTGATATGCTGCTTGGCCTGCTGTGTTCATCCAGCTCTACACCTTGTTAATCTCATATTCACAGGATGTTGGCTTTTCTGGCACGTTATTGCTCATCCTGCATTCCCGTTTAAATAGCAGTGCTGAACCACAACCCTGAACTGCTGGTGTCCATGGGTGAAGGTGCTGATAGACCATGAATTGCAGGATTTTGAACCCGTGATGATGAATCAATGACCAATATGTATCTAAATTGGAATGGTTGGCTTTATCTAACTGTCAATATCATCAAGTTTTGTGGAGGGTTTCTCTCTGTGAGGTCTGTGGGATTTCTTGCCACATCTTACTAAACCCCCCTCACGGACTGCATTGACCAGTGCAGTCTTGGCCATCTGAAGGAATGCACAGCAAAGCAGAAAGTCTGTGTCCTTCTCACCTCCACCATCATATCCGCCACCATCTTCTGTCTGACATTTCAGACTCACTCCATGTCTAATACAGTACTCACCATCCAAAATGGTTCATGCTATATCGCTGTTGATATTGCCTGCAACATCTTCCCTCACTCACTACAATCCAACCAGATTGGATTGGAGATATTAGGGTTCTTAGAGGCAGTTAATAGGCTGTTAATAGTCATTATTCCCCTTAAGAGGCAACTCCCCAGTGCCTAGCAGGAATCTCATTTTGACTCCCAGAACTCAGTTTAAAAGATGCAGCTGGTTGTCCTTGATGTCAAGATTGGCTTTGCTGGACTTACATGATTCCACATTTCTTGCCATAGCCCAAGTCTTTCAGGCATCTATAAGATTCTGTCTGGTGAGTGGGACTTGGAGGGGAACTGGAAATTGATGTGTCTCCATGTATCTGGTTACCCTTGTCTTTCTAGCTGTTGAAGGTTGTGGCTTTGGAGATTACATAACATTTTACAGGCTGCTGTAGAATAACAGATGATTAAAATCAAGGTAAAAGCTTCAGTCTGCTTGTCAGATGGTTCAACTTTTACTTTTTTGAACATCATGTGTTCAAGTCCGACCGTAGAAACTTGTGTATTTAACTGTGGCTGACAGTCCCAGTGCTGAGGGTACTTGACAGCTAAAAGTGTTGTCCTTTGGGATATAATGCTAGTCCAAAGCCCTGCCTGTTCCCTTAGATGGACCAAAGGATCTTCTTGGGAGAAGAGCAGGGGAGTTCACTCCAGAATACTGGTCAATATCTTCCCATAAACAACATCATGAAAACAGATAACAAGGTGTGGAGCTGGATGAACACAGCAGGCCAAGCAGCACCATTGGAGCAGGAAAGCTTGACGTTTCGGGCCTAGACCCTTCATCAGAAATGGGGGAGGGGAAGAGGGTTCTGAAATAAATAGGGAGAGAGGGGGAGGTGGATAGAAGATGGATAGAGGAGAGGATAGGTGGAGAGGAGGCAGACAAGTCGAAGAGGTGGGGATGGAGCCAACAAAGGTGAGTGTGGGTGGGGGGGGTAGGGAGGAGATAGGTCAGTCCAGGGAGGACGGACAGGTCAAGGGGGCGGGATGAGGTTAGTAGATAGGAGATGGGGGTGGGGCTTGAGGCGGGAGGAGGGGCTATCTGTTAATATCACATTGCTGTTCATGGGAGCTTGATGTACACAAATAGGCTGCCATGTTTCCCATGATACAACGTTGATCTCATTATACAGCAAATGGTAGTACAGCACTTTGGAAAGTCACAAAAGGCAGATTTATTTTAAAACGAAGATAAGATTCCCAAGTAAACAAAGCACTTATGGACAGAAATACCATTGCTACTGAAGCGTTGAGTTCTTTTCATATTTTAATCATGAATTCTTCAGTTGAAATATGTGTATCTTTCTGCCCTTCTCAAGGACCAGTATTCCCAAACAAAAATGACCATTGTGTTTACAACAACATCATTTAACATATGCAGTAGATGCCATGATGATTGTGAACAATTGCTGTACCTGTACACCAGCTAGTTTGGGAAATCTGTAAGTGAGCTGTTGGGTCAGAATGGATCCAAGCTAGCTGGCCTGTTGGAATGGTTTCCATTCAATTTTCTACTAATGGGATAAAGCTGTGGCAGGTGACATCTAACTTATGGCATTGTGAGACAATTCACTTTGGATCTAAGAAAAATAGATCAGAGTACTTCCTGAATGGTGAGAAGCTGGGTCTGTGGAGGAGCACAGAGATGTATGTGTTTGTGTGTAGAATTCACTGAATCAGAGACTGATCTAGTTTTTTTTTAGGCAAGAATATTAAGGGATATGGAACCAGTGGTAATGTTAAGATACAGATCAGCCACATTTAAGTTGAATGCCAGAATAGATTCACGGGCCTGAATGACCTCTTCCTATTCTTATGTTTCTTAGATTTACTTCTTTGAATTCCTGGCAATTTGGAAAAAGTCGTCTCTCAGTAACACAATTGCGCTGTGTATCATTTGCTAAATTCATCTGTAATTTAGCTTGGGGTGGTGCATTCATTTGAATTTAATGACACAAAATGTGTTTTTAATGTGACAGTGATGGTTGGTGGGTGTTTGTATTGTTTATATGAGACTTGCGACCTCTGCAATTTTCAGCTAAGTGGCCCAAAAGATAAAAAGCCTCTGATCGAGGGATCTTCGGATCAGCATTGCCTTACTGTATACTGCCAGCACTTAAGATGTTTAGCTTTTGCATAAGGTATAAAGAAGGAGAGCTTATTAATAAACCAATTTAGTTTCCCAGATAATGGACAATTTAATTTCAAGCTTTGATTTAATGAAACCTTCTCCCCCTTAAGAAAGGATTCATTTGTGTCGGAAACAGAAAGGACATCTGTTATTTTTGTTCCAATGTTGGCACTGTGCATGCCTTCCCCCAAAATTACAAGAATATCCTGGCCAGATTGACTAGGTCACAATGTACATATTATGACCTGTGCAAATTAGGCATTTTCATTTTTATTTCCAAAATGTTAACATTGGTAGAATTGCATCATTTATTTTTCAAATCTAGTTTATCTTTGAAAGGCTGACGGTGGGTCACTGCAGACTGATAGTGCTTCTTATGTGTTGTTATCCACGTGGTTTTAATACTTTGACAGGGAACAATTAAGAGTCAAGCTATTGGTTTGGATCTGGAGTCAGTTATGGACCCAATTTGGGTAAGGACAGCATATTTACTTCTTTAATGCTGCATTAATAAATAAGTTGGGTTTTTGAATATTCCAAGTGCTTCAAGTCCACTTTGAGATTCGGAATTATTTTTAAACTGAAATTAAACTCACCCTGGTGGAATTCAAACTCCTGTTCTCTTGATTCTTAGCCCTGTACTATGACGCAGAATTACAACATACAAACAGATCATTCGGTCCATTTGGTCTGGGGAAGTGTTTATGCTCTGCATGAGTTATCCCCACCTTTCCTCATTTTAATCTATCAGTATATCATTCTTTCCTTTTCTCCCAAATGTGTTTATCAGGCCACAACCTAACTGCATCTGTGCTGCTCAATTCAATCACTCCTTGTGGTAATAATTTCCACATTCTCACCATTGTGTAGGCATAGAAGTTCCTCCCATATTTACAACTAGATTCATTAATAAACACTATACCATAATAACATTAATGACTACACTTGGTTCTTAAATAATGTTCATGAAACAGGAGCATCTTTGGGTGTTTGAGTCTCATAGATGCAAGGGTTATCGTTCATTCTCTGATCTGTCTGTGGTATAAATGAAGCAGATTTAGCAGCTATGAAATTAGATTAATATAAATAGGGCTTGAGACTATATTGTCTCCCTGGGCCGACTTCAATTTACTTGCTTTCAACTCAAGTACTGTGACACAAATAAATATTAATATTGCAATATTAAAATGGTTCAAGCTTTATTCCTGTAATATTAACCTCTAACTACAACATTTAACATGTAGCATCTAATTTTACATAAAATTAAGAAGTAAACATTTAACCTGCGCTTACTTGGCTGTCTATTACATCTTTGAACCTATTTATTGATTATTAAATTTACTCTTTTTCTGAGTTACCTGAATATTTAACCAGTCCAATCTTTGTTTCTAACATACCCCATTTTCATTATTTATTCAACCATTACCTCTACCTATGTGTTCAAGATAGCAAAATATCCTAAAGTACTTCACAGGACCATTTATCAAACAAAATTTGCTACTGAACCATATAACTTGCTAATACGGTAGATGGTCACAAATCCATAACATGGTCCAGTATCATCCTATTTCAGCTTATCTGCTGCTGAAAACCCTCCTGTGTCTTAATATAAAGCCATAGAGTCATAGAGTTGTATAGCACGTAAACAGACCCTTCAGTCCAACTTGGCTCTGCCAACCACATATCCTAAATTAATTTAGTTGCATTTGCCAGCATTTGACCCTTATCCTTCTAAATTCTTTCTACACATGTACCCAGCTAGAAGCCATTTAAATGTTGTAATTGTACCAGCTCCACCGCTTCCTCTGGCAGCTCATTCCATACACACAACATCCTCCATGTGAAAATATTATTCCTTGGGTCCCTTTTAAATCTTTCACCTCTCGCCTTAAACCTATGCCCTGGGAAAAAGACTGTGACTGTTCACCCTATTCAAGGCCCTCATGACGTTATAAACCTCTACAAGGTCACCCCTCAGCCTCCAACACTCCAGGAAAAATAGCCCCAGCCTATTCAACCTCTTCCTATAGCTCAAACTCTCCAATAACCCCACCAACATCTTATAAGTCTTTTCTGAACACTTCCAAGTTTAACAACTTCTTTCCTATTGCAGGGAGACCAGAATTGAATGCAGTATTCGAAAAGTGGCCTAACCAATGTCCTCTAGAGTTGTAACATGACATCCCAGCTCCTATACCCAATGCACTGACCAATGAATGGAAGTGTACCAAATGCCTTCTTCACCACTTTGTCTTCCTGCAACTCCACTTTCAAGGAATTATGAACCTGTACCACAAGGTCTCTTTGTTTGGCAATACTGCCCAGGACCCTACCATTTAAGTGTAAATGCCCTGCCTTGATTTGCCTCACATTTATTAAATTAAACCCTATCTGCCACTCCTTGGCCCATCTGATCAAGGTCCCATTGTACTCTAAGGAAACCTTCTTCACTTTCCACTACACCTCAAATTTTGGTGTCATCTACAAATTTACTAACCGTACCTCCTATATTCACTTCCAAATCATTTATATAGGTGACAAAAAGCAGTGGACCCAGCATCTGTCCTTGCAGAAGAACACTGGTCTCCAGTCTGAAAAGCAACTCCCCATCACCACCCCTTGTTCCCTACCTTCAAGCCAATTTTGTAACCAAATGACCAGCTCTGCCTGGATTCCATGTGATCTAACCTTGCTAGCTGGTCTACCATGTGGAACCGTGTTGAACACCTTGCTGAAGTCCATATAGACTTCAAATCCACTTTTATATCCAGGATTGTTTTTAAACTGAAATCAAATATGCTTTGATGGACTTCATGACTCACAACAAAGATATATCCTAGTGAGGAAAAAGAGAATAAACCAATACTAGCTAACCAAGGAAGTTAAAAGTAAATATCAAATTGAAAGAAAAAACATACAATGTGGCAAAGATTAATGGTAAACCAGAGGATTAGCAAAGTTTTAAATATCAAACAAAGATGACCAAAATATCATAAAAAGCGAGAAAATAAACTATAAAATTCCACAGTAAGACCTTCTTTATACACAAACACACACACACAAAGGAAGAGAGAGATTAAAGTGAATATAGGCTCCTTAGAGAAAGAGGCTGGGAGAATAACAACAAGGAACCAAAAAAGGCAGGGGAGTTGAATACATACTTTGCATCATTCTTTAGTTTGGAGAATATTAATAGCATTCCAAAAATATTAAATCAAGGTGCAAGTAACAGGGAGCAAATAAATAACATTCATTACTTTCACTGGTACTTTTTCTTCTTTAATGGGGCTAAAACTGATGTGCTCCTTGGATTTGATAGGTTTTTATTTTCCCTATAGTATGAAAGGAAATTGCTACAAGGATAATAGATGCACCACTAGTAATATTCCATGAATGGTTAGATTCTGGTAAATTCACAGACAGTCAATGTCACTCCGTTTTTCAGAAGGGAGGCAGACAAAAAACAGGTAACTATAGGCCAGTTAGCTTAATATTTGTCTTTGGAAAATGTTAGAGTCCGTTGTAAAGGATGTAATAGCAGAACATTTAGAAATGTATTGTAAAACCAGAAAAGTCATCATGGCAGGGGTAATCACACCTGACAAATTAATGAGAAAACTTTGAATAACATACAAGATAGATAAAGGAGAACCAGCAGAATTAACATTTCTAGACTTTGAAAAGGCATTGGATAAGGTGTCAATATGCTACTTAATAAGATAAGAGTCCATGGCATTGCGGGCAATATATTAGATTGAATAGAGAATTGGCTAACTAATACAAGATACAGAATTGGGATAGACAGAGAATTTTCGGGAGAGCAAACTATAACTCATTGAGTGCTACAGGGATTAGACCCGTGTCACAGTTACTTAATAGGGAAAAGAATATACCATTGCCAAGTTTGTGGAATACACAAAAATTAGATGGCAAGACTAGTGGTGTGGATGACACAAATGCCTACAATGGGAAATAGATTAAGTGAGTGGGCAAAAAAAACTTGGCAGATGGAATGTGCGCTTTGACAGAAAGAGTAGAGGAGCTGAATATTAATTCAGCAGAGAAGGATTTCAGAAAGCTGCAGAAAAGAGGGATTTGGTAGTCCTCATGTATGAACCACAGAAAGCTGGCATCCAAGTTCAGCAGATAATAGGCAAGGCAGATGGAATGCCGGCTTTTATTTCAATTGGAATGGAGTATAAAAATAGGGAAGATTGTTAAAACTATACAAGACACTAGTCAGACCACATCTAGAATACTGTGAACAGTTTTGGTCCACTTATTTTAAAAAAAATATTGGCATTGGAGACAGTCCAGAGAAAGTTTCCTAGTTTGTTCCTGGGTGTGGAGGGATTGACTTATGAGGAGAAGTTGAGTAGGTTGGGTCTGTATTGAATGGGAGCTTTGAAAAATGAGAGGAGATGTTGAAACAGATAATACTCTTAGAAGCCTTGACATGGTGGATGCTCAGAGATTACTGCTCCATGTGGGTGATTCGAGCACCAGAGGACATATTCTCAGAGTAAAGTGTCATCCATTTAAGATAGAGATGAGGAAGTTCTCCTGTGAGGTTTGTGAATCATTACTGCAGAGGATGGGTTATTACAAATATTCAAGATCGAGAGGGACAGATTTTTAATCAGTAAGGCCATCAAGCATTATGGGGAGAAGGCAGGAAGGTGGAGTGGAGGATCATCAAATCAGTCATGATCTCATCAAATGACAGAACAAACCCAACGGGCCAAATGGCCTACTTCTGCTCATTGTCTTGAAGTCTTCTGGTTTATGTAGCACAATGAGTGTTGTCTAGATTTTGTGCTCAATTTTGTGGAAGTTTCTTGAAACTATAACATTCTGCTTCAGAAACAAGAGGGCTACTCAGACATTACATGGAGAGAAAATCTCTGCGATCCTGAGTAATTAATTTTGCTAGTTTTAGTTCTGGTGGATGTATTAAATTATCATAATCCAGGAAAATATTAAATATTAGTTGGCTAATTTCCACACCTGAAAATGAACAAAAATGACATCAGTGTCTATCAAGAAAAATTCACTGAAAACTTTAAATCTCTTTGATCCCCAGACTACATTGGCTAGTCTCTAGTTGTTACAGAGTTTATTAAATTTCCTAATTATCAGTTCAAATGCTAAATAACAGTGCCACTTTATTGATAGCAGTTGGATGGTCATTCATCCACTTCTTAAGTGGTTATAGATTGTTAAACTATACAACTCAAATGATATTACTCTTTTTCTCCTAATAAACAAAGTAATTTGTTTAGAGGTGTGCTGCTTTATTCTTCAATATAATAGGGTGTTTAGGACAGCTTAAAGAATTTGGACCATTAATCTGGTTGCTGACTATATTTTCCATGCAATGACTGAAAAATGTGATCATTTGAATCCGCTATGCAGGTAGCTCTGATGAAGCTTTTTGCACAATATATTTCTGGCCATAGAAATATGCAGCTGTTACAGCATAAAGAGAAGACATTCAGCCCATCTAACAAATACTTGCATTTATGTAGTGCCTTTCATAACTTGTACTTAGAAATATGTTACGACACAAGAAGAAGCCATTCAGCCCATCCAACAAAGGGCCTTTAATAGCCTTGGAATATATCAAAACGTTTCCAATCTGATGGTATGTTCTTTAAATTATGTTCATTGTTGGGCTTCGGGAAATGTAGCAATTCGCACATAGCAAGGCTTTGCAAAAATCTATGAGTTAAATGACCAGAGGGTCAGCTTAAAGAGTCGGTTCAGAGATAAAATTAGCTTAGTAACTGAGGGGAAACATTGCTGTATGATCTTTTGCATTTTATGAAGACAGATGGTACCTTAATTTAACATTACCACCAAAAGACAGCACTTTCAAAAGTGTAGCACTCCCTTAGTACTGTACTTGGGAATATCGAGTTTGATTTTTGTCTCTGAAATGGGAATTGTGCTTTGTAACTCAAAGGGTATAACTCAATTGTCACTGCAAGCTAGCATCTTGTCTCCGTTTACAATCTGCCATTCTGGAAAGCTGCCCAAATCTTTTATTGCAGTGACTCATTGAATCCAAAGAAAGGGATAAGAAGAAAATCTTTGGTTTTAAATTGCCTTCAAAGAAGGCAAGGAGGACTGGATGGTAAAAATCCAGACAATCATTATGTGTTGAGGTGGTGATGATGCAGGAACTGCTGATGAATTGCAGGAAGCCACTGGAAAAGATAGACTGCAGTGGGTTTGCAGAGAAACATCATATATTAATAGACAAAGAAGGTAATGAACTTTTAGCTGATTGGACGGTCGCTGTGAATGAGCTTTTCGTCCATGAAGTTATAATTATAAGCCATTTGGAAAGATTACCTTGTACAAGGAGAACTGGGAGATAAATATTAATTTTATGATGCTCAGTGGACTTTCAAAACAAAGAAAGCCATACATTTGTATAACATTTTTCATGACCTCAGGATCCTGACAATTGCAGCCAATGAAGTACTTTGTTAAGTACAGTCACTGCTGTAATGTAGAAAACAGCTAATTTGTGCACAGGAAGGCCCTTCAAACAGTAACAAAATAACGGACAGACAACAAGGTGTGGAGCTGGATGAACACAGCGGGCC